>JASDDO010000028.1:216716180-217212675 GCA_030015575.1 Agapanthus africanus | reverse complement strand
AATTGGTTAGGGTTAAGCATGAGACAAAATGGTGACTAAGTCAAAAGTTCATGAAGCTTCATGAAAGAAAACAAAAGAAGCCACCATTCTATTTTATGCAATTTATTTTCCAAAAATAAAAACAAATGAATAAATGAATAATCAAATAAAAACCCTAACCATTTCATTTAACCAAGGTTTAATTCTTTACACAAACCCAAATTTGCATGTATCATCAAATATGATACAAACAAGTGCACAAATCATATCGCATATGCAATGCGCACAACCGAGCGAGAAAATCCATTTAAAGTGAACCGATACTAGTTAATGCAAATTAATATATCAAATATATAATTATACATTAAATCATTAAATCAACACTTGATTCAATGATCCGGTCATGTCGCACACAACCGACTAGTATACAATGTATCGGCTTATCGAATCAACGCCTGAATCGATAACTAGGTTATATCGCATACAACCATTCGATACATTCATCGCGAGAATGGAATACGGTATCGCATACACGCATTATTCTCGGTCCCGCACATATCTCATATGCGCTCCTATTTCGTTTCGCTTGAGCCAGGAAACCTCTGTGTAGGACTCTAAAGACTCGTCAATACGCCGGCAGCAGGCGATGATCATATCAAACACCCACAAGCCGCAAGCGGTCTGCTAAACGTAACGGCCACCCGGATATTGAGCGATCTGAAGATCGACGAGCAAGCCCGCTCACACTCCAGTGAATCCGACCAGTAACACTACCGCACAGTCCGGTCTGATCGTCTGATATGTCGCATATCTTGCCTAGGGGTGGTAAACGTCAGACCCCAATAGCTCGATAAGTCGTGTCGATATGAGGCTCATAACGGGTCGAGAAACTACTGGTAACACTTACCAGCAATTCTCTGATCAGCCCTGGCCAGGGACTTCCTGTTATAGCCAATCGAACACAGCGCAACATCAACCCCCTATACCGGGAGAGACGAATCCCCTCCTATCGCTCATTGCCTCCATGTGACTCGGGACTGTACCCAAAAACCACCGTTTTGCACGCCCTCTTGGACGTGGTAAGATGGAAATCAAAGCACAGTGGGAACCACACAAGACTCTATGACGATCTCGGGTCAACAGACTACTCTGTACCAGTGTCACCAGAGAACTGCCATCTGACGTGAGGTATAATACCATCTGGGAGTTCTCGGCGAGTCCGTCCAGTGTACCCAGTCTCTACTGAGCACCCGTATATCTCCTCTGATGTCAAACACCAATGGATATGGGATCATCCATCGCCCATCTGTATGGGTCGAGAAGGTACACGCTAGTCTACTCTGGTATATCGATGCCCCATCTCGATACACCCACGACTAGGGACTTTGAAGGATGTACTTATGGACTACCATGTCCCCACTAGTATGATCCGCATCATAGTCCAGGTAGTCAAGTACACATCCTAAGGGCTTTACCAACATGTAACAGAGAGACAATCAGCATACACGTTAAGGTAAAGGTCAACCAGATAGCGTACTATCATGTCGAGCAAGAAAGTCCTCCCAATATATGTCCCAGCATCCACTACAATATACATCCTATGTACAGTAATGGCCTCTAGGGCATACATATAACTAACAATCTCCCACTTGCACTAGGGCCATCTGATAGCAGTGGTTGCAGTATCTCATACTCAACCATCCCATAAAAGTCTCTCTCCGGGAACAGGCCTTTGTGAGTGGATCCGCTGTGTTGTCCTCTGAGTCTACTCTCCAAACCTCGATCACCCTGGAGATCAACTATCTCCATGATAAGGTGATACTGCCTTAGAATATGTCTGGATCACTGATGGGACGGACGTTCCTTGGCATAAGCCACAACTCCATTGTCACACAATGGTAGGAACATAGTTCATCTCATGAACCTATATACATCCAAATAGCCTCTTTGGTAGCATCTTAAGTAGCGATGTATCCTGCCTTTATCGTCTAGTATGTCACGGTATCCAGCTTGGAACTCTTCCAACATACCGTCCCTTTACTGAGGGTAAAGACAATGCCTGTGACTGACATTCAGTTGTCTTTATCACCCTGGAACCCTTCCAGTGATTCTCCTCAGGATCGATTGACACCACCTCACTACATCTAGTGAGTTTCCTAACATCCATTTAGATCTATCTCATAGATCCAAAATCCAGGATTTAGTAGGTATCACTTTAATCCTATATGGAGAATCTTTGTGATAAGCGGAGATTGATCGAGCGTAGCATAAGAAACTCCTTTCTTATCAAGAGTATGTCATCCACGTACTCTACGAGGATCGTCACCATACTCCCTACTACCTTTTTGTATATACAAGGTTCATCTACCATTTTGATGATGTCAAACTCTTTGACCGCTTCATCAAAACAGATGTTCCAACTCCGCGATGCCTGCTTTATCCTATAAAGCATCTTGCACACGTTTCCGCTGCTCCCACTGTCTACGAAGCCCTCTGGCTGTGTACTTATAGACGCTCTCTTCTAAATCATCATTTAGAAAAGCAGTCAAGACACCCAACCGCCAGATATCGTAGTCATGGTATGTAGCTGTGGCAAGTAGGATCTGGATGGACTTAAGCATAGCCACTTGAAAAGGTTTCATCATTATCCACGCCTGGTCGATGACGAAAAGCTTTAACAAGTCTAGCTTTGAAAGTCTCAACTTTTCCATCTACACCAAGTAATCTTCTCAAGATATACTTGCTCCTGATGGGGATTTAACCCTTCAGATATAGCAACTAAAGTCCATACTTTGTTGGTGTATAAGGATTCCATCTCAGATCACTAAGCATCCAGCCATTCTTATAGAGTCTTACTCCTGATGGCCAGCTCGAAACTAGTTGGGTCATCATCTCATGATGCAATCCTCGCTCCCACTGTCATAGAGAAACCGAAGTATCTCTCAGGTGGGTGAGGAACCCTACTAGATCGGCGGAGAGACTGAGGTTCGTTGGTATCTACTGAATCCCTTGGTTCTATCAAATCATCTGCTGTAGTTCGTATAGCTGGAACCTTTCCAGTTCTACATTACAGACCTTGCCTTGAGCTTGTCCGGATTTTGCTTTTAGACATTAGCCGGACAACCCCAAATCTTAACTAGCTTAAGACATGGGCTCTTCCCTTTCCATATCACATATGAAATGGTAGGCAACTGATTTGATTGGAACCCTATTCAATAGGTATGCAACTTCTTAAGTGCACAACTCCCTTAAGGAAAAAGGTAACTCAGTAGTACTCATCATAGAGCACACCATATCAAATAGGGTGTATCTGCTCCGCCCCGATATACCATCGTGCTATGGTGTATTCGGAGGAGTAATTCTGAGAGAGAATCTCATTCTCCTTTAGAATAGTCCTGTAATTCCGTGCTCAAGTATTCTCCTCCTTGATCATATCAAAGGACATAATACTTATACCCGTATTTTGGTTCTCTACTTCTAACTTATATTCTGTGAATATCTCAAAAGGTTCGGACTTGTGTTTCAACAAGAACATATGTCTGAATCTCGAGAGATTATCAGAGAATGTAATGAAGTACAAAGAACCGGTCTTAGCATATGTAGACTGGGGACCTACATACATCAAACATGTATCATCCCAAGAGTTCACTAACTCTTTCTCTGTTTCCAATAAACAGGGCTATGGTCATTTTATCTCTGTGACATGACTGGCGAGTTTCATAAGATGTAAATTCAAACTAATTTAAATATGCATCTTTATGTAACTCTAGCCAGTCGGGTCGCATTGATCTGACCTAGTCTACAATACCTCAAGAAGAATTCGTTCATTTCTGAACTCTTCCTCTTGTGTGTGTTCCGTATACTAAAGAACTGTAGTTTGATTTAGAACATCAACGCTTTTAGATAACGTGCCTGAACCGATCAACTTTTGATATAGGAAATGTTCAAAACATTATCCAACAATACAAAATTTTATCATTTCTTTACTAATAAAGAGACTGATATGATTTTGTATATCAGGTTCGGTATCTAATAACATTCGTTCAGAACCAATGTATTGGTAATACAGGGTGACAGTGACCAACAGACTTGGCTGCAACTCTTGCCCCGTTTTCTGCCTCATGAAACTTATCACCCGTTCTCAGTTCTCTACCTATCTGTAGCCCTATGTAACAGATTACATATCTGGGATCCTGATCTGGTATCACATACCCAGGACGTAAAGGATACTGAGAAACAGTTCTCTGTAATGAACACACCCGAAGATGATGCATCAGCATGCACTTTCTTCGTTTGGGCGGTACGGGAATTCTGGTAATCCCCTATTTCCTGCTCTGTCTTATAACATTTATAAGTTGGAGCGGGACCAACGTTCCCCAGCTCAGTATAACAAGTGGGTTCGGTCAATAATCCGTTTTATTATCTTGATTAAGGCGTGATATGGTCGCTACCTGGAGAGAGAGAGAAGAAAACACTCAGCGTGCGCTCTTGCAAGAATAGATTGGTTATTATTTTATCTAATCAGGATGGCTCCCACTGCTTTTTATCAAATCTTCCTTCAAACCCTAAAAGGAAAGACTAGCCGGGATTAATTACACACTACAAGTTCGCCAATCTTTCAACCAGGCCAGTGTCGGTACTTTGAGGGAGGTCCCCCGTGCTTTCGCACGAACCTAATTAATGTAAACCTCGTTTTCCCAGAGGCGTAACCTCGTTAACACCTTTCTAGACACCTACTTGATCGGCTAATTGTAATGTATAAAACTCTCCCAGGAGTAACTCTTACTCGCAGCGGGTATCGGGATCCAACTATCTCATAGAAGGTATGCAATCTCATTGCAAATTTCAACACTTGAAATTCCCGATAATATTTTGCCCCTAGCAGCTATATGACCTTAACATAGTCAACAAATCATAAGTGCTAGTCAAGTTCAACCCGTCATTTCCCGATTGAATTAAACCCACCCGCACGACCCTTAACATAGTCAACAAAGTCGCACGACTACCCTAATCCAATCACATCATATGCTTATGCAGATAAGCACAAATTAGCTACCGCACACTACGCCTTAACATAGTCAACAAACGTAGCACGAATACTAACTAGTACTTATCTGAAATGACGGAGGGTTACGACAGGTTTTTCTGAAAACCTATTGCGTAATGAACTTGATATCGTTGTAGAATCAAATGATTTTAAAATGGAGTGATTTTGAGGCTTTTCTAGTTCTGCTAAAGGAGTCACTCCCGGTGAAGGGATCGTCGGTCCTTTCCTCGTCGAATGAGGTGCGGGATATATCATATATATCACTATGCAAAGCAAAAACTCTTAAAAGCAATCAAAAGACAAACCGAGTGTGTAGCATCTGCCAGTTATTGCTAAAGGAGTCACTCCCGGTGAAGGGATCTCGGTCCTTTCCTCATCGAATAAGGTGCAGGATATATCTCATATACCTCTGTGCAAAGCAAGAACTGTAGCTACCTGTTTTATTTTGAAATTCGATTCTACAACATCTTAGGTTTCTTTTATTTCATTAATCACATTAATGAAGTCCCATCATTTAAGTACCTAAACATCACAGATAAATACGACGTACACTTATGCCATCCACATTCGCCTCGATGTCCCCTCGTGCACCGTTAGGTTAGGTAACTAACGGCAGAGCGGGGCAGGGCTAGCGCGGGTGTAAAACATAAGTAACGCCTATATAATATATCATATATACTATATACTGTATCTATCATAGAACATCACATGATCACATCACAGATATCGCAGCAGAAGAATCATATGAAATATTGGATATACTAGGACGTCCGTGTTTTCAATACGAGCCAGTATAAAACACGGATTCCACGGTCGCGATGAATAGCCAAACCCACACCCCAAGACCCCTACGAGAGCGGCAAGCAACCCTACCAATTCTGGAGTTAGGAGACCCGGACTCGACTCCTCGAGTTGGTCTCCCACTGGACCCCAGAACCCGGTTACTTGTGCTCCCCTCCTTGGGTCTATCCTAGTGCGGAAAAGTAAATAATATACAAACGGTGACAACTTCCGCAACCTGGAAGCGCCCCAATAAAAGAATATTACATACAAGTTTTTACATGAATGAAAATGAAAAACACTCATCTCACATAAAAACCCCCGGCTATTCAAACACGACAATCCAATATAACATATCCAGCAACACATAACATCACATGTCATCAACGTAAGTAAATATGTCCATCCCAATTGTCGTTGACATATAGCAACGAAACCGGCGATATCACATATTACACTTACGGTCACAGAAAAGAAAGTGTAAAACTACAACAGTTGGAATCCGCAACCACCTCAGACATCGCATGCCTGACCAAATGAATTACTTAGACATTGCATGCCTAACAATTATAAACCCCGCATTTTAGTCTCATTATCGAAAACTCTTTTCAATATCAAGTCGGGCAATTCAACAAGATTCCCGATATCCTGATCGAATGCTCGTCACAAACTTCAATAGGCGGCCGCACCCCCGATACCGTCGACGAAGTGCACCAAGGCGGAACACCGCCACCGCGAGCACCCGAACGGATGCTTTCGGCGACGGGGTTCTCCTACAGTCACTTGGTCGGGGCTATGGAGTGAGGCTGTCTATTAAGTTTACCCGGCGAGTATCCGCGTACGCTACGTGATTGCGACGGACTTTTGATCACATCAAAATTCCGTGGCAACTGATCAAGTGAGACTAAACTGCTACGTTTATAATATTCATTCCGTTATCTCATAACAACTTGTGAATTCCAATTATTGTATCCCATTCCAGATAAACAGAAAATGTTAAATGTTTCAATCGAACAGTCAAACACCCAAGTTTTCCCAATACAGATCAACACATGAAATAAGTCTAACAACATTCAGTTCGTGCCTCAGTACCAACGGTCCAGCCGTAGAAGGGTCAAGCCAACGCCTCACATGTGGCACGCCGTACTGCCCCAAACCCGAAGGTTCAAAGGGCAGTTCAAGACGGTCACATAATCGAGTTAAGGTTTGTTGTCTTCTAGAGGGACCATCGCGTTACTTGCACTACTTAGAACGTCGTTAAACTACGGAAAAATCCAACACTTGGAAATTTCCCGACAGGGGAAAAGTTGGGTATTTATATCCGGTCGAATTTTTTAACATATTCTAAAAATTATCCGGAAAGTCACACAGACAAAATTTGATACTCCGATCGAAACACCGAATCCCCAAATCAACTGCAGAAAATTCAACTCTTGAAAAATTATTAAAAATTCCCAGAAAACCCATCAAATTAAAATAGGAATTACTGTGCAGCAATTGGGAGGTGACGTCATCACCTAGCCGCGGAACCGCCGCAGAAGCTGGGCTTCTGCCGCAGTTCCGCGCTCTGTTTGACGAATTATTCACCTGAGTTTGCACAGTAATTCTTATAATTATTTATTGAATTTTTTAGGCATTTTTAATACACAAAAATCCGCATTTTCGGAAAAAGTACAGAGAGCATATTTGTTTTGGGGTTCCGGGTTCGTTCGGACTTCAAATTCCGTCTGGACTTCGCCTAAGGCTCTAGCTAGGCTCTGATACCACTGTAGGGTTCCTAGGCACTCTAAGGTAGTCTCACAAGCCATCAAACATGGCAATTTCAAAAAATCTAGGTGCCGAGAGACCCGACTACGGATCGTTTGCTAGAAAACTAGGCGAAATAGCTAACTAGTTAACACTTAACTACAAGATACGGAAATACAACCTTTGTAGATCCGGTGCTCCACCTCCATAGCTCCGCAACGAGGTCCTCTCCGCTGTCCAAATCAAATCCGGGCTCAAGCGTCGGCTTCGTCGGAGAATGGGCAAGCTAGGTCGTCGATGTCCATGCCGAAGATGATCTACGTCGAGGCATCGAAAGATCAAGCTCCACCTTCACCAAGTCATGAAAACTTGTGAAGGAAACACACTCTACTACTTGGCAAGAGGTAGAGGATGAAGAAATAGGAAGTGGGTAGACTTTAGATTTGGATTTCTCACTCATTTCATCAATCCACCATTGATGTAGTCAAGCTTTTCTTCTTGAAAATGAAGAAGAAGAAGAAAAGCAAGAAGAAGATAAATATTATGATAAGAATAAAAGAATAAATAAAAATCCATTCTTATCATAATTCTCACCATGGTTAGGTGTAGAGAATTAACTTGAGTTAATTGAATTGGTTAGGGTTAAGCATGAGACAAAATGGTGACTAAGTCAAAAGTTCATGAAGCTTCATGAAAGAAAACAAAAGAAGCCACCATTCTATTTTATGCAATTTATTTTCCAAAAATAAAAACAAATGAATAAATGAATAATCAAATAAAAACCCTAACCATTTCATTTAACCAAGGTTTAATTCTTTACACAAACCCAAATTTGCATGTATCATCAAATATGATACAAACAAGTGCACAAATCATATCGCATATGCAATGCGCACAACCGAGCGAGAAAATCCATTTAAAGTGAACCGATACTAGTTAATGCAAATTAATATATCAAATATATAATTATACATTAAATCATTAAATCAACACTTGATTCAATGATCCGGTCATGTCGCACACAACCGACTAGTATACAATGTATCGGCTTATCGAATCAACGCCTGAATCGATAACTAGGTTATATCGCATACAACCATTCGATACATTCATCGCGAGAATGGAATACGGTATCGCATACACGCATTACTCTCGGTCCCGCACATATCTCATATGCGCTCCTATTTCGTTTCGCTTGAGCCAGGAAACCTCTGTGTAGGACTCTAAAGACTCGTCAATACGCCGGCAGCAGGCGATGATCATATCAAACACCCACAAGCCGCAAGCGGTCTGCTAAACGTAACGGCCACCCGGGTATTGAGCGATCTGAAGATCGACGAGCAAGCCCGCTCACACTCCAGTGAATCCGACCAGTAACACTACCGCACAGTCCGGTCTGATCGTCTGATATGTCGCATATCTTGCCTAGGGGTGGTAAACGTCAGACCCCAATAGCTCGATAAGTCGTGTCGATATGAGGCTCATAACGGGTCGAGAAACTACTGGTAACACTTACCAGCAATTCTCTGATCAGCCCTGGCCAGGGACTTCCTGTTATAGCCAATCGAACACAGCGCAACATCAACCCCCTATACCGGGAGAGACGAATCCCCTCCTATCGCTCATTGCCTCCATGTGACTCGGGACTGTACCCAAAAACCACCGTTTTGCACGCCCTCTTGGACGTGGTAAGATGGAAATCAAAGCACAGTGGGAACCACACAAGACTCTATGACGATCTCGGGTCAACAGACTACTCTGTACCAGTGTCACCAGAGAACTGCCATCTGACGTGAGGTATAATACCATCTGGGAGTTCTCGGCGAGTCCGTCCTGTGTACCCAGTCTCTACTGAGCACCCGTATATCTCCTCTGATGTCAAACACCAATGGATATGGGATCATCCATCGCCCATCTGTATGGGTCGAGAAGGTACACGCTAGTCTACTCTGGTATATCGATGCCCCATCTCGATACACCCACGACTAGGGACTTTGAAGGATGTACTTATGGACTACCATGTCCCCACTAGTATGATCCGCATCATAGTCCAGGTAGTCAAGTACACATCCTAAGGGCTTTACCAACATGTAACAGAGAGACAATCAGCATACACGTTAAGGTAAAGGTCAACCAGATAGCGTACTATCATGTCGAGCAAGAAAGTCCTCCCTATATATGTCCCAGCATCCACTACAATATACATCCTATGTACAGTAATGGCCTCTAGGGCATACATATAACTAACAGATCTGAGGTCAAAAGACTACTCTATACCATTGTCTCCTGAGAACTGCTATATGAAAATAGGTATAATACCATTTAGGAGTTCTCGGTGAGTCCATTCTGTGTACTAATTCTCCAATACGGACCTGTATACAATTTTCGGTGTCAAACATCAATGGCTGTGAGACCAACCATCACCTTGCTCAGGGTAAAAAACCGTATACACTCGTCTACTCTAAAGTATCAATGCTCCGTCTCGATACTTTAATGACGAGAAACATTTAAGGATGTGTTTATGGACCACCCAGGCCCCACTAGTGTGATCTCATCATAATCCTGGTAGTCAAACAAAGATTCTAAGGGCTTTATCAACTTGCATTAGCGATACGTAATCGGAAGTAAAATATATATACACGAATGATAAAGCAAAGCAGATAGCATATTATCATCTCGAACATAAATATTCTATTCATATAGGTCCAAATACAATTACAATAATTGCCTCATGACCCCTATATTTAACACTATAGCACATAATTCACATAGGATGTGCGAGAGGAAGAGACTGTCACATCCTACATCTTGAGATCAATTTAATGTAATAATGTGATTTTTGGCATTGAGGACCTTATCATATTATGTAATAATTTAAAGCTATTCAAATTATTATCATAAATATGTCAGAAATAAATTATAGGGTTTCTTTACTTTTAGCCTCCCAAAACATTGCAAATTACTTTTTATCCTTAAAAAACATGTTGTTAATTACTTTTTACCACAAAACCCCCCCCCCCCCACCCACCCCCACACCCAAACTCTTAATTTGCCGCAATCATACATCCACTCCATTAAATCAACATCTTTTTGGAATATTCTGTTTAGTTTTAATGTAAAAGTTTACAAATGGGTATTAAATATTCATTTTTCACTCATCTTCATCTTTATATACGGTTATATCAAAATTAGATTCATACTCAAAATTGAAATTCAAAATATGAGTTATTCTTATTCTCTTCTTTTACTACTACTATTATTACCATTTTCATCTAAAATTGAGATCAACAATATAAGAAATGGTACTTGAAATGATGGGTTGATGAGATAATTGAGAGATGAACATGGAAAAATTGAAAAGTTGATTATGGGGTTATTTATTGAAATTTGGAGATGAGAAATTTGAATTAAAAAGCTGATTGTTTGGATTTTTTTATGTAAAAGATGAGATCAATTATTTTGTTTTAAGGTTATTATATGTCAAAGATGAAAAATGAAAATATAATCATTAAGCATTAGGTTATTCAAAGGACTGGATGAGAAATTGGAATGAAAAAGTTATGTTTAGGGATTATTAAAGTTAAAACATAAGAAATTGGATTAGATTTTTAGGATTTTGGGATATTTGAGGTTGAAGATATGAAAGTACGTGGATGAATGTTCGGTTTTGAAGTTTAAATGTAAGAGATGATAATGAGAGATGAATTTTAGAGTTTTAAAAGTTATGAAAGTAGAAATGAATTGAAGATTTAGCTACTTAGAAATTTAGTGATATAACATTTATTAGCTTATTTAATAAAAAATCTTTAAGGGGGTCTAGTTTCCTTGAAATGAAATGAAGAATTAAATGCTATTATAGACATTGCCTTGATCGTAAAATCTAATTGCAACAAATATTGTGAGATTTTAGATGCACTGGTTTCGTTAATTTATTATTTTTTAATGAAACAAGGTGTATCTATTTTCCTTTTAATAAAAACAGATGAAGTTTTACCGTTAGCGACTTTCCTTGTAATTTGAAAGGTAAAAGTTGACAATGAAATATGTTGATAAAAGGACAACATACATTCAAAAATATTATTTGCACCTATTTTATTTAGTTAATAAAAATTGGAAGGAATGATCCGTGTTGATCATCCGCAACATTCTTTTTTTTTTTTTAAATGACCATTTGGAATATGTATGTTAATATGTTATGCTTCCTCTAATATGTGTCTCAAAACTTAATGTATTAATTAGACCTCTTATATATCACCTAAAAGTCTTAACAGCTAATGGAAAATAAACAGGGATACTTGCATAGAGCACCATTCTAGTTTTATCTTCTGTGGGACTGATACCCACTCAATTAATTTATTTGCAGAAACACCTATTTTGCTCGGTTGAAACCCTAAAACAAATTTGAATTGTAAAACAGAATTAGACAATTATTTGACTTAGTTAGAATTGAATTTTACCATGTTGGAGCAAATTCAGGGCTTCGATCGATTAAAGTCAGGAGGTGTTTGTGCTGATAATTGAGGGGTATAAATGCTAAGCAAGGTAAATTACATGGGTGTTTTGTGCTATTAACCAAAAAATAATAATGAGCACGTCCAGAAGTGAGGTGAGGCCCAAATGAGAATGCCAAGATAGAGGAATTGTAATACAGAGGATACTTGATGATGCTCAATATCGGCAATTCCTTAGATCGTGACACGTGGTGGATGACGTGTCATATGCGTAAACCAGTTAGATCCCTGAGGGCCACGGAGGGGGAACTAGTGTGCTACAGTGGGGTCTTCCCTCAATCCCTGTCTCCGAGGTTGCACCCCACTCCTTGCCCCCGAGAACCTCAGCAGCCAAGCCAAGTGTCCCTTTGCTCTACTCCGAGCTATCACGGGCCCGAGCCTCCTCGGCCCTCCCGGCTCGTCTCCAGGCTACCACAAAACCAAGATACCTCGGCTCTCCCGCCGAGGTCATCTTCCTTAGTCTCATTGACCGACCAACGGCACCGCTCACAGACACAACCGCCATCCCGTGAATCTCGCCATGCACGAGATATCGGCCGGCCATATCTCACGTTCCACGCCATCACGATCCCCCATTAACGAGCCTGTCTCGCCATTAATGGGAGATCCTACTCATCACGCGGACGTGACGTCGGGAGCATAACGGCCGGCGTGATTCTTGCGTCTGCCCTGTTTGCTGCCACGCTATATAAACCCCTTCTTCAGACGTTTCAAGTAAGCGATTTTTACTCCACTAAGCCGTTACCCTGCTCGGATTTCCTTTCTAACTTGACCGTTAGAGGGCTCTCAGTGGTACAACCACCGCGGGACTTCCTTGCAGGTAGCTCGGCGACAACCAACCTCAAACCCATTGAGATCCACACGCTTCAGGAACCTGCCTCCAGATCCAATCTCAGTCATCCGTCGCCGCCATCAGCAGGTCAACGGAAGGCAACATCTTGGCGCGATCCAGGTCGCGTCAATATTACAATAAGAAATAAGATTATTCATAACAAATTAGAAGTCGTCGTCATAGACGATAGGATGAGAGAAAACTGATTGAGATGTAGTTACTGACGCAAGTAAGGACAGAGATAGACCTCCGCAAATATGTCCAGAGACAATACGATATGTTTGAGTGCCCACGAAATCGAGAACATGGTCTTTAATCTAGCTGCCTCTAAAACCCTAGGATAAAGATTTGTGGCCGTTGTTATCCATTTTATTGATCTCACTAAGCAATCGAGCGTATAAAATATTTTATAAAGAGAAATACTTTTTCATCTAGCCGATAAAGACCGTGTTGTCTACCAGGCTTCTTATTGGCTATAGATCGTGTGACAGGATGATATCCAAATCCTCGAGAATTGCAAACTTTACTTAGATAATGAGAGGTTTTGTAGGATCCGGAGTCCCTGCTTCCTTCTAATAGCATCCATGCTATTACAATCAACGGTCCGGATTCATCCAAAATCGAAATCAACGGTCGAGATTTATGTAAATTAAGAAGGGCTTTAGTATAGGTGTATTACACATGCTCTGCACGTGTGATATATAGTCAAGATTGCATAATAGCACACATGCTATTATTTTCTAATAGCGGTTCCTGATCCGGTTTTGTAGCACATGTGGAGTGCACTACACAGGTATAGCATTTCTCCGATACCAAGAGAAACCACGTCGCTCACCATAATGAAGAGAAGTTATGAGAGACAACCACACAAAGTAGCAATTAATAAATGGTCCATCAGATTGGAGAAAGTTGGCATTAATTTACATTTACATAGATCTAGCGACCTTGTATTTTATGCACGAGGAGATATTAAATTGATTGATTAAGACTAAAGGAAAAAATCCCACATTTTGGATCATTTTAAAAAAGTTTCCATGAGTCCCTAGTTAGGATCACGCCTACCTTCATGAATGAGACCCATATCCACCCACATATTAAATAATCTATATTAAACTACTATACAATGCAAAGGACTTGATTAGAAGTCATCATCTTCTTTGGTTTTTAAAATCAAAGAACCAAAAAAGAAAAATCCTATATTTTTAGGGCCTCCACATTATCATATAAAAAGACAAAAATTATTAATTGTTATATTTAAAAAAATTCTTAGAGCCTCCATATCATCAAAGAAAAAGACAAATAATTAAACTTCTCCATTTTTTGAAAAATAAAGAAAAAAGGAACTTTCTAGAACTTGAGACAAAAAAAGAATTTTGTAGAAATTAGCTTGGATTCCAAATTCAATTTACATTATAATCAAACTTAAGACAAAAAAGAAGAACTTTCTAGAAGTTATTTTAATCTAATCATTTTTCAAATTCTATTTTCATTTACTTATAATTATCTTCTTTTACTTAAATATTACAAATAACATATAATAATATCTTCTAGAATTCTGTTGATCCAAATTACTAAAATGACTATTTATTCATTTATTAACATTCAAAAGTAATTTTACACCAAAAGCCCCCCATTTTATATTTATCCACGGGCTCAACAATTTTTTTTATTCAAAATAGGATATAAAGTAACAAATGTAAGCACTTGTAAAATGCTAATACCTAACATATTAATTATGGTTGTAAATTTCCAGTCCTAAATGTCCAAACGAAAATAAATGTGTACAAGGTCAAGATGTAATAATAAGGGTAAATTGTCAAAAAAAACTCAAAGCACTTTTTCCGCTGCGAAAACCCTCTGACCTCGAAACAGTTGTCAAAAACCCCTTAGAAATTTTTTCCTGCAGTATCTACATAATATTCTACTATATCTAACCAAATCATACAGACTGGTTAGATATCGCAGTAAACCATTTAGATATCAAATGCAACTGCTCAGAGATCACGTGCTACTACTTAGATATCGCAGGAAACTAGATATAGCAGGAAACTACTAAATATCATGGGTAAGAGATTTCTTGACAACTAAAAATATTTTTAGAAGGGTTTTGGCTAACTTTTTAAGGTCGGGAGTTTTTGACCAAAAAAAAAAGTGCTTTGAGGTTTTTTGACAATTTAATCTTAAGTTTCAGGCCCAACTAAATAATTAAGCAATAGCAACTGAGCAAGGGCAATACTTTATCTGCCCACCCGACCGCTATTAATCCCTATCCGTATAAATCAATGAGATAAACACCGTGGGTGTCATGTATTCCATTAAAATCTTGATAAGATGAAGTTTCTTTCATATTAAACCGTTTATTTAATAAAATACATAGTTTATGTTTTAATTTGGAAAACCAGGAATGAGAGACCATTGCTTTTTCAACTTTTTTCTTCTTAAAAGTTTCAAAACGCATCAAGCAAAATGCAGCAGTTCGTCGTCTTGTACCAACTTATCTTTAATATTCTTGATAGTCGGCGCCAACCGTTACTGTCGACAACTTGAAGAGATGGTTGATATTTCGCTATATATCGCACAAAAATGTTAAGCCTTTATATGATTAAAAGATTTTTTGGGGTTTCTTCTTCCATGAGCAAGAAATAGATATCTTTAAAATATCCCAACATAAAGAAGCCACTGAGTTCGCCGTGTCCTAACTAAGATACATCTCTTTAATTCTATCCGGTAATCAAATTCTATTGCTGTTATAGTCAGAAACTCGACACTCAAAATAAACTTCAGAAATTGATGGAGGTCCTTTTCGGGTCTCCGTCAGATGTTGTCTTCCGCCGATCTCCTGGTGGACTTAGGTGGTTATCTTCCGTTGCGTGTGGGTCTCAATGGGTTTTGGTGGAAGATGTGGTATGAGGAGCTCGGTGTCGAGTACTTGCAAAGAAGTCCCGAGGTGGTTTGGTACCACCAAGGACCCTCCGACGATCAAATTAGTGATGGGATCCGAGCAGAGTAACGGCTTAAAAGGGTAAAAGATGGCTTACTTGACCCCTCTGTGATGGAGGTTTATATAGCGGTGGGGCACGCAGCAGCAGGCACGAGAATCTCGCCGGCGGTTACGCCCCCAGACGTTATGCCCGCGTAGAAAGCGGATCGTCCGTTAATGGGGATTGATGGAGTGGAACGTGGGATGTTGCTAGCGTAGAATCAGCGCATAGCGAGATTCGCGGAGCGGCGGTTACGCCTGTGAGCGACGACCTTGATCGGAGGGTCGAGGAAGACGGCCTCGGACTAGAGCTCGGGACGAGTGAGGAGGCCGAGGAGTCCTGGCCTTGTGGCAGCTCGGCGAGAGCCACGGGACCGAGGAGGCCATTCTGCAGGGGGCCCCGAGGAGGGCCAGCTTGTGTTTGCAGATCGGGTACAAGGTAGCTTGGTCAGCCCCTGTGGATCCCTTCTTCTGAGTTCTAGGACACGTCACCGGCCACGTGTCAGGATCTTGGGGATCGCCAATATTGAGCATCATCATTAGCCCCCCACTCTTGTCCCGGCCAGCTAGCGGGTCGGGTCAGGAGTGGATCGCCGGGCCTCCCGAGGTGAGCTCATTTCCAGGGTTTTGTCGGGATGAGTCCTCGGGCCATCGGTTGTCTTTCCCGCTAGCGAATCAAGGCGAGATCTCCGCATTTAAAGAAGGTGCGCCGGTTCGTGCACTCTGCAACTGAAGCGACGGTCCACGCGCTAAGCGTCGATTGGCCGACGCGGCGTACGCAGGCCTGCGGCGTCAGACGGGATGCGGTCCAACGCAGGGTCGACACGTGGAGCGATCAGGGCCGCTGGTCTAGGGGGTGTTTCGGCGGGAGATGACGGTCGCCGTTGGATGAGGCCGTACGCAGCAATAAACAGGGGTGGTGTAAAAACTCCATTTTTAATGTACAAAGAATTGATTTAAATTCAATATATATTTGGAGTATTTATTGTTGCTGATATCTCTTTAAATATTTATTTCACTCCATAATTACAAGAAAGAACTTGTAGCTCATTGGTAACACCTTGCACTGCTGAACCAAGCCACCAGAGTTCAAATCACATACCCCACATTATTTTTAATATTATTTTGTTTTTGATTTTTTAGAATACCAACATTTACACGTGCGTTTCTCACAAATTTCCTACTACACATGAAAATGTAAATGCACCATTAATCACCCCAGGAGACTCTCCATCCACCGACCCTCCGAGTCGGCCGACGGGGCCGAGTCAGCCGACGGACCGGCCGACTCGGGCCGGCGCCGCCTGCCGGACTCGGCCGGACGGCCGAGTCCCCAACATCGAAATTGGGCATCTTTGCTTGGTCAACCCCCCTGCACACTTTAAATTTTTAGATCGGTTACAGAGAGCCCATTAACCCCCATTTATTCCATTTTTTTTAATGATTTTTATATAATTTTTACATTTTTTTAATTAAAAACCCTAACCCTAACCTAACCCTATAAATACATTCCTTACCTTCTACCTTTCCATCCTAAATTTTTGAGTCCACTCTCTCAAAATTCCAAGAGAACTTTGGTACTTTGGAAACGAGCGAAAGGCGAAGCGCTGACGAAATCGACGGCGAAATTCCGGTGATCGTGCTAGGAACTCTCAACGACGAATCGACGCACCGGCAAACCCTCTGCTTCCCTCTCACTCTCTAGTGTTGTCCAAACCCGTAAGTCCCTCTTTCTATCTTTCTTTTCTTTCATAAAAATACGAATTTACAAAACCCGACGGAATCGGAACAAATCCGATTTCCGAATCGGTTTTCTATAAAATCTCACTTCTCACCAATACATTCATGCTTAAACATCTCTATGTTGACTGTTAATCACTTAACAAATAATTTGAACAAGTTTTCTCACATGAAATGATAGATTTTCAATATATCGTATTATTTTTCACTTAAATACCACAATATTTAGTTTTCACATTTAACCCCCTTAACATTGCTATACCTTAAACTAGATCACGAGATAATGACCTACCTCCTCACACATTCATATGCAAGCATAACATGCTACCTTAAAAACTTAGAATACGATAAAACAAGATTTTATATTTAAATACCTTTTTTTTAATAAAACCTTTTGTAAAAGGTTTTAGATTTGATACATTTTTAAAACAAATATCTTTTAATAGGAAAATACGATATGTTGTGGATATCGATCGTTTATCTAAACCTGAGTTTGTGGTGTCTAGGCTAGGCAAGTGAGAAAGGTAATTTTAAAAGGCCCGTCTCACGATAAATCGTGAGTGGATCCCTCCTTTCTTCACTTGTACTTACCTGGCCACAATTGGCGGTGAAGAGGCGATTTGAGGTTTCTAACGACTTGTCGTTTAGACCATTTAGAAATAGACTAGTTGGCGTAGGAAACCCTAGAATCTAAAATACGGAAAATTTACACCTTTGCAAATAAATATCTTTTACTTTATAAAATCGTTTTCTAAAAAATTAGTATTTATAAAATCTTTGCAAAGCGCTACTACAACCCACCTTTGGGGAAACCGTTAGGGATAGTACGATTTATCGTGCACCCTCGGGCTTAGTAGTGCAAGATTCAGACCTCCGCAAGGAGCATTCGGTCTCGAAAGCTTTAAAATACGACATCTCAAGAAAAATGAGATTTCTAGAATATAAAATATTTATTGAAATTATTTTTGTATAAATATATGTTTATTTATCATTAAAATATATATTTTGTTATAATATAAATATTCCATTTTTTTTCTAAAAATCACAAGACTAAATTTTACATTAAAATACCATGAATTTCAAATAAATCAATAGTACAGATAAACACCTTTATTTATGTAATTAGAATATTTTCAGTAGAAATATCACAAAATAAAATTACACTCATCATAACTATAAAGACGAATAATAAATACTTAGGGTGTATCTTGAAAACTATACAAAAGTATTTTTACATAAAACCCAATCAAGTTTTATAAATTATCCTAAGGACCCTGGTAAATATAGGCCTTCGATTTACATTTCTTCTGTCCGACTCGGTTTTGAGTCTGATCATAATCCGACTTGAATAAAATTCAAGTATTATATAAATCTATAATAATCCAATTCAATATGAACACATGAATCCAAGAATTCAGTTATCAATCTATACAACTTGACCGAATCAAACCATGGATATACATCCATTATCCAGTTTTCCGTCTACATGATTATGCAGTTACAATCTGTTTACTGATATCATGGTTTTGGTCAGTCATCCAACTTATACAATACAATCAAAACACTACGGGGTTTAAGGGGTAGATTGGTGCAGAAGGTATTAGAAGTGGCATGAGACGGTAAGATTAAGACACCTAATTTATATTCCGTTGCTGTTGTACCGTGGCTTAACGGTTCCTTGTACATTCCGTTTACCCTGGTCTCTAGCATACCGAGACCCCTCTCGTATACACTGGTATCCTTCCGTACCAAGCTACAAACAACAGCGTGAACACAATATTCTACAATATTATACTTTAGAAAATACCTCTCATTCTGTCTTTTCTAATTCTTCCTTATCTTTGGGACTTACCGAGTGACCTGTTCGCTGACGACATTCTATTTCTTTTTTCTTTGAATGTCGTCAGGTGTTTTGGACCCGTCAGAGATCGAGTCTACCGGTGAAGACTTGGATCAGTTCCACGAAGACCCCGAACTCTAGACATTGTACCTTGTTCTATTCAGTATTTTTCATTACTGTTATGCCATTTTTAGGCATCGCTTTTTATTCCAGATGTATTTACTTTTCATGCATTGTACAGAAGAATGTTATTAATAAAGTTGCTGTTATTATTTTTTTATATCTCTTGTCTCTTGTGATTATCTTTATATTGCTTAGGTACGCTTAGCGTATGTACTTCTGAGTATATACATAGCGGATCTCGTCGCGTCCCCTTCGCCGTATACCGGGAAGCGGGGCGTGATAGGTTTTGTTGGTGGCCCATGCAGGTCAGAACTGTATAGAACCATATTTATGCAGTTCTGTTCTGCGTGAACAACCTAAGTAATATAACACAAGAACCAGCAACTAAAATATTCTTTACAATTCATGTTTCTTGAATTTTACAATTTTCTATTTTTTGAATTTTATCATTTCATGTATTTAAAGGAATAGAAAATTGTTGATTAAGACTAAAGGAAAAAATCCCACATTTTGGATCATTTTAAAAAAGTTTCCATGAGTCCCGATCACGCCTAGCTTCATGAATGAGACCCATATCCACCCACATATTAAATAATCTATATTAAACTACTATACAATGCAAAGGACTTCATTAGAAGTCATCATCATCTTCTTTGGTTTTTAAAATCAAAGAAAAAAAAGGAAAAATCCTATATTTTTAGGAGCTCCACGTTATCATATAAAAAGACAAAAATTATTAATTGTTATGTTTAAAAAAAATCTTAAAGCCCTCCATTTCATCATAGAAAAAGGCAAATAATTAGACTTCTCCATTTTTTGAAAAATAAAGAAAAAAGGAACTTTCTAGAACTTAAGACAAAAAAGAATTTTGTAGAAATTAGTTTGGATTCCAAATTCAATTTACATTATAATCAAATTTAAGATAAAAAAGAAGAACTTTCTAGAAGTTATTTTAATCTAATTATTTTTCAAATTCTATTTTCATTTACTTATAATTATCTTCTTTTACTTAAATATTACAAATAACATATAATAATATCTTCTAGAATTCTGTTGATCCAAATTACTAAAATGACTATTTATTCATTTATTAACATTCAAAAGTAATTTTACACCAAAAGCCCCCCATTTTATATTTATCTATGGGCTCAACAATTTTTTTTATTCAAAATAGGATATAAAGTAACAAATGTAAGCACTTGTAAAATGCTAATACCTAACATATTAATTATGGTTGTAAATTTCCAGTCCTAAATGTCCAAACGAAAATAAATGTGTACAAGGTCAAGATGTAATAATAAGGGTAAATTGTCAAAAAAAACTCAAAGCACTTTTTCCGCTGCGAAAACCCTCTGACCTCGAAACGGTTGTCAAAAACCCCTTAGAAATTTTTTCCTGCAGTATCTACATAATATTCTACTATATCTAACAAAATCATACAAACTGGTTAGATATCGCAGTAAACCATTTAGATATCAAATGCAACTGCTCAGAGATCACGTGCTACTACTTAGATATCCCAGGAAACTAGAAATAGCTGGAAACTACTAATTATCATGGGTAAGAGATTTCTTGACAACTAAAAATATTTTCAGAAGGGTTTTGACTAACTTTTTAAGGCCGGGAGTTTTTGACAACAAAAAAATATGCTTGAGGTTTTTTGACAATTTAATCTTAAGTTTCAGGCCCAACTAAATAATTAAGCAATAGCAACTGAGCAAGGGCAATACTTTATCTGCCCACCAGACCGCTATTAATCCCTATCCGTATAAATCAATGAGATAAACACCGTGGGTGTCATGTATTCCATTAAAATCTTGATAAGATGAAGTTTCTTTCATATTAAACCGTTTATTTAATAAAATACATAGTTTATGTTTTAATTTGGAAAACCAGGAATGAGAGACCATTGCTTTTTCAACTTTTTTCTTCTTAAAAGTTTCAAAACGCATCAAGCAAAATGCAGCAGATCGTCATCTTGTACCAACTTATCTTTAATATTCTTGATAGTCAGCGCCAACCGTTACTGTCGACAACTTGAAGAGATGGTTGATATTTCACTATATATCGCACAAGAATGTTAAGCCTTTATATGATTAAAAGATTTTTTGGGGTTTCTTCTTCCATGAGCAAGAAATAGATATCTTTAAAATATCCTAACATAAAGAAGCCACTGAGTTCGCCGTGTCCTAACTAAGATACATCTCTTTAATTCTATCAGGTAATCAAATTCTATTGATGTTATAGTCAGAAACTCGACACTCAAAATAAACTTCAGAAATAAATGCGTATTTGTTTTCATGTGAAGGGTAAAACACACAAGACCAATCCCCTTCTCATTATTTACGTTTTATATATTACCATGTCAACAACCATCTCACTTCAAGAGAAAATCTTGCCCAATGGAGCTATCAACTTTGATATAAATTATGACACGGAGGTTTAATATAACCTCGAAGTTTAAAAAATTGTAGCAACTTTGGCTTTGTGCCACAACTTCATAATTAAAGGGAAGAAAAAAAAAAGGGTTGGGAACCTCCATTCACACAAAAGAACTTTACATAAGATATTAGGTTTCGCATAGTAGATATTGCAAATGGAATTAATCATGAAGATTCTGTCTCCAAGATATAATTAATGTGTAAATATTTCTACTGAGTTGTGAAAGTCAAAGAGAAGAATAAGATCGAATATCAAATAAAAAATAAAATATTATTATTTGAAATTATCATAACAACTCCCCAATGATAGTGGGAAATGATCTTATCAACAACAACAACAACAATAAATGAATAAATAAAATATTGAGTACATACAGCATTGTGTATACTGAAAAATGGATGGCAATTGAATTTTCGGTTAAGAATATTGCTAATATGTAGATGACTGGAGATGATTAAACGCTGATCTCTAAACATATAAAAATAATTGAGATAAACTCATAGAAGTGTAACTAAAAAAGAGAATTAACATGTCCCTTGCTTAGTACATGGAAAACCGGAATACTGTGCAAAATTTTAGCGATATCAGTTAGGGAAAACATGAAAATTGAAATGAAACAACTATTATAGAAATATATAATAGCACTACTACAATGAGGGGTTGCTTTTACGGATAGAGGAATTCGTAAAGGCAATTTTTTTTCGCCCATACGGTTTATTCCGTAGGGACAACTTTTTATTGCCTCAACGGTTTACTCCCCTACGGTGCCCACCGTATGGGCATAAATAAATTTAAAAATATTAAAATGCAATATTTTAGCAATATTTTATTTGGTTCTACGGTGCCGCAAAAACAAGCCCTACGGATTAATCCGTAGGGGCAAAAAAGGGTTATTTAAAAAAAATAAAACCAAGCAATTTCCCACCGTCCCCTAAAATTTCTCACCAACCCGCGCCACCCCAAAATTCCTCGCCCCTCATCGCCATCCCACTCTCGTCGTCGACTTCCTTGTCGCTGACTTCCTCCTCTGTCGCCGACGATCGAGCTCGTCGTGGAGTTCCCCGTCGCCGCCAATCGTCCTTGTCGCCACCTCCACCTCCTCGAGAAACGTTACTCGTCGGACGGTCTTTGGCAGAGGCGGGTTAATTTGTATTTTAATTTATAATTTTGTTGCTTTGGTGTTATTGTTGTTGAGTTTAGAATTAGGGTTAGGGTTATAGGGCCGTGTTAATTGAGGGTTAATTTGGGTTAGGGTTAGGTTTTAGGTGATGATTAGGATTAGGGTTAATTAGGTAAAATAGGGTTTGAGTTAGGTTTAGGGTTATAGGGCCGGGTTAATTGGGGGTTAATCTGGGTTATGGTTAGGATTTGGGTTAGGGTTAGGTTTGGGTGATGATTAGGGTTAGGGTTAGGGTTAATTTGGGTTAATTAGGTAAAATAGGGTTAGTGATGATTAGGATTAAGATTAATTAGATTAATTAGGGTTAATTTTGGTTTGGGCTAGAGTTAATTTGGGTTAGGGTTTGGGTGATGATTAGGGTTAGGATTAATTTGGGTTAATTAGAGAAAATAGGGTTAATTTGGGTTTGGGTGATGATTAGGATTAGGGTTAGGGTTAATTTGGGTTAATTCGGTAAAATAGGGTTAATTTGGATTAGGGTGTTGATTAGGGTTAATTTGGTTTAATTAGCTTAATTTTGGGTTAATTAGGAATAATTTGAGTTAGGGTGATAGTTAGGGTTAATTTGGGTTAATTAAGATTAGGGTTTAGGGTGCACTAGTTCTTTCAGTAGGATACTCGATGATAACATAAACATAAAATTTTACTGTAAACGTAAGAAAAGCTTAACCTAAACTAAAAACTTCAAACCCTTAAAAACTGTAACAACCCTAACTTTTTGTACGATTTTTTTTTCAAAATACAGGAAGAGACACCTAAGCTTGAACACGAGTTATAAGTTTGTTTTGCTTTTGAACAACAAGAAAGAGCTTGTAGCTCACTGGTAAGGCCTTGCACTGTTGAAACTTAGCACCAGAGTTCAAATCCCATCACACACTCTATGGACATGCAGGTCAGCTCTGCATGGACAACCTAAGAAATATAACACAAGAACCAACAACTGAAAACATTGTTTACAATTCATATTCCTTGAATCTCCAATTTCATATATTTTGAATCTGTCCTAACCCAAAATATTCTTTTAAGGTTATAGATTCTCCAAACAACAGCAGCATCAACTTCAACAACACTCCACCACCCTCACCAATTACACCGGCCGTAGCTGCTCCGATCAATAAGCAGACGGTACTGCTTGAGGCGATCCGTAATCTCCTGGAGGGATAGCAGCAGCAGACTGCTATCTTAATGAATTGTCCTGAAGCAAAAGCACCTGGGGTGAAGCAATTCAGGGCCTTACACCCCAGGCAGTTCTCAGGGAAAGAGAGCCCTTTAGAAGCTGAGGAATGGGCTCAGGGTATTGAAGATGACCTAGCAGCAGCACAAGTGCCAGAGATAGCTTGGGTTCGAGTTGCAAAGCTGCAGCTCACTGACAATGCACGGGTCTGGTAGAAGGCAGAAGAAAGCCGTCTCACCCAGTCGATCGAATGGAGGACTTTCCGCGATATGTTCGATGCAAAGTACTTTTTCGAGACTGCCAGATTCGATATGGAATAGCAGTTCATCCATATACAACAGGGTTCAATGTTGACCAAATCAGTGGATGAGTACGATGCTGAGTTTACCATGCTCAGTCGGTAAAATACGTCTCAATATTTCGATTTTTCAAATATCATATACTATACAGCTAACACAATACCTTAACAGATTCACGGCATACCTGATACCGACGGATGGGATCAGAGCCCGACGATTCCAGCAAGGGTTAGATCCGGAGATCCAAGCTGCATTAGCTATAGGGGATTTCCCGACTCATGAATTGGTTTTGAAAGCGGCCCGTCGATATGAAGCGGTGGTAAAGAGGAAGGGCAGACCTCAATCTGCCGGAGTGAAGCGCCCTGCCACTCAGATGGTAGGAGGAGCCTCTTCAAGACCAACTGTTGAACCGAGGAGACCAGAAGAAACTAATAACCAGCCAATTCCCGATTTTTTCTTCTATTGCAAGAGGGAAGGACACTTGTAGAAAGACTGTAGGCGCGCATAAGGCCTGTGCTTAGTTTGCGGCGCATCCAATCACATAATTGGAACCTGTCCCTATAGACGCAACTCAGCTCATCCACTCACCAACTATCCACAACGGCCAGCTATCCAGGCTCCAGCACCTCGTCGGCACTCCCAACTCCACCTCCTGCATAGCCTAATCGCTAATTCCATTAGGCAATGAGGAATATGCCTCGAGGGCAGAGAAACATGCTTCGAGGGCAGAGAAACATGCCTCGAGGACAAAAGAGTGTACCTCCAGCTAGGAGGAATGTACCCCGGCATCAGGCTTTCACTTTAGCAGCCGTAGAAGCCGATATTGTTGACCAAAGTAACCTGGTATTTCCCTCACCTCTTTCCAAAACTTTTGCATTATTTCGTTCATCCAAATATTTTTCATACACTATAAATAGTTCCATTACTAAATTGCTTTGAATCTGTTACACTTTTCTTCTACAAATTTCGAGGACGAAATTTTTATAAGGAGGATAGAATGTAACAACTCTAACTTTCTGTACGAATTTTTTTTCAAAATACAGGAAGAGACACCTAAGCCTGAGAACGAGTTATAAGTTTGTTTTGCTTTTGAACAGTAAGAAGGAGCTTGTAGCTCACTGGTAAGGCCTTACACTGTTGAAACTTAGCACCAGAGTTCAAATCCCATCAGCCACGTTATCTTTTTGTTTTATTTTCTTTTAATCCTTTTAGAAGCCTAAGAGTCTACACGTGCACAGCACGTAAACTGAAGAGTTACAAAGTATTTAAACATGTGCACTGAAGAAAACGAGGCGACACCTACACGTGACACGAATACCAACCCCACCCGTCGGTAATGGCCCGGCGACACACCCCAAAACCCCCGGCGTCGCCGGTCTCCCCCGTCAGTAAAGCCCCCATCTTCTCACTCCTGTAACCTTTCAGCTACCTCACTCCTTTCACACTGCTTGTTTCTCTGCATTCATATAGAGAACATTGAATCACCTATCTAATTCATTTTTAATACAAATTTTAATTCACCCATTCAATACACCAAATCCTAATTTTCCTTATAAATACCCACTCCATTTTACACCCTTCACACTCAGAATTCTATTACAAAAATTATACAAAATTCCCAAGTCTTTTAGTGTACAAGTGGAGTTAGCGAAGGGCGAAACTTTGACGAACTTCCGAGGAGATTCCGGCGATGAAATGATGCCCCAACGCCTTCCGTAGTTACCTCTCTCTCCCCTCTAGTTCAAAAGCCAGTTAGTCCCATCTCTCCTCTCATCTTTTTCTTTAAAAAGTTCCATTTCTAAAACCCGATGGAAGCGGAGTTAGTCCGACTGCCGATTCGGTTTTCTTTAAAAACTACACTTTTTCTTAACAAGATAAAACCATATTCTCATATGTTGATTAATAAACATTAACAAACTCAATAAAACAAGTTTCACATCAAAATAATCAATTTTTTTGACATTTATCGCATTTTTACAAAAAAATACCACAAACTATTCATTTCAACATTATAATATTTATTCCTTGCTATACGTTTAGATAGTTCACGAGGTAATGACCTACCACATCACAACACACATCTCTATTATAGCACGATTGATTTTGGGACAATAGAATATGGGAAATACGACTTTACAAATAAATACCTTAAACTTACAAAACCGTTTTCTTTAAAAAAATGTATTAACAATTTCCATGCAATTGTGCCTCTACAACCCATTTTGGGGATCCCGTTCGAGATGGTGTGGGTTATCTCATATCATTGGGCTTTGTAGAGCGAGATGAAGACCTCCGTAAGGAGCATTCGATTTCGATGGAATTTTTATGCATTTTTATTTAGAAAATGAGATTTCTAAAAGAAAATAAATAAATTATTTTCATTATATATATATATATATATTATCAAAATACCTATTTTAATTATATAAATATTCGAAGTTTTCTAAATCAAAGAAATCACTATTACATGAAAATACCATCCAAATACAACACAAGTACAATATTTCAAGAAAATACCATATACTATGAAACTAGGTTTTACTCACTAGAAATTTCACATTTATAAAATATACATATATGAAAACTCTAAAGACGATAATCAACTACTTGAGGTGTATTTTGAAATTATGCTAAACTATTTTTACATAAAACCCACTCAAGTTATATTAAATTACAATAAGGATCCCAGTAAACATAGGTTTAAGCGGGACCGGTCTCTTGAGCCTTAGGGAGCCGGAGATATGGGTGCTTGCCTATTTAAGGTAGACAATCTAACAAACGATGTTATCAACATAGTAATTGTCTTGAAAAAAGACACAAATCCCGCCGTCTATATGCATCAGTTACCGATAACATCAAAACTAATTCAGGACTTAAAATTTCTTTTCAAAGTGTCTGACTCAGACCGAGTCTCAATCTAATCAATCTGAGTTAAATGAGATTCAAGTATAAATATACAATTCAACATGAATTCATGAATCCATATATTCAAGATATATCAATCTATATCACTTGACTGAATCGAACCATGGATATACTCCATCTACATGTTCATCCATTATATCCGTTCTATTTTCTGATATCATAGTTTCGGCAAGTCATCCATCTATACAATTTATAATACAAGATAAGACAATATAATCCATATAATCAATACAATCAATACAAAGACACTACGGGGTTATAAAGGGGCAGACTGGTACGGAACATGTTAAAGGTGGCACGAGGTGGTCACTGTTCATACCATAATATTGCGTTATTATATTCCCCATTCTTATTCGTTTTATAAATAAAACAGGTGCTTTTGACCCATATCTGCTACATAGTACAGGTTACAGGTTCTTGAAGCGGAAACAGTGAAAAAGACAAAAGACGATACAAAGAGGGACTTTTAACCAACAAATAGAAGGATCTTAGTCAAGCCTAGACGAAGAACAGTTCACAATTAACAAGGCATTGCAAGATTCAAGATTTCGTCTCGAAACAACGGTTAAAATCCACTACACTATTCATTGGAGATCTGGAAGAAACCTCGAAGCCCATTTAAGAAAAGTACAGAAGAATAAGGAAGCCCAGAAAGCCCAGAACAATACAAGAAATTTTCAGCATTCAAGACAGTTATTGGGCCGCGGAGCCGCGGCCCAACCCTTACCCAGGACATGGTTCCGCGGCCATTAAGAGCCCACAGATGAAGATTATTTTACCATAATTTTAAGACGGTTTTGACTAGTCAACCTAGGGTTATTTTGGTAAATGTAGACATGCGGGTCAATTGTAACCTAGGGTTTCTATCTTTTATAAATAGAAGCCCAAATCATTGTATTCTTTCCTTTGAATCTGACACAGTTCTCCCAGCCGAAAACACTTATGAGTGTTTCACTTTTTCGGACGATGTTGAAGACTCACCGTCCGAGTTTGAGTCCTTTGAATTTTCAGACGAGTTAGTTGAACCATCAGACTCGGTTGCTTACAGTCGTTTCGAACCATTGATGGAGTCTTTCGAGTTCGAGACAGTTTACTATGGTGAGAGTGAGACTATTCCTAATTCACTCCTTTTCGTCCTTCCCATCGTTCCGACCGTACAAGAGACCGTTACGTTTTCATCTCCTATACCAAGTTCGACGTACCCATGCTTTCTTGCGAATCTTGAGAGATTTGACCCCATTTCTCGACGGGTTGATAGATTAGCACAATCGTTTTTAACACATCGGTCATCACAAATTGTGCTAATTTATTCACTCGATTTACGCCCTCAAGATGGTGCTACCCTTCTTTCTCTTTTCCGCCATTCTTCTTCTCCACTGAGACCATATTCTACCTTTCTTCCCACACGGTCTCGTGTGCTTCTCATTTCCCTTCTTTCCACTCCATTCTTTCACCAACTCGACCGTTACCACGATAAGATTTTTGAATGGTTAGTGCTAACCTTTGGCTTGTGTAAGGCCAAGCTTAAGTTTGGGGGGAACCTTGTTGTATATATATTTTTATTTTTCTTTTAACAATAAAAATAAAAAAAAATTAAAAATGAAAAAGAAAAAAAATTGTAAATAAATAAACAGGGGAGTGCCGACAGTTTTGACCCTCTTGGTGTAGCATGACAGTGAGGACACTGTCAAGTTTAAGTTTGGGGGTATGCTCGGTACGCCTTCTTTCCTTCGCATTCATATGTATATTTTTGCATTTGCATATTTATTTGAAAACCTATAAAAAATTGAAAATTTCAAAAATTATAAAAATTATTGTATTCAATTTTGGCTAATTGACTTGAGTTTGATGAATGGGTTAACTGGCTAGGAACAACTAGATCTTAGACTTAGTAAATTAAAAACCCTAAAAATAACCTTCTTTAAAGTTTAACGGTAGAAAATATACGTCTTTATAGTTTATTTAGAAATAGGCAAATTTTGAGTTCAGTTCTTGGGCTAAGTTGAAACAAAGGAAAAGTATTGATATTCTTATTAGAGTATAAGTTTGAAAAATAATTCCTAGCTTTAGTGTAGATTCTGAAAATGTATACCCTACAATTTGCATAATCACACACCTTGAAACTTGGAATAGTAGAAGAGACCTTGAAATGCTCTTGTCTAAAGTCCTTAGTACAATGAAAATGAAAACAAATATATAAGTGTGAATAAAGAATAAAAAATGGACACTGGTTTTTGTGATTACTTAAGCCTGCAAAAATAGAAAAATATTTAGCGAGGGTGCTTCATCACCTAGTGCCTTAGACCAACTGGTTTGGGAGTCACTGCTAAAGTCTTGGGTGTTGCAAGACTAGGAATTACGCTGTAAAGTGCAAACGCATTTTGTAATCGGTCGTTGATACCTCAAGAAGTATTAACGGTCGCATGAAGGATGTGTAAGCAAAATTCAATTAAAAATTCACCTATTAAGAAGTGCTTTGGACAACGAACAAGAGTATGATTGCTTGATTTGAATTTCCAAGTGTAGGGTTGATTTAAACACACACGTAGGGGTATGTGATTGGAGTTTAGATGAGAGAAAGGAGTGAAGAATAGAACTTGTATCTTTAATAGAGTTGATAAAAATTTCTAAGTAGAGATGGAACCCTAGAAGGAAAACTTAAGAGATGCCAAAAGCTAAGTAGGTCTGCAGAACATATATAATCTTAAGTTAAATAATGAGGAAGCGTGAAGAATATGGGTGGATAATTTACGTGTCGACGATAATAGAATTCCTTGTTAGAAAACCTAATTGGAGAACAAAAGTCAATGGGCCGAGTTGATAGGATTTTGTGGGTAGTATCCGCTGAAAACCCTTAAGAGACAACAATCCTCCTACTAAGGACACCTAGAGATTTAACGTCTTGTTCCACGTGCTCAGTGCAATCGCGTTTCCCTGCGAAAGTGCGGTTAGGTTTTTGTAGAGAATAAAAAATAAGTTTGCTCGAGGACGAGTAAAAGATAAGTTTGGGGTTTTTTGTTCATACCATAATATTGCATTATTATATTCCTCATTTTTATTCGTTTTATAAATAAACAGGTGCTTTTGATACATGTTTGCTACATATTACAGGTTACAGGTTCTTGGATCTAAAACAGTGAAAAAGATAAAAGACGATGCAAAAGTGGAACTGCAACTAACAAATAGAAGGATCTTGATCAAGCCTACATAAAAGATAAAGTTCACAAAGTACAAGGCAATGCAAGGTCCAAGATCGCGAAGCCACGGTTAAAGTCCACCACAATTATTCACTGGAGATCTGGAAGAAAGCTAGAAGCCCAATTGAGAAAAAAAAAACCAAAGAAATAAGAAGCCCAAAAAGCCCACCACCAGCACATAAATTTGCAGAATTGTTAGGTTTACCTAGCACCTCATGAAGAGTTTAGAAGCATCACATGTGTCAAAATCAAATTTTTTAAGGTGCTAAGTGAACATACAAAGAATCATCACTAGAATTTTAGGGTTTCATAACATATACATCATCACAAGTAGAAAAAAACTAGGGTTATGAGAGTACAACCTTTGTCGCTCCCTACGCTAGACTCCTTGGCTACTTGAGGGTTGGAAAAAGTCCGCTTGAGAACCTCTAGGTCTACGATGATCCACCCGGAGTCCTCTTTGTCCAAGCTTGAAACTTCACAAGATCAAGAGAGGAAATGGAAGTTAACACTCTTCTCAAGTGGGCAAGACTAGTGTAGAATGGTGTTGTGGTTGGTTTTCTCACTTCAAAATCCTAACTTGGTCATTCTTTGGCTCACTTGAAAAATCTAGAGAGCAAGAGAGAGGAGGAAGAAGATGATGGCTCTAGAAAACTCAAGAGAATGATAAGGTTAATATGAATAATAGAAAAGATAAGTATATATATTTTCTACTCTTCATCTCAAACCATGGTTACAAAATATAGATATTATTGCATTTGAGTTAAAAGACAAAAGGAAAATTAACTCATGGTTAAAAAGTGGGTGAACCATGGTTGGTTCCAAGAAGAGTGTGGAAGATAACCATGAATTAATCCTTTTCTTTTCTTTTGTTTTAACACAAATACAAATATATATCCATATATATAATTTTACATAAGGTGTGAGTCTTATATTGCCATCATCCACTATATATACAACCATGGTAGAATGATGTATGCATGTATGTGTGCATGCACATCCATATGTGCATGAACAAGAATGAATGCATACATGCATGCATACACCCAAAAAGACAAGAATGGATTTCTAGTGAGAAACTAATGGTCAAATGATAAATCAACACTTGATTTAGCAACCCGGTCATATCACATACGACCCGACCAAAAGCAAATCGCCCAATTAATATACGGTATCTTATACACGCATTTTAACCGGGTCCACGCGCATATCGCATATGCGCACCACAACTTTTCGCCTGGACTAGGTAGCTCCATTGTGGGACTCTAAGACTCGTCAATACGCCGGCAGTGGGTGATGATCATATCAAGCACCCCCAAGCCGCAAGCGGTCAGCTAAACGTAACGGCCATCCGGGTATTGAGCGATCAGAAGAAAACAAGCGAACCTGTTACAACTCTCGTCGAGCCAACCGGCAACACTACCGTACAGTCCGGTCTCTTCGTCAAATATGCTGCATATCGAGTCTAGGGTGGTAACGTCGACCCCAATAACTCAATAAGTCGTGCCGATGAATGGTGTATAACAGATCGAGAAACTACTGATAACACTTATCAGTAAATCTCAACAGCCCTGGCCAGGGACTTACTGATATAGCCAATTGTGAACAGCACAGCATCAACTCCCAATACCGGGAGAGACGAAACCCCTTCTATCGCTCATCGCCTTTGTATGTCTCGGGACTGTACCCAACAGCCACCTGTTTGCACGACTCAGTAGAGCCGTGGTAGGGTGGTAATCAAAGTACTGTGGGAGAACACACAAGACTCTATGACGATCTCGGGTCTACAAACTAACCTGCACCAGTGTCACCTGAGAACTGCTATCCGACGATAGATATAATTCCATATAGGAGTTCTCGGTGAGTCCGTCCAGTATACCCAGCCACCACTAAGCACCCATATACGATCTCGATGTCAAACATCGATGAATGTGGGAACATTCATCGCCCATCATATGGGTCTACTATCATATACGCTAGTCTACTCTGGTATATCGATGCCCCGTCTCGATATACCTACGACTAGGGACATTTCAGGATATGCTTATAAACTACAGATGTCCCACTGGTATGATCTCCATCATAATCACAGTAGTCAAGCCGATATCCTTAGGGCTTTATCAATATGTATGAATGAATAAAGCATGATCAAATCAACATGTCAGATAAAGAACCAAATAGCATACTATCATGTCGAGCAAGAATGTACACTGAATATATACATACATGTACAAACACATCCACTATCATATAATGGCCACTAAGGCATACATATATCCAACAATCTCCCACTTGCACTAAGGCCAGTTATTGGCGTATCTCATACCCAACATCTCAAAAAGTCGCTCATGCTGCGGCTGAGGGAGGGCCTTGGTGAATGGATCCGCGGCGTTATTCTTTGTGTCTACTCTCCTAATCTCGATCTCGCGGCGATCTACAATCTCCCAGATCAAATGAAAGCGCCTCAGGATGTGTCTGGACCACTGATGGGACCTGGGCTCCTTGGCTAACGCCATAGCCCCATTATTATCACAATACAATGGTATTGGATCAATAATGGTTGGAACTACTCCTAGCTCCGAGACGAACTTCTTCATCCAGACGGCTTCCTTGGCGGCATCATTCGCAGTAATGTACTCAGCCTCCATCGTAGAGTCTGCAACGGTATCCTGTTTGGAACTCTTCCAACTTACCGCCCCTCCATTGAAGGTAAATACAAACCCAGAGATAGATTTGCTATCGTCCTTATCGCTCTGGAAGCTCGAATCGGTAAAAGCCTCCATTTGAAGATCTCCATTACCATACATCAAGAACAATTCTTTAGTCCTTCGCAAGTACTTAAGAATGTTCTTCACAGCTGTCCAGTGATTCTCCCTTGGGTTGGATTGATACCTGCTTACAACACTAAGTGCATAAGCTACATCTGGGCGTGTACATAACATTGCATACATTATAGATCCTACTGCCGAAGCATAGGGTATAACGCTCATGCGAGCTCTCTCTTCATCGGTCTTTGGGCAAGAGTCCTTGGAGAGAGTGACCCTATGGCAAGCGGGTAAGGCACCCCGCTTGGAGTCTTCCATACTAAACCTTTTTAGGATGGTGTTGATGTACCTGGTTTGGGACAATCCCAATAACCTCTTGGATCTATCCCTATAGATCCTTATGCCAGAATGTATGTGGCATCACCCAGGTCCTTCATGAAGAACCTTAGTGATAAGAAAGATTTGACCGACTGTAGCATAGGAATATCATTACCTATCAGAAGAATGTCGTCCACGTACAATACGAGGAATGTGACAGCTCTCCCTACAGCCTTCTTATAAACACAAGGTTCATCTGGATTTTTGATGAAATCAAACTCTTTGATAACATCATCGAAGCAGATGTTCCAACTCCGTGATGCCTGCTTTAACCCATATATGGATTTAAGCAATTTACATGCTTTCCCGTTGCTCCCACTGTCAATGAAGCCCTCTGGCTGATCCATATAAACGCATTCTTCTAAATTTCCATTTAGAAATGCAGTTTTAACGTCCATCTTCCAAATTTCATAGTCGTAGTGAGCAGCAATAGCAAGTAGGATCCGAATGGATTTAAGCATGGCTACGGGAGAAAGAGTCTCGTCATAGTCCAAACTTGGTCTTTGACGAAAACCCTTCGCCACAAGTCTTGCCTTATAGGTCTCCACCTGCCCATCTACACCAATCTTTCTTTTAAAGATCCATTTGCACCCCACAGGTTTTACCCCAGGGGGTACAACGTCTAAAGTCCATACTTTGTTGGCGTACATAGACTTCATTTCGGATCTCATGGCATCCAGCCACTTCACAGAGTCTCCACTCGTGATAGCTTGCTGAAAGCTGGTAGGATCATCATCTTCCATGATGCAGTCTTCTCTGTCACCATCAATGAGGAAACCGTAGTACCTCTCTGGTGGGCGAGAAGTCCTACCAGACCTACGGAGTGGCCGAGGTTCCTCAGTTTCTATTGCAACAGCTGGTTCAACCAAGTCGTCATTTGTAGTTTGCGTCTCTAGAACCTCTTCTAGATTTACCGCATCGCCATCAGCTTTATCTGTGAAAAACTCTTTTTCCAAGAATGTGGCATGCTGAGAAACAAACACCTTGTGTTCCTCCTTGTGGTAGAATAGATATCCATAAGAATTCTTTGGATACCCCACAAAATTACACATAACCGACCGTGTCTCGAGTTTGTCCGGATTCTTCTTTTTAACATAGGCCGGGCAACCCCAAATCTTAATTCTCTTAAGAGATGGTCTCTTCCCATGCCATATCTCATATGGTGTGGTAGACACGGTTTTGGTTGGAACCCTGTTCAGTAGAAACGCTCCAGTCTCCAATGCATGCCCCCAAAATGAGACGGGTAACTCAGCATCACTCATCATGGAACGGACCATATCTAATAGGGTCCGATTCCGTCGTTCTGACACACCGTTGTGCTGTGGTGCGTAAGGAGGAGTGAGCTGAGAGAGAATCCCATTCTCTTTTAGGAAGTTTGCAAATTCTGTATTGAGATACTCTCCACCTCGATCTGATCGAAGCATCTTGATACTCAAGCCGGTTTGTTTTTCTACTTCTTGTTTATATTCAGTGAATTTCTCGAAAGCTTCGGACTTGTGCTTTAATAAAAATACATGACCGAATCTTGAGAAATCATCAGTGAATGTAATGAAGTATGAAAAACCGCCTCTAGCCTGTATAGACATTGGCCCGCATACATCACTATGTATGAGGCCTAGGAGCTCAGTAGCTCTTTCTCCGTGTCCGGTAAACGGAGTTTTGATCATTTTACCCTTGATACAAGACTGGCAAGTTGCATAAAATTTATATTCAAAAGGGTTTAAATATCCATCTTTGTGTAACTTGTTTAGTCTTGTTTCGTTAATATGACCAGGTTTACAGTGCCAAAGAAAAGCTTCATTTATTTCTGAAATTTTTTTTTATTAGTGTGTTGTATACTGAAAACTGTGTGTTGATTTAGAACGTATATCCCATTATTAAGCATACCATACCCAACCAACATTTGATTCAGGTGAATGTTCATAATATTGTTCTGCAATACAAAATTATATCCTTCATTGTCTAACAAAGAAACGGATATTATATTACAAAGCATACTTGGTACAAAATAACTTGGGTTCAAAACCAATATACACCCAGATGGCAACCCCAAGTGATACTCTCCCACTGCGACTGTATGTATATTGGAACCATTTCCAACGCGGAGAGTATGGTCACCTGTCTTCAAAACCTTGCTATTTCTCAGCCCCTGCATAGAATTGCAAATGTGAGAACCTGAACCGGTATCTAATACCCAGGAAGCAGAGTTTATTGAAAAACAGTTTTTGTCACAAACACACCTGAAGCGGAAGCATCCCCATGCTTCTTCTTGAGATTTAAGTACCCCGTACAGTTGCGCTTCCAATGTCCTATTTTATGGCAATGAAAACATTCCCCTTTCCCCGACTCTCCAGCTTTGGACTTTTCCTTTCCCTTCACCTTTTTAACTCCACCCTTAGGATTGGTAGGCTTCTTCTTTTTCTTTCCCTTGGCCTTAGCCTTTGGGCGAGAAGAGGAAGATTGTCCAACAGTCATAACGGGAGTTTTCACTGATTTCATTGTGCTCTCTGCACTCCTTAACATATTAAGGAGTTCAGGTAGTTCCTTCTCCATGTTGTGCATGTTGAAGTTAACTATGAGTTGAGCAAAGGTGGAGGGGAGGGACTGCAGAATAATATCCGTATATTGTTCATTGTCCATCGTCCATCCAAGGTCCTCAAGCTCTTCTATGAGAGCTATCATCTTCAGAACATGGTCTCCTACTGGTGTGCCATGAGCCATTCGCATTTGAAATAATTTCTTTGATACTTCGTATCGTAATACGCGGGATTGCTCTCCATACAACTCCTTTGTATGGAGGAATATGGCGTGAATGTCCATATTCTCGTGCTGCTTTTGATGTGTGTTATCCATCGATGCAAGCGCGAGGCATTTGGCCGTGGCACAGTCAGCGTCCCATGTCTTCCGGATCTCAATATCCGCAACTGAGGATTTTGGGCCTGGGACGGGCGGGGCTGGAGCCGTGAGGACATATGATATCTTATCATATGTCAAGGCAATGTTCAGATTCCTCAGCCAGTCTTTATAATTGGTCCCATTCAGTTTGTTTTTATCTAGTAGAAGCTTGAGTCCAGTCATGGGTATCTGCCATTAAGAGAGAGAAAAGAATACACTCAGCGAAAGCTCTTGCAAAAATCAGATTGGTTATTATCTTGTCTAATCGATGTTTCCCATTGCTTTAATCCAGTTTTTCTTTCAAACCTTAAAAAGAAAACTAGTCAGGATTAATTACAGTCTACAACTTCGCTAACCGTTCAGCCAGGCCAGTGTCGGTACTTGAGAGAGGTTCCCTGTGCTTTCGCACAAACCTAATTAAAGTAAACCTCGTTTTTCCAGAGGCGTAGCCTTGTTAACACCTTTCTAGACACCTAATGAGTTAGCTAATTATAAACTGCAAAACTCTCCTGGGAGCAACTATTGCCCACAGTGGGATCGGGATCCAACCATCATATGGAAGGTATGCAATCTCATTGCAAATTTCAACTATTGAAATTCCCGATATGGTTTTTACCCCTAGTACTCATGACCTTGGCTAAGGTCAACAATTCACAAGCACTAGTCAAGTTCAACCCGTCATTTCTTGATTAATTAGACCCGTTCACATGACCCTTGGCTAAGGTCAACAAAGTCATAAGCCCGTCCTAATTAATCTGCATCATATGCATTGTAGGAAGACATCACTTAGCTACCGTACACTACGCCTTGGCTAAGGTCAACAAACGTAGCATGAATACTAAGTACTCTACTTCCTAAAATGACGGAGGGTTGCGGATGATTTTTAAGAAAATCTTTAACGCTTTGAACATGATATCGTCGTAGAATCAAATGGTTTTTAAAAGGAGTGGCTTAAGATCCGCAGTTTTGAAAATGTAGCTTTTTCATAAAAAAATACCGAGTGGTTTTCAAATCCGATTCTACATCTTTTTAGGTTTATTTTCTTTATATTAATCATATTAATGTAGTCCCATCATTTAAGTCCTTAAGCCAATCACAGAAAAGAAACGAAAATAACACGTACGCTTATGCCATCCGCATTCGCCGCAATGTTCCGTTATGCACCGTTAGGTTACTTAACTAACGGCATACCGGGACGGGACTAGCGCGGGTGTAAAACATAAGCAACGTCTACTATATATCATATATATAATATATCATTCGTCTCAGATATCACATCACAGAATACAGGCAGTAGAAACACAGATATGATGGGATATACTAGGACGTCTGTATTTTGTATTTAGCCAATAATAGAAAATACGAATTCCACAGTCGCGATGAATAGCCAAGCCCACACCCTGGACCCCTACGAGAGCGGCAAGCGACCCTACCAATTCTGGAGTTTAGGAGACCCGGTCTCGACTCCTCGAGATGGCCTCCCACTGAACCCCAGAACCCGGTCACCTGTGCTCCCTTCCTTAGGTCCATCCTAATGCGGAAAAGTAAATAATATACAACACTGGTGACATCAACCTCAACCCGGAAGTGCCCCAAATAAAAGAATATTACATTATATTTGAATTTTACATGAATGAAAATAAAACTCTCATCTCACATAAAAAACCCCCGGCTATTCAATCACGACAATCCAGCACATCATATCTCAGCAACACATAATATCACATATCATCAACGTATGTAAGTATACATACACCGATCGTCGTTGATGTATAGCAACAAAAATCGGCAATACCACTACATACTACACTTACGGTCACAGAAAAGAAAGTGTAAAACTACAATATTTGGAATTCACATTCTCTTTAGATATCGTAAATGCGAAATATCACATACTTCGTATTTCATGTCTAACTATATGAATTCCACATATTGTATCGCATTCCAGATAAATAGACAGTATTAAAGTTTTCGAACGAATGATCAAATACCCAAAATTTTCTAAAGCTCAACACTTGAGCGGAGTTCAAAAATCCCGGAATGTGTCACAGTAGCAGCGGTCCAGCCGTAGAAGGGTCAAGCCAACGCCTCACATGTGGCACGCCGTACTGCCTCAAACCCTAAGGTTCAGAGGCAGTTCAGACGGTCACATAATCGAGTTAAGGTTTATGTTCTTCTAGAGGGTCCACCACTAAACTTCCACGTATTTCCGAAAGATTTAAGCCCCGTGAAAAAGTGAGTTAATGATACTCGTTCGAACATTTTAATACTTTCTTAATTACTCGGAAAAAGGCACGAAATTAAAATTCCGATCGAATCACCAAATCCAAAACAATCTCCAGAACATATATCACTGAAACCAGATTAAAAATACCCAAAAATATCTACAAGCAGTTAAGAAGATCACTGTATAAAAACGAGACCTTAATGCATCTGTACGGCTGCGGAGCCGTGGCCCAAGCAAGCTTTGGCCGCGGTTCCACGGTGGGATTTACTGATTAGGACTTCGTTTTTTTACAGTAGTTCTTAAAATTCCCTGCTGAATTTTTTACATATTTTTAATTCTGAAAATAACACAGTTTGAAAAAATGTCCAGAGAGTGTTTGAAAAAATGTCCAGAGAGTGTTCAAAAAACCGTATTTTTGGTTCGATCGGAGTTTTAACTTCGTTAAAGCGACGCCTAAAGTTCTAGCTTAGCTCTGATACCATTATTAGGTTTACCTAGCACCTCATGAAGAGTTTGGAAGTATCACATGTGTCAAAATCAAATTTTTTAAGGTGCTAAGCGAACATACAATGAATCATCACTAGAATTTTAGGGTTTCATAACATATACATCATCATAAGTAGAAAAAGCTAGGTTTTGAGAGTACAACCTTTGTAGCTCACTACGCTAGACTCCTTGGCTACTTGAGGGTTGGAAAAAGTCCGCTTGAGAACTTCTAGGTCCACGATGATCCACCCGGAGTTCTCTTTGTCCAAGCTTGAAACTTCACAAGATCAAGAAAGGAAATGGAAGCTAACACTCTTCTCAAGTGGGCAAGACTAGTGTAGAATGGTGTTGTGGTTGGTTTTCTCACTTCAAAATCCTAACTTGGTCACACTTTGGCTCACTTGAAAAATCTAGAGAGCAAGAGAGAGGAGGAAGAAGATGATGGCTCTAGAAAACTCAAGAGAATGATAAGGTTAATATGAATAATAGAAAAGATAAGTATATATATTTTCTACTCTTCATCTCAAACCATGGTTACAAAATATAGATATTATTGCATTTGAGTTAAAAGACAAAACGAAAATTAACTCATGGTTAAAAAGTGGGTGAACCATGGTTGGTTCCAAGAAGAGTGTGGAAGATAACCATGAATTAATCTTTTTCTTTTCTTTTGTTTTAACACAAATACAAATATATATCCATATATATAATTTTACATAAGGTGTGAGTCTTATATTACCATCATCCACTATATATACAACCATGATATAATGATGTATGCATGTATGTGTGCATGCACATCCATATGTGCATGAACAAGAATGAATGCATACATGCATGCATACACCCAAAAAGACAAGAAAGGATTTCTAGTAAGAAATTAATGGTCAAATGATAAATCAACACTTGATTTAGCAACCCGGTCATATCACATACGACCCGACCAAAAGTAAGTCGCTCGATTAATATATGGTATCTTATACGCGCATTTTAACCGGGTCCACGCGCATATCGCATATGCGCACCACAACTTTTCGCCTGGACTAGGTAACTCAATTGTGAGACTCTAAGACTCGTCAATACGCCGGCAGTGGGTGATGATCATATCAAGCACCCCCAAGCCGCAAGCGGTCAGCTAAACGTAACGGCCACCCGGGTATTGAGCGATCAGAAGAAAACAAGCGAACCTGTTACAACTCCCGTCGAGCCAACCGGCAACACTACCGTACAGTCCGGTCTCTTCATCAGATATGCTGCATATCGAGTCTAGGGATGGTAACGTCGACCCCAATAACTCAATAAGTCGTGCCGATGAATGGTCTATAACAGATCGAGAAACTACTGATAACACTTATCAGTAAATCTCAACAGCCCTGGACAGGGACTTACTGATATAGTCAATCGTGCACAGCACAGTATCAACTCCCAATACCGGGAGAGAAGAAACCCCTTCTATTGCTCATCGCCTTCGTATGTCTCGGGACTGAACCCAACGGCCACCTGTTTGCACGACTTAGTAGAGCCATGGTAGGGTGGTAATCAAAGTACAGTGGGAGAACACACAAGACTCTATGACGATCTCGGGTTTACAGACTAACCTGCACTAGTGTCACCTGAGAACTGCTATCCGACGATAGATATAATTCCATATAGGAGTTCTCGGTGAGTCCGTCCAGTGTACCCAGTCACCACTGAGCACCCGTATACGATCTCGATGTCAAACATCGATGAATGTGGGAACATTTATCGCCCATCATATGGGTCTAGTATCATATACGCTAGTCTACTCTGGTATATCGATGCCCCGTCTCGATATACCTACGACTAGGGACATTTCAGGATATGCTTATAAACTACAGATGTCCCACTGGTATGATCTCCATCATAATCACAGTAGTCAAGCCGATATCCTCACGGCTTTATCAACATGTATGAATGAATAAAAGCATGATCAAATCAACATGTCAGATAAAGAATAACTAGATAACATACTATCATGTCGAGCAAGAATGTACACTGGATATATATATACATGTACAAATACATCCACTATCATATAATGGCTTCTAGGGTAATATATCCAACAAGAATATGATCCAATCATTGGGCCGCGGAACCGCGGCCATATAGAGCCCAAAAATAAAATATTTTTTTACCAAAATTCCGGAGGCGCCGCGGATCTTTGACTAGGTCTTTTCTTAGAGGGCATTTTTGTAAAAGCAGATGTACGAATCAATTGTAACCTAGGGTTTCCTATACTCTATAAATAGGAACTCTAAATCATTGTATTAGCTTATGCCTCCCTTCATTAATAAATTTTATAATTCTTTTGGAGAGCATCGGTGCCTCTTTTCATTTCATGAATTCAGATTTGACAACCCTGTGTTGATGTTTGGAGAGAGCCATCTGTTAAGTAGGTAATTTTTCATTCTTTGCCCTAGGTAGATTTAATTTCTTGCCCTAGATAATTGTTTAGAGTTAGTTTTGGGGAAGGCTTTTGAGAGATGAGATCTCTTATCCCTTTCTTACCCATCACATATAATCAATAGGACTCCATGCATACACGCACACACCGCGCCCTACGGCACTCTATCCCTTGAGGTAGCGGTGATACCGTAGTATAAAGGCCCGGTTGCGCGTGTTTTCCATGGAGGTTAGGGTAAGGATTGATAAAGGAAGGACAAGAAACTAGAGGAAGAAAACATCTTCCCGATGATTCTAATCCCTTTTATTAATAATTACCATAACTCCTCTTAAATTCTAATTTGGGTATAGAAAGCGTTGAGATTTATTTACATTTCCAAACCATTTTTAAACTAACCCTACTAAGACTTAGATCTAGATAATCTTAGTATAGAATAATTTAGTTTTTAGATTTAATAATTAATCCGCAACCATCGGAATTAACTCGTTTGAGCGATTAGGAAATTGACAACATCCCTGTAGACCGACCCGTACTCACTGGCTAGCTGCAAAGCGACGCCGTTCTTGATTGTGGTTAATAGATAGTTTTTGAGATCAATCATATCTCGCGATACGGGAGTATTCTCCATACAGTTCCTTGCAATGGAGAATGATGGATATAATACCCATACTCTCGTGCTGTTTCTGGAGTTCATTGTTCATGGACGCCAGCACGATACACTTAGCTCTCTCACAGTCTAGATCCCAGGTTTTGCGAATCTCCTTGTCCGCAACTGAGGAATCCGGTCCTGGGATAGGGGAGGAACAGCGGTGGTAACATATGCAACTTTGTCATAAGTCAGTGCAATGTTGACGTTCCTTAGCCAATCTTTATAGTTTGGCCCGGTTAGTGTATTTTTTTCAAGTAATAGTTTTAGTCCTGTCATGGTAGCTGCCAGAGAGAGAGAGAGAAAAGAAACACTTAGCATATGCTCTTGCAACTTTAGATTGGTTTATTAGTTTATCTAAACAGGATGGCTCCCACTGTTATCTCAAATTCTTCTTCAAACCCTAAAAGAAGAATTAGTCAGGATTTAATCACACGTCACAATACTTTCTTAACCTTTCAGCCAGACCAGTGTTGGTACTTCGAGGGAGGTTTTCCAATGGTTTCGCGAAGTTCCTTAATTAAATAACCACTTTTCTCAGGAGGCGTAGCCCAACTAACACCTTTTTAGACACCTACTTAGTTTATAGCATTGATTGTTAAGTGAGAAAATTTTCCGAGAGTAATCCTACTTATCAGTGGGATCGGGATCCAACTATCATTGCATGATGCCCTAGATGGAAGCCACTCTAGTCACCACACTCCAGAAGGTATGCTAAATCTGCAAGTTTCCTTTATGTTTGAAACTCCCGATGTGATTTTTACCCCAAGCTCTTATGACCTTGACGTAGGCCAACAAATCATAAGATGCAAGTCAAGTTCTACCCGTCGTTGTCCTGATTAATTTAGATCCATCCGTACTCGCCCTTGACGTAGGCCAACAAGGCTGTACGACTGTCCTAAACTAATGCATCTATCTATGGAACAAATAAACAACACATTACTACCATACACTATGCCATGACATAGGCCAACAAACATAGCATGAATACGATGTGCTGTTTATTTGAAACGACGGACGGTTACGGCTGTTTTTTGGCAAAAACCGTTAACGTAGTGAACTTGATATGATCGAAGGAATCAAGATAGCTTTTTAAAAGGAGTGGTTTAAGCTCCGCATTTTAAATTTGCTTTTTGAAGAAAACCGAGTGGTTTTGAAATTGTTCCAACGATTTAGTTTAGGTTTATTTTCTTTGCATTAATGAATTAATGATGTCCCATCATTTAATCCTACCATTGCAGACAACAACGAAAATACAACGTACACTTATGCCATCTGCATTCGCCACTGGGCCCCGTTATCATCCGTTAGGTTACTTAACTAACGACAGAGCGGGGGCTGGACTAGCGCGGGTGTAAAACATAAGCAACGCATAATAAATATCATATATAGATATATCCATTCGTCGCATGCAATAATAAGCATTCCAGATCACAGATGAACATATTGGATATACTAGGAATTCCGTACTTCGTTTAAGCCCATAACGAAGGACGGGTTCCACGATCGTGATGAATAGCCAAAACCCCACTCTAGACCCTACCCCCGCCAAGTAACAGAAGTGAACCAGTATCCCTCAACAATGTGAGTAGGCCACTAAGCACTTCAAAATACCCGGTAGTTTGTGCACCCCTCCTTGGGTCTATCCTAGGAGCAAAAACAGTAAAAGAAATAATACACCGGTGGCTACAACCTCATCCCGGATGTGCCCCGCAAAAATAATATTACATCAATTTCACAAATTACATTGAATGAAAGAAAAGAAAACACTCGTCTCACATCCCCCCGGCTATTCATCATCGACAATCCAATAACATTCATATACACAAACCAACCATTACAGATATGTGCAACACCCACTAATCATCGTATAGCGATTAGCGGACATTTCAAAACACATAAAGCATTACAGAAGAACCGATTAGCTAAAGAAATTAGAATTTCGATCGATTAAGCAATTTTGAATCTACCCTCAGTTCCACAGATTACAGAAAATATCTGGGCAGAATCAAAATATCCCAAAAATCACAAAACCATAAAATAAGAATAACAGAGGAAATTTGGACCGAGTCGGAGCCAACTCGGCCGCGGATCCACGGCAGAACGCTGAGTTCTGCCGCGGTTCCGCGGTGAGTTGACCGATTCAGGAGCCCAAATTTCTTCAGTTTTCCTAAAAAACCCTGCCTGTATTTTTAAGCCTTCTGAAAAATGTTTAGGACCAGATTTCAAAATCAACAGAAACATGGTTTTTCGGGCGCGTTTTTGGGATTTTTCCGGTGATCGAATTTCTAATACTTTGCTAACAAGTTAGATAAGGTTTAATATGGCTCTGATACCAGTGTTAGTCCATGATGCACACCCTACGGGTCGTGGGGAGGTGGAATACTTTAAAAACGGTTTTCTCACCTCAAAAGAAACTAGTTTTTGCTTAGCATCATGAACTTTTTCCTACTTTAGGATCTTGATTAAGCCTTAACTAACAAAACTAAACTAAGAGAGAGAGTTAACTACTATGTAAAGGAGTTATACTCTCGTTCCTAGTCCCTCGGGTCTTCAAGTTACTCCTTATTCCTTGGTTCAAGCTCCTTGTTCTTGATCTCCTTTCTTTGGCTTATTCTAGGTTTTGGAAGAGTTCGGTTGCCGGTCTCCTTTGCGTCAAAGATGGATCCACCCGAGGGGCCTACGATCAAGCTTCAACCTCCATGAGATACCTTAGTGATCTTACTTGCTAGGAGAGATTACTAAGGGGATGTAGAGAGGATGTGTTATGGACTAGTTGATCTCATAGCTCATTGTTTCGCAACATATGCAAGTATATGAGCTTGAGGAAGAAGGAGAGAAGAAAACCGAGGAGAGAGAAAGCTTTTGTAAGAATGAGAAGAAAGTGAGTTGTGAGAATGGCTAAGTATTTTCACAATAATTCAACCATGGAATTATTTAATCATACAAAATATAACCTTACTTGAATAGTAATTCTAAAGTGAATAAATAAATGTTTAGCCATGCTTTCAACCCATGCTTCATAACTCTCTTATTTTCCACTTCATTAATCCTTTAATGAACAAGAATAAAACTATAATGAGGTGTCTCCTTCTGAAAGGTCAATCTTGTGAATTTACAAGAATGCCCTTTTTCCGTACTTTCATACTCGTATCCGTATTCCGAAAAATACGGATACACTGAGATCAGTATAATCCAATACTAAAATACTAGTATCCGGCTTAAACCAAAGCCTACCAGTATTATCCGTTCGATCGTCATTCGAGTAGCCAGTACACGAATGCGATCGAAACCCTGCCGTAAGACCATACGACATCTGCATCGTCTCGCCTGATCCAGGGAAACCCTCTGTGTGGGACTCTAAAGAGTCGACAATACCCTGGCAGTGGGTTCAACCACAAGTCCGTTAGTGGCACTAGCTGTACGTAACGGCAACCCAGGTACGTGTCGAAAAGGAGGCCGACGAGCGAACTCGTCCGTAACCCCTACTGAGCCTGTCCGTGACAATATCCGCACAGTCCGATCTGTTCGTCTGAGAGTATCGCATGCATGGTCTAGGGAGGTGGTGAACGTCAGACCCCTAACAACCGTACAAGTCGTGCCGGTGTGGCTCAAGACCATCCGAGAATCTACTGATCAGTCCACCAGTAATTCTCAATCAGCCCTGGCCAGGGACTTATGGTAATGACCAACCGATCACAGTGCGATATCGACTCCCTATACCGGGAGAGATGAATCCCTAGCAGTCGCTCACTGCCTTCATGTGGCTTGGGACTGTACCCAACTAAAACCTGTTTGCACGACTCCTTTGAGCCGTGGTAGGGCAGTAATCAAAGCACAGTGGGAACTCACACGAGACAAATGACGACCTTAAGTCAACAGACTATCTGCACAGATGTCACTTAAGAACTGCTATCTGACGTTAGGTATAATACCATCCAGTCAGTTCTCGGCGAGTCCTGTCCGGTGTACTCACACTCAGTGAGCATCTGTATACAATCTTAGGTGCACATCACCAATGGCTGCGGGACGAATCCATCGCCCCTCGTCAGGGTCTAGATATGTATACACTAGTCTACTCTGGAGCATCGATGCCCAGTCTCGATACTCCTGCGACCAGGGACATTTAAGGATGTGTCTATTGACTATCCAGCTCCCATAAGTATGACTGCCATCACAACGCCGGTAGTCAGGCAAACATCCTATGGGCTTTATCAACATGTATATAAATACAAAGTAAAATATATCACACGTTAAGATAAATACAACCAAATAGCGTACTATCATATCAAGTAAGATTGTCATGTACATACATATCCCTAGCATCCTATACAATGAAGGCCGTGTTAGTATCCCTAGCATCCTATACAATGAAGGCCTCTAGGGCATATATATCCAATAAGGAAGACAACCTTACTCTCTGCAACCTTCTTGTAAATACACGGTTCATCTACGTTCTTGATGAAGTTAAACTCTTTGACTACCACATCAAAACAGATGTTCCAACTTCGTGATGTCTGCTTTAACCCGTAGATGGATTTAAGCAGCCTATACACCTTTTCGCTGCTCCCACTATCTACGAAGCCGTCTGGCTGAGTCATATACATGCACTCCTCCAAATCACTATTTAGAAAGGCGGTCTTAACATCTATCTACCAGATTTCGTAGTCATTGTATGCAGAAATGGCAAGTAGGATCCGGATGGACTTAAGCATAGCCACTGGAGAAAAGGTTTCTTCATAATCCACACCTGGTCGTTGACGAAACCCTTTGCAACAAGTTTAGCTTTGAAAGTCTCAACTTTTCCATCTACACCAAGTTTCTTCTTAAAGATCCATTTGCTCCCAACGGGTTTTATCCCTTCAGGAGCAACTTCCAAAGTCCATACTTTGTTGGTGTATATGGATTCCATCTCAGATCGAATTGCATTCAGCCATTTCACAGAGTCACCACTAATGATGGCCTGCTCGAAGCTAGTCGGGTCATCATCTTCCATGATGCAATCCTCGCTCCCACCATCGATGAGAAAACCGTAGTATCTCTCAGGTGGATGAGGAACCCTACTAGATCGGCGGAGCGGCTGAGGTTCGTCGGGAACTGCTAAATCCTCTGGTTCCAATAAATCATCAGTCGTAGTTTGTGCTGCTGGAACTTCTTCTAGCTCTAGCTCTTCGCCACTAATTTCTTTTACAAGAAATTCCTTTTCCAAAAAGGTGGCATATTGAGAAACAAACACCTTTTGTTCCGCACCGTGGTAGAATATATATCCATAGGAATCTTTTGGATATCCCATAAACTTACATAGACCTAATCTTGCCTCGAGCTTGTCCGGATTTTGCTTTTTAACATAGGCCGGACAACCCCATATCTTAACTCGTTTAAGAGATAGTTTCTTCCCATTCCATATCTCATATGGAGTGGTAGGCACCGATTTAGTTGGAACTCTATTCAATAGGTATGCGGCCGTCTCCAGCGCATAACCCCAAAAGGAAATAGGTAACTCAGCGGTGCTCATCATAGAGCGCACCATATCTAATAGGGTGCGATTCCTCCGTTTCGATATACCATTGTCCTATGGTGTATAGGGAGGAGTAATCTGAGAGAGAATCCTATTCTCTTTTAGATAGTCTCGGAACTCATTGCTCTAGTATTCTCCTCCTCGATCTGATCGTAGGATCTTAATACTTTTACCCGTTTGGTTCTCTACTTCGTCTTATATTCTCCGAATTTCTCAAAAGCTTCAGACTTGTGTTTCATCAGGAACACATGTCCGTATCTTGAGAGATCGTCAGTGAACGTAATGAAGTACGAAGAAGCATTTCTGGCATGTGTAGACATGGGACCACATACAGCACTATGTATCAGTCCCAAGAGTTCTGTAACTCTTTCTCCGTGTCCACTAAATAGAGTTTTGGTCATCTTGCCTTTGAGACATGACTGGCAAGTGTCATAAGATGAAAATTCGAACGGATTCAAATATCCATCCTTATGTAATTTAGTCAGTTGTGTCGCATTGATGTGACCTAGTCTACAATATCACAAGAAGGATTCGTTCATTTCTGAACTCTTCCTCTTATGTGTGTTTTGTACATTAAGTACTGTAGTTTGATTCAGAACGTATATGCTATTATTTAACGAGCCTGATCCAATCAACTTTTGATTCAGGAAGATGTTCATAACATTATTCTGTACTACAAAATTATATCCTTCTTTACTCAATAAAGAAACTGATATAAGATTGCATATCAGGGTCGGAATGTAATAGCATTCATTCAGAATTAATGTATTACCATTTGGTAACACAAGGTGATATTCGCCAAGTGCTCTGGCTGCAACATTTGCACCATTCCCTACTCTTATGGAATGATCACCCATTCCCAGTTCCCTATCTTTCTTTATCCCATGTAACATATTACATATGTGGGATCCCGATCCGGTATCTAATACCCAGGACGTAGAGTGAACTGAAAAACAGTTCTCGATAACTAACACACCTGAAGAAGATGCATCAGCATGCTTATTCTTCGTTTGGGCGGCGTGAGAATCTGTATATTCTCCTATTCCCTGCTCGGACTTATAACAATTATAAGTTAGAGCGGGACCAACGTTCCCCTGCTTAGTATAATAAGCGGGTTCAGCTAATACATCCATATTATTATCTTGATTAAGGCCTGACATGGTCGCTGCCTGGAGAGAGAGAGAGAGAAGAAAACACTTTAGCGTATGCTCTTGCAAGATTAGATTGGTTATTATCTTATCTAATCAGGATGGCTCCCACTGCTTTTTATCAAATCTTTCTTAAATCCCTAAAAGGTAAGACTAGCCGGGATTAATTACACCTTACAAGTTCGCCAATCTTTCAGCCAGGTCAGTGTTGGTATTTTGAAGGAGGTTCCCCATGCTTGCGCACGGACGTAATTAAAATAAACCTCATTTTCCCATAGGCATAACCCCGTTAACACATTTCTAGACACCTACTTGATCGGCTAATTGTCATGTGTAAAACTCTCCCAGGAGTAACTCTTACTCGCAGTGGGTATCAGGATCCAACTATCTCATAGAAGGTATGCAATCTCATTGCAAATTTCAACACTTGAAATTCCCGATAATGCTTTTTCCCCTAGTGACTTATGACCTTAACTATGGTCAACAAATTATAAGCACTAGTCAAGTTCTACCCGTCATTTCTTGATTAATTAGACCTACCGAAATGACCCTTAACTATGGTCAACAAAATCATATGACTGTCCTAATTAATCACATCATATGTTTAAATAGGAAAACATCACTCAGCTACCGTACACTGCGCCTTAACTATGGTCAACAAACGCAGCACGAATACTAAGTACTCTATTTCCAAAAAGGACGGAGGGTTACGACAGGTTTCCAGAAAACCTTTCGCGTAACGAACTTGATATCGTTATAGAAACAAGTGGTTTTGAAAGGGAGTGTTTTTTAGACTTTTTCTAGTTTTGCTAAAGTGGTCACTCCCGGTGAAGCGATCTCGGCTCTTTTCTTATCGAATAAGGTGCAGGATATTTCAAAAATACCGCTATGCAAAGAAAAACTAGAGCTACCCTTTTTATAAATTTGATTCTACAATATCCTTTAGGTTTCTTTTCTTTCATTAATCTCATTAATGAATCCCATCATTTAAGCTTCCTAAGCATCACAGAAGAAACGAAAATACAATGTACGCTTATACCATCCGCATTCGCCACAGTATCCCGTTATGCACCGTTAGATTACTTAACTAACGGCATACTGGGGTGGGACTAGCGCGGGTGCAAAACATAAGCAAAGTTTATTATATATCATATATACAATAATAAAGCATTCGCCTCACGCATATAATATGATCATATCACAGTATATCAGCAGCAGAAGAAACATATGAAATACTGGATATACTAGGTTGTCCGTGTTTTATTTTGAGCCTGTATAAAACACGGATTCAACGGTCACGATGAATATCCAAATCCGCATCCCTAGACCCCCTACGAGAGCGGAAAGCAACCCTGCCAATTCTAGGGTTAGGAGACCCGGTCTCAACTCCTCGAGATGGCCTCCCACTGGACCCTAGAATCCGGCTACTTATGCTCCCCTCCTTGGGTCTATCCTAATGCAGAAAAGTAAATAATATACAATGGTGACATCATACTCAACTCGGAAGTACCCCAATAAAAGAATATTACATACAAATTAATTTTATATGAATGAAAATAAAAACACCCATCTCACATAAAACCCCCGGCTATTCAAAACATGAAGATCCAATATAACATATCAAAGCAACACATAACATCACATGTCATCAACGTAAGTAAATATGCGTATCCCAATTGTCGTTGATGTATAGCAATGAAACCGGCGATACACCACATATTACACTTACGGTTGCAGAAAAGAAAGTGAAAAACTACAATATTTGGAATTCACAATCACTTTAGACATTGTAAACCCGAAACATCACATATTACAGATTTCATGCCTAACTATATGAATTCCACATATTGTATCACATTACAGAAAAAGCTAGACGATGTTAAAAATTCCGATCGAATCAACAAACACCCAAAATTTTCCAAAATACTCAATACTTGAGCATTGTTTAGAAGTATCCATCACATGCCACAGTAGTAGTAAACCAGCCGTAAAAGGGTCAACCAATGCCTCACTTGTGGCACCGCTAAACCACCATAAACCCTAAGGTTTAGTGGCGGTTTTGACGGTCACAAAATTGAGCTAAGGTTTTGTTCTTCTAGAGGGTTCACCGCATCACTTGCACGCTATTTGAATGTTCTTTAACTAAGAAAAAGATCCAACTTTTGAAAATTTTCAGTAAGGGAAAAAGTCGGTATTTAATATTCGATCGAACTTTTTAACACTGTCTAAACAAACAGAAACAAAAGCTAGAATTACGAATACGAAACACTCTGATTAGTTAATGCAGTAAATTAACATCACATGACATTTTAGCAAAAATAAATAACACCTAAATTACCAAACCCCAAAGGTGAGAACACCACCCAAAACCCAAACCCAAATCCCTTAAAATATTCGAGCAGGCTGGATTTTAAGGCCTTCTGGCCGGCTAAATTCCAAGCAGGGGGGTGGGTTTTGGACTGTGTTCATATTGTATCTCATACAATATTCTGCAACTGTTTGAAAATTTTTTTGACACCAGAAATAATTCGACAGAAACTAGGGTTTTGCATTGGGTGTTTCGGAGTTGTTTCGGTTTCGTAATCCTACACTATCCGTCTAATTCTCTAGCTATGCTCTGATACCACTGTTGGGTTACCTACAACGGCAGCAAGGTTTCGGGAGGCATCATCCATACCAAGTTAAAAAAATTTCCATTTTAGATAACCCTAACCCTAGATCTTTAACTACAGAATCAAACAAAACTTGAAAGTAAACAACTTTACTTCTAAGAGTTGGGGATTACAACCTTTGTAGTACGTTCCTTCGCTTCATAAGCTTCGAGTTGAAGTCCCTTCGCTGCGATCATCAAGGTCCTGGACTCTAGAGAGGCTCCATGAAGAGAATGACGCATCCTTGCTAATAATCTTCAAAATCCAAGATGATCTACCTTGAAGAATCACAAACCTATGCTCTCACTTCATTAATCAAGTATTAGTGAAGCCAACACCCTAATCAAAGTGACTAGAATAGATGAGGATGATGAAGTAGGAATTTTTCTCTCTTTTGTTTTCTATTACTCACCTTAAATCATCACAAATGAAAAGCTAGAAAAGCTTTGGAGAGAGGAAGAAAAAGATGAAAACCTTTTGTGATGAATAATAAATTTTTTTGTGTTGAGCTTAGAATTGCAACCCAGGGTTAAGCATGGCATGCTTAACCCTTGTAGAGAATAAACTATGGGTTAAGATTTGGGTTGGGTTAAGAAATATCTAGCAAAAATATCAAAGAGAGTGGACTAAGTCAAACCATCATGAAGCTTCCTCAAAGCTCATCCAAAACTTAATCTACAACATTAACCCTAATCCGAACCCTAACATGGTTTAATCTCAAAACCCTAGTTGCATTTGTAACCCTAACATGTTACAATATTATATATCACATATATAATATATAATGTAACAAAAGAAAATAATACAATTAACATATATCGCATATACATCAATGTATTACTAAGTGAGAAAAAGAAACAATTGTTGGATATGTATGCCCTAGGGGCCATTATTGTATAGTACTAGTTTGTATAATACATTTTGGAAGCTTGGGATATATATACGGGTTTACGACAGTCTTGCTCAATATAGTAGTATGCTACTTGGTTTGTTTCTATCTTAATATGTATATATGTTTCTTTTAACATATTGCTAATACATATTGATGGATCCCTTAGGATCTTTGCTTGACTACCGGCGTTGTGCTGGCGATCACACTAGTTGGGGCTGGGTAGTCTATAAGCACATCCTTATTCTGGTCCCTAGTCGTAGGATTATCAAGACAGGGCATCGATACTCCAGACTTGACTGGTGCATACGTTTCTTGTCCCAGTAGGGGAGATGGTCTGTCCCACAGCCATCAGTACGTCGTACTGGAGATAGTATGTAGGTGCTTGTTAGGTTACGAGTACACTGGACAGGACTCGTCGGGAACTATTGGTTGGTATTATACCTATCGTCAGTTAACAGTTCCCAGGTGACATGAGTAAAGCTTAGTCCGTTGACTTGATACTGCCACTTCGCCTTAAGTGTATTCCCACTGTTCTTTGATTGCTACCCTACCACGGCTCTATTGAGTCGTGCAAACAGGTAGTAGTTGGGTGTAGTCCCGAAGCACTTGGAGGCAGTGACAGTTAGACAGGATTCGTCTCTCCCGGTATTGGGGGTTGATATCGCGCTGTGTCTAGGAGAGCCATTACACATAGTCGTCCATGGCCAGGGCAAGCGAGATTTACTGGTAGCGTTTCCAGTAGTTTCTCAAGGTGTTCTGGGCTACACTCTGACACGACTTATACCGCTATTAGGGGTCTGACGTTTACCACCCCTTAGGCCCGATATATGATACTCTTAGACGAACAGACCGGACTGTACGGAGATTGTCACAGATAGGCTCAGTAGGAGTTTGGATGAGCTTGCTCGTCGACCTTCTTTTCGACAGATACCTGGGTAGCCGTTACGCACAGCTAGTGCCGCTAACGTACTTGTGGTTAAACCCACTGCTAGAGTACTGTCGATTCTTTAGAGTCCCACACAGAAGGTTTCCCAGCCTCGAGCGAAATGAGTAGAGGTCGTATGGTTTTACGATAGGGTTCGATCACATACGAGCACCTGTGCATGTATGGTGTTCGAGCAGACTATACTAGTGGGCTTTGGTTTAAACCAGATCCTAGTATATGATTATTGGATTGGCTTCGTCTCAGGGCATTCGTGTTTTTTGGAACACGGATGCGGGTATGTATATACGATTGAGAATGGGGTACAGACGGAGACTTTCTCATTAGGGTTTTGACCATTGATTTGGACAAAACAAAAATGAGGAAAAGAAATGATTATGTTATTTTTGATAAATGATAATTTTTTTGGAATGGATATTTTTTTGTTGACCATTTGACTTTGTTGACCATTTGATTTTGGTTGACTTGTTGACCAAAGATATTATGGATGGATATTTTCTAGCTAGAGGTTTCTTTAGATATTTTTCTTCTCTCCAAAGTAAATGGTCAACAATATATATATCTATTTTCCAATTATTTTAATCATTCATCACAAAAGCATTCTCTCTCTTCATGCTTGCTCTCATCTTCTTCTTCCTCTCTCAAACACTAACCCTAATCTATCATGTATTGATAACCAAGGGTTAGTGAGATTAAGCCATCCAAATCACTCTCTACTCTCTCTAGTTTACTTGGATTAGCAAATCAAGTATTCTAGTTACCTCAAGCTAGAGGTTTAGTTCAAGGTTGGAGCTCTCGGGTGGATCATCATAGACAAAAGGAGGCCGGAGTTCAAGCACGATCCATAGAACCATCGAGGAGCTTAAGGAGAAGATCGATGACCCGAAGGACTTGGTTTCTTTAGGTATAACATCCTTCATAGTAAATAGAACTATTTATCATGTGCTAAGTAGGTTTATGGTAAAGATCCGGTTAGGGTTTTATATCAGCGCCAAGTTCGTTATCGCTACGAAATTTTTGTTTCGCATTTGGCCATGGAAGTTGGCCGGGGTGCTAGTGTAACCCTTCTTGGTATCAGAGCCAGCCCATAAACACTAGGTTAGCAAGTTTAAGCGACGTTAAAACAACGAAATTGAAACAACTACGCGAAACCAAATCCATGATCTGCAGTTTCTCTTCTTTTTGAAAAAGTCTCTGAATTTTTTTTAAACATGTGCAGAGTGGTCCTTAGCCTATGAGATGCACCCAAACCTAAAGCGAGACATTTTGGCCTTGCTTTAGCCGGCCACAGAGGGGGAAAATCCGGGTGTGTGCAATTTTTTTGGGTGCTGGGTGCTTATCTCTGGGAGTTTGGTTTCCCGGTGTTGTTTATTTTTGCCCAAACATGATTCTCAGTAGATTTGAGTTTGAGGCAACTTGTGGTGTTTCAAATTCTTTATATTTAATAGTGTTTAACAGTTTACAGTTCATTCACTTTTATCTGCGACCGGGAATGTCACTCGATCGGTAAAACTTGTCTAATCGTTATATGTTCCTTTAGATGGGTTTTGCGAACGTGACATTCGCTATGATGTTGTATGCTTGTTCTGTAATGTTTGTCAGATAGTCGTGATGGAAAGCATGTGTTGCAATGTTTGTAGTGCAGTTTAAATTCTTTTTTACATTTGTTATTGCGGGGCGAGCGTCCGACATGTGGATTGCCGTCTTTGCCGGGTTGTATATTATTTTGGGGCACGACCGGGCTGAGGTCGATGTCACCGTTTGTACATATTATTTTATTTTTCTGTACTAGGGTTACCCTGCGGTGGAGTGCACGAATAGCCTGGTTCTAGAAAGGCAGCAAGCCCGCATCTCATGGCGTTGAGACGGAGGTGGCTTCTTTCAGATGGTGTTGAGACGGACGGGGCTTCATTCTAGAATTGGCGGGCTATTCGCCGCACTCGTAGGGGGTACAGTTTTTCATTGCATAGGCTATCTATACGACAAGGAACGTCGGGTTTTATTTGTGGCTCAAATGAAAGCCGGGGCTCCAAGATTATCCACCATTCTGTATTGTTGGCTGTATTTCTGTGATGTTGTTTACTATCATGCCTGGGACGAATGCTGTATATACTTACACACACACACACACACATACATATATACTAGTAGATTTTGTATATGTTTTGCACCCGCGCTAGTCCAGCCCCCGCTCTGTCGTTAGTTAAGTAACCTAACGGGTGATGACAGGGCCTAGTGGCGAATGCGGATGGCATATACATACATCATATTTTCGTTCTTTTCTGGTGTGGTAGGTTACTTTGATGGGACAACATTAATTTTGATTAATGCAAGTAAAACAAACCTAAAAGATGTTGTTGGAAGTAAGTTTTAAAAACAGACATTACAGACGCTCTCTTTTGCTTTGCACAGTGGTATTCAGTTTGGAATATCCAGCACCTCATTCGATGAGGCAAGGGCCAAGATCCTTTCACCGGGAGTGACCCTTTGAGTAAAAATTTGCGTTAACGTAATAATTTCACTATAGTCGATTACTCTTGCTTTGCATCGTGGTATTCAGTTTGGAATATCCTGCACCTCATTCGACGAGAAAAGAGCCGAGATCCCTTCACAGGGAGTGACCTCTTTAGCAAAAGCTTTCGTCACTATATATTTTAAAGGGCAATCGGTTTCTTTCAACGATATCAAGTTCATTACGTTAACGGGTTTTTCGCCAAAAACCCAGCCGTAGCCCTCCGTCATTTCGGATTGTTATTATTTAGTATTCGTGCTGCGTTTGTTGACCTAGTCAAGGCGTAGTGAACGGTAGCTAAGTGATATTTTTTCTGTGCATTGCAAATGTGAATGGTTAGGACGGTCGTGCGGCCTTGTTGACCTACTCAAGGGCACGTACGGGTGGGTTTAATGCAATCAAGATAATGACGGGTTGAACTTGACTAGCGGTTTATGGTTTGTTGACCTAGTCAAGGTCATAAACCGTTAGGGGTAAAAATCACATCGGGAGTTTCAAACATACAGGAAACTTGCAGATTTAGCATACCTTCTGGAGTGTGGTGACTAGAGTGGATTCCATCTAGGTCATCACACAATGATAGTTGGGTCCCGATACCACTGATGAGTTTGATTACTCTCGGGAGATTATTTCACTTAACAATCAATGCTATAAACTAAGTTGGTGTCTAGGACGGTGTTAGCGGGGATACGCCTCCAGGGAAAAGAGGTTATGTAATTAAGGAACTTCGCGAAAGCGTTGGAAAACCTCCCTCGAAGTACCAACACTAGCCTGCCTGAAACGTTAAGCAAGTATTGTGACGTGCGATTAATCCTGACTAGTTCATCTTTTAAGGTTTGAAGAAGAATTTGAGGAAACAGTGGGAGCCATCCTGATTAGATAAATTAATAAACCAATCTAATCTTGCAAGAGCGCACGCTGGGTTGTTTCTTTTCTCTCTCTCCAGGTAGCAACCATTTCACTCCCTAATCAAGATAATAAAATGTATCGCTTGACCGATCTGAATTCTTATTCGGGGTTGGGGAACGTCAGTTCGGCTCTAACTTACGACAACAGTCATAAGTATGAGTAAGGGAAAGAGGATTGTATGGATTCCAAGGAGACCCAGTTGAAGAAGAAGTATAGTATTGCATCTACTTCAGGTGTTCTTGTAATTGAGAATTGCTTTTCGGTAAGTCTTACCTCCTGGGTACTTGATACCGGATCAGGATCTCATATCTGTAATTTATTGCAGGGGCTGAGAAAAAGTAGGAAAGTTGCACCTGGTGGTCCCTCAGGGTAGGGAACGGAGCACAAGTTAATGCTGCAGCCGTCGGTGAATATCACCTAATATTGCCAAATGGTAATACTATGATTTTGAACAATTGCTACTATATACCTTCCATGGTTTGCAACATAATATCAATGTCTTTACTTGATAAAGATGGATATAACTTTGTTCTTGATAGAAATATCATGAACATTTACCTTGATAAGGTACTGGTTTCAGAAGGTACACTGTGTAATGGTATCTATGTTCTAAATCAGAATACAGTTCTCAATATACAAAACACACGCAAGAGGAAGAGTTCAGATACGATCGAATCCTACTTGTGGAATTGTAGACTTGGTCATATCGGAGAGAAAAGACTAAGTAAGTTGCATAAAGATGGACTCTTGAACACATTCGAGTTTTCATCTTATGAAACTTGTCAGTCTTGTAAAGATGACCAAATCTCTGTTCACCGGATATGGAGAAAGGGCAGTAGAGCTCTTGGGACTCATACACAGTGATGTATATGGTCCAATGTCCATATATGCAAGGGGTGGGTTCTCGTACTTCATCGCATTCACTGACGATCTCTTTAGGTTCGGATATGTGTATCTGATGAAACACAAATCTGATGCTTTTGAGAAATTCAAGGAATTCAGAAACGAAGTAGAGAACCAGGTTGGCAAAAGTATCAAGATTCTCTGGTCTGATAGGGGAGGGGAGTACTTAAGCACAGAATTCCTAGAATACTTAAAAGAGAATGGTACTCTCTCTCAGCTTACTCCTCCGTACACACCACAGCATAATGGTGTATCGGAGCGGACGTACCGTACCCTGTTGGATATGGTTCGCTCCATGATGAGTAGTGCTGAGTTACCTCTTTCATTTTGGGGACATGCGCTTTTGACAGCGGCATATCTATTGAATGATGTTCCGTCTAAATCAGTGCCTAAGACTCCATTCGAGATATGGAATGGAAAAAGGCCATATCTTAAAAGATTTAAGATATGGGGTTGTCCGGCTTATGTTAAAAAGCATAAACCAGATAAACTAGAGGTACGGTCAGTTTTATGTAAGTTTATGGGATATCCAAAGAATGGTTATAGATATCTATTCTACAACACCGAGGAACAGAAGGTGTTTGTTGCTCAGCATGCCGTTTTCTTAGAAACAGAGTTTCTTGCAAAAGAAATTAGTGGGAGCACGGTAGAATAGGAAGAGATTCAGCGACCACAAACTGAAACTGAAGATTTGATAGAACCTCAGGATTTAATAACCCCAGATTAACCTCAGCCACTCCGCAGATCTGGTTGGATTTCTTATCCGCCCGAGAGATACTACGGTTTTCTCATAGACGGGGATGGAGAGGATTGCATCTTGGAAGAAGATGACCCTACAAGTTACAGTCAGGCCATTATCAGTAGGGACTCTGATAAGTGGCTGGATGCTATGCGATCCGAAATGGAGTCCATGTACACCAATAAAGTGTGGACCTTGGATATTGCTCCACCTGGGGTAAAACCCGTTGGATGCAAATGGATCTACAAAAGGAAACTTGGTGTAGATGGGCAGGTGGAAACCTATAAGGCTAGACTCGTTGCAAAAGGTTTTCGTCAAAGACCTGGTTTGGAGTATGACGAAACTTTTTCTCCAGTGGCTATGCTCAAATCCATCCGGATCCTACTTGCCATTGCTGCCTTCCATGACTATGAAATCTGGCAGATGGACGTAAAAACGGCTTTTCTAAATGGCAGTTTGGAAGAGTGCGTTTACATGGATCAGCCAGAAGGTTTTGTAGACAGTGGGAGCAGCGGAAAGGTGTGTAAGTTGCTTAAATCCATTTATGGATTAAAGCAGGGATCGCGGAGCTGGAACATCTGTTTTGATAAGGAAATCAAGGAATTTGATTTCATCAAGAACGAAGATGAACCTTGTATCTATAAGAAGATTGTAAGACGAACTGTCGTATTCCTAGTCTTGTACGTGGACGAAATTCTTTTGATCGGAAATCATATTCCTATGCTACAATCGGTCAAGCTATTCTTGTCACAACGGTTCTCCATGAAGGACCTGGATGAGGCCATATGCATACTGGAGATCAAGATCTACAGAGATAGATCCAAGAGATTACTGGAACTTTGGCAGTCCAGGTACATAAAGACCGTACTAAAGAGATTTAGTATGGAAGATTCCAAACGCGGTAATATATCAGCATTGCACGGAATCATCCTCTCCAAGAAGATGTCTCCCAAGATTGACGAGGAGAGGGTTCGCATGAGTATTATACCCTACGCTTCGGCGGTAGGATCTATAATGTATGCGATGCTGTGTACAAGACTGGATGTACCTTACGCACTAAGCGTGGTGAGCCGGTATCAGTCAGACCCAGGTGAGAACCACTGGACGGCAGTGAAGAACATTCTCAAGTACCTGAGAAGGACTAAGGAGATGTTCCTGGTTTACGGTAATGTAGACCTCAGGGTCGAGTCCTATACCGATTCAAGCTTCCAGAGTGACAAGGACGACAACAAGTCTGTCTCAGGTTTTGTGTTTACCCTCAACGGAGGGGCGGTATGTTGGAGGAGTTCCAAACAGGAAACCATCGCAGACTCAACGATGGAGGCTGAATACATTGCTGCAAGTGATGCCGCAAAAGAGGCGGTTTGGATGAAGAAGTTCATTAGTGAACTTCATGCAGTTCCATCCATTGTTGACCCAATACCTTTGTATTGCCATAACAATGGGGCTATAGTTTTAGCGAAGGAACCAAGGTCCCATCAGAAGTCCAGACACATCTTAAGGCGGTATCACCTGATCAGGAAAATCATTGATTGCCAGGAGATCGAGGTACGGAAAGTGGACACAAAAGACAACACGGCGGATCCATTCACAAAGGCCCCCCCTCAAACAAAGTTCGAGCGACTTTTTGAGATATTGGGTATGCGGTACGCCAGCAGCTGGCCATAGAGCAGACGTTGGGTATGCGGTACACCAATTACTGGCCTTTAGTGCAAGTGGGAGATTGTTGGATATGTATGCCCTAGAGGCCATTATTGTATAGTACTAGTTTGTATAATACATTTCGGAAGCTTGGGATATATATACGGGTTTACGACAGTCTTGCTCAATATAGTAGTATGCTACTTGGTTTGTTTCTATCTTAATATATGTATATGTTTTTTTTAATATATCGCTAATACATATTGATGGATCCCTTAGGATCTTTGCTTGACTACCGGCGTTGTGATGGCGATCAGACTAGTGGGGGCTGGGTAGTCTATATGCATATCCTTATTCTGGTCCCTAGTTGTAGGATTATCGAGACAGGGCATCGATACTCCAGAGTAGACTGGTGCATACGCTTCTCGTCCCAGCAGGGGAGATGGTCTGTCCCACAACCATCAGTACGTTGTACTGGAGATAGTATGTAGGTGCTCGTTAGGTTACGAGTACACTGGACAGGACTCGTCGGGAACTGTTGGTTGGTATTATACCTATCGTCAGTTAACAGTTCCCAGGTGACATGAGTACAGCTTAGTCCGTTGACTTGACACTGCCACTTCGCCTCAAGTGTGTTCCCACCGTTCTTTGATTGCTACCCTACCATGGCTTTATTGAATCGTGCAAACAGGTAGTAGTTGGGTGTAGTCCCGAAAAACTTGGAGGCAGTGACGGTTAGACAGGATTCGTTTCTCTCGGTATTGGGGGTTGATATCGCGTTGTATCTAGGAGAGCCATTACATATAGTCGTCCCTGGCCAGGGCAAGCGAGATTTACTTGTAGTGTTTCCAGTAGTTTCTCAGGGTGTTCTGGGCTACACTCCGACACGACTTATACCACTATTAGGGGTCAGATGTTTACCACCTCCTAGGCCTGATATGCGATACTTTTAGACGAACAGACCGGACTGTACGGAGATTGTCATAGATAGGCTCAGTAGGAGTTTGGATGAGCTTGCTCGTCGACCTTCTTTTCGACAGATACCTAGGTAGCCGTTACGCACAGCTAGTGCCGCTAACGTGCTTGTGGTTAAACCCACTTCCAGAGTACTGTCGAGTCTTTAGAGTCCCACACAGAGGGTTTCCCAGCCTCGAGCGAAATGAGTAGAGGTCGTATGGTTTTACGACAGGGTTGATCACATACGTGCACTTGTGCATATATGATGTTCGAGCGGACTATACTAGTGGGCTTTAGTTTAAGCCAGATCCTAGTATATGATTATTTGATTGGCTTCGTCTTAGGGCATTCGTGTTTTTCGGAACATGGATGCGGGTATGTATATACGATTGAGAAGGGGTACAGACGGAGACTTTCTTATTAGGGTTTTGACCATTGATTTGGACAAAAGACAAATGAGGAAAAGAAAAGATTATGTTACTTTTTATAAATGATAATTGATTTGGAATGGATATTTTTGTGTTGACCATTTGACTTTGTTGACCATTTGACTTTGGTTGACTTGTTGACCAAAGATATTATGGATGGATATTTTCTAGCTAGAAGTTTCTTTATATATTGTTCATCTCTCCAAAGTCAATGGTCAACAATATATATATATCTATTTTCCAATTCTTTTAATCATCCATCACAAAAGCATTCTCTCTCTTCATGCTTGCTCTCATCTTCTTCTCCTCTCTCAAACACTAACCCTAATCTATCATGATCCATAGAACCATCGAGGAGCTTAAGGAGAGGATCGAAGACCCGAAGGACTTGGTTTCTTTAGGTATAACATCCTTCATAGTAGATAGAACTATTTATCATGTGCTAACTAGGTTTATGGTAAAGATCCGGTTAGTGTTTTATATTAGCGCCAAGTTCGTTATCGCTACGAAATTTTTGTTCCGCATTTAGCCACGGAAGTTGGCCGGGGCGCTAGTGTAACCCTTCATCAATAAAGTGAGCTTATATTAGTTAATGCAATGTAATATATCATATATATAATTATACATTAAATTATCGAATCAACACTTGATCCGATAATCCGGCTATATAACATATAACCGACTAATATAACATGTAACCTTTCATCGAATCAACACTTGATCCGATGACCCGGCTATATCACATTCACCCGACCGATATCACCTATCGCGAGAATCAAATACGGTATCACATACACGTATTATTCTCAGCCCCGCACATATCACATATGTGCTCCTACTCCGTTTTTCCTGAGAAAGGAAACCTCTGTGTAGGACTCTAAAGAATCGTCAATACGCCGGCAGTAGGTGATGATCATATCAAACACCCACAAGCTGCAAGCGGTCAGCTAAACGTAACAGCCATCCAGGTATTGAGCGATCAGAAGATCAACAAGCAAGTCTGTACATTCTCCTATGAATCCAATCAGTAACACTCCCGTACAGTCCGATCTCTTTGTCTGATATGTCATATATCCAGTTTAGGGGTAGTAAACGTCAGACCCCAGTAACCGATAATTCGTGTCGATGTGAGGCTCATAACTGGTCGAGAAACTACTAATAACACTTACCAGCAGGTCTCCATATCAGCCCTGGCCAGGGACTTGCAGTTATAGCCAATCGAACACAGCGCAATATCAACTCCCAATACCGGGAGAGACAAAACCCCTCCTATCGCTCATTGCCTCTATGTGATTCGGGACTGTACCTAAAAGCCACCATTTTGCACGTCTTCATGAACGTGGTAAGGTGGAAATCAAAGCACAGTGGGAATCACACAAGACTCTATGACGATCTGGGGTCTACAGACTAACCTGTACTAGTGTCACCAGAGAACTGCTATTTGACGATAGGTATAATACCATCTAGGAGTTCTCGGCGAGTCCGTTCAGTGTACCCAGTCTCTACTGAGCACCCGTACACCTTCTCTGATGTCAAACACCAATGGATATGAGATCATCCATCGCCCATCATATGGGTCGAGAAGCGTATACGCTAGTCTACATTAGAGTATCGATGCCTTGTCTTGATACTCCCTCGATTAGGTGTTGGAGATAGTGCCCTCAGAGTCAATTATTGGATCATAGGCACGTGATTGCAATGATTGAGGGAGGACCTATCCCGGTACGACAGTCTTACTCGAGATGATAGTTTGCTATCTGGTTTACCTTTATCATCGTGTACTGCTTTAGGTGACCTGACAGGTCGCTATTGCATGTTGATAGAGCCCCTAGGATTCTTGCTTGACTGCCGGCAGTATGAGGGCGATCATATAAGTGAGAGCTGGAGTCTATAAGCACATCCTTAAAAGGTCCCTAGTCGTGGGAGTTTCGAGACAGGGCATCGATTCTCCAGAGTAGACTAGTGTATACAGTCGAGACCCCGACGAGGGGCGGTGGCCGGTCTCACAAGCCACTGGTGTCAGTTGGTTCACCTAAGATGTATACAGGTGCTCATTGGGTTATGAGTACACCGGACAGGACTCGCCGGGAACATGCTAGTTGGTCTTATACCTGACGTCAGATAGCAGTTCCCAGGTGACATGTGTACAGGTTAGTTCATCGACCTGGGGATCGTCATTTGTCTCGTGTGAGTTCCCACTGTGCTTTGATTACTACCCTACCATGGCTCAAAGGAGTCGTGCAAACAGGTTTTAGTTGGGTACAGTCCCGAGCCACATGGAGGCAGTGAGCGGATCTTCGGGGGTTCGTCTCTCCCGGTATTGGGGGTGAGGTCGCGCTGTGTCTAGGAGAGCCATTACACGAAGTCCTTGGCCAAGGCAGGAGATTTACTGGTAGGCATTCCAGTAGTATCTCAGGGTGTTCTGGGCTACACTCCGACACGACTTGTACCGCTTTTGGGGGTCTGACTTTTACCCACCCCCTAGGCCCGACATGCGATGCTCATAGACGAACGGACCGGACTGTACGGATATTGTCACTGACAGGCTCAGTAGGGTGTCAGGATGAGTTCGCTCATCGACATCCCTTTTTAGTCAATAGCTGGTGGCCCGTTACGTATTGGCTTATACCTCTGACGTGCTAGTGGTTAAATCCACAGCCATAGTATTGACGAGTCTTTAGAGTCCACCACACTTTTAGTTACTCAGCTTTCGGGCGAAACGCTGTAGAGGCCGTATGGAGATATGGCAGGGTCCGATCAGATACGTGCGGTATTGCACGGATCAAGATCGGACGGTTTGTACTAGAGGGCGTATAGATATATGGCAGGGTTCGATCAGATACGTGCGGTATTGCACGGATCAGGATCGGACGAACGGAACTAGCCGTCTTTGGTTTAAGCCGGATCCTAGTTTAGTACAGTGTAGATTTTGTCTCTTTGCATTTGTATCCGGACGGAATACAGATGCGGGTGTGTATGCACAGTATTGGGGTTTTCCTGTAATTTATTACGGGACCAGTTTTCTGGAGTTGCCAGTTTGCATTCCGTTCCGGCCGGTTTTCCTTTGTTCTTTCCCGGCCGGACTTTTCCGATGGAGGGGGTTATTTGCAATTGTGAAAATAACATTTATGGAGGGGGTTTCTTGCAATTGTATTGATTATGATATCTTTCATCCATGCTTTTGCATTAATGAGATTTGAAAGGATTTGATTTGGATATGGGTTTTGTTATCATGATGTTTGTTTGTGGTCACCCCTTGCTTTCTACTACACTCACTCTCCTTCATGGTTTAAGTATGGTTGATTTCATTTTTCCTCCACCATTCTCTTGATGAGGGGCCGGCCACATTTTGTGGAAAAGAGGGAGAGAGTTCATGTTGAGAAAAGATTGGTTCATATCATTTTCATGCTTGCAAAATTCTACACTTCATTTCAAAGTCCATTCATGATCCCTCCATCCTCCAAAGCAACATAACCCCAAAGAGACAAAGCACTACACTTCCTACAGCACATCTTGGGCATGTCGACTTGCCGGCTTCATGCCCGAGTTGCCTCGGTATTGAGGCGGGAGCCCGTAAAAGATGCAGGCGATGTGGTGCCCTTCCGGCGAGGAGGCGACGACCGGAGTTTCCGCGGAAGATCGGGACGATGACGAGAAGACCGGAGGACTCGGATCACTCGGTATATCTCTTCCCATCTTGTAGTTAGCTAGGACAAGTTTAATGGCCCGATCCGGGGCGCCGCCGTGCACTTACAGTGGTATCAGAGCCTCGCCATTAACTTCGTCTAGCTTCGTTTGATGTGTTTTTCAGTTCCGATCGACCAAAATTCCAAAAACCCAATTTTAGTTCACGACAGTTTTCTGTTGAAATTTTTTGGTCTCCTAAAATTTTTCAGGTTGTAGAAAACTGATGTACGAGAAATTCTAAGCATACTGGAAAAGTTCGACACAGTGAGTCGACACCTGGAGCGCGGAACCGCGGCCAAACCCCCCATTGGGCCGCGGTTCCGCCGCACATTTGTATCCTCACTGCATCATATTTTTCCAGTTGGCTTCTGGGCTTATTTTAGGGGTTTTGGAATATTAATATTGGGCCCAGATTTTCTGTGAGTGCTACAGTATTGCTTTGGGGCCCACTTGTTAATTTTTGATCAATCGGATATTTTAAACACATTATTTCACAGTATTTACATTATATCTGCGACCGTGAATGTCACTCGATCGGTAAATCCGGTCTAACTGCTATAGCCCGGTTAGACGGATTTGCGAACGTGACTTTCACGTTGATGTTCTGTGAGTTTGCTGTGATGTTGCGGATCGGTCGTGGGGATAGCCTGGATGCAATGCTAGTACAGTGTTGTTGTATTATGTACATTTGTTATTGCGGGGCGAGCGTCCGACATGTGGACTGCCGTCACTGCCTGTTTGTATTATTATTTTGGGGCACGACCTGGTTGCGGTCGATGTACCCGTTGTATGTATATTTTACTTTCTGTACTAGGTTTACCCCGCGGTGGGGTGCACGGATAGCCGGGTTCTAGAGGGCAACTGGCCCGCATCTCAGGGCATTGAGACGGAGGGGCTTCAGTCTGGAATTGGCGGGCTATTCGCCGCACTCGTAGGGGGTACAGGTTGACCCAGGAGGGGTGCCCAAGTTGCCGGATTCCGTGAAGTGCTGGGTGGTCCATTCACGGTGCTGAAGGGGGCTGTCTCGCTTCAGGTTTTGGCGGGTAACTTGCCGCGCCCGTAGGGGTCTAGGATTTCATTGCACAGGCTATCCACACGACCAGGGGAACGTCGGGTTTCAGTAGTGGCTCTGTGAAACCCGGGGATCCCAGATATCTGTTATGTTCTGTGATGCTGTACATTTCTGTGATGTTGCATTTTATTCACGCCTTGAGCGAAATACTATATATTGGTATATATATTAGTAGATGTTGTATATGTTTTTCATCCGCGCTAGTCCAGTCCCCGCTCTGCCGTTAGTTAGCTAACCTAACGGGTGATGACGGGACCCAGTGGCGAATGCGGATGGCATATACGTACGTCAGTATATTTTCGTTCTTTGTGGTGTGATCAATTGATGGGACTGCGTTGATTCGGATCAATGCAAGTTAAACAAACCTAATCTGATGTTGTTGGAACACTTTTCAAAAAACTGTTATTGCAAGGACGTTCACTTTTGTTTTGCATCGTGGTATTCATTTAGAATATCCTGCTCCTCAGTCGACGAGGCAAGGGCCGAGATCCCTTCACCGGGAGTGACCCCTTGGACAGAAGTTTGCGTCAGGGCATTAACTTCACTATAGCCGATTACTTTTGCTTTGCATCGTGGTATTCAGTTGGAATATCCTGCACCTCATTCTACGGGGAAAGAGCCGAGATCCCTTCACCGGGAGTGACCTCTTTAGTAAAGGTTTTCGTCACTATATTTTCTAAAAAGCTATCCGTTCCTTCAACGATATCAAGTTCATTACGTTAAAGGTTTTCGCCAGAAACCATTCGTAGCCCTCCGTCGTTTCATATGGGTAGTCAATAGTATTCAAGCTGTGTATGTTGGCCAAAGTCAAGGCACAGTGATTGGTAGCTATTGGTTATTCATATGCAGCATAGATAGATGTGTTGGTTTGGGGCAGTCGTACTACCATTTTGGCCCAAGTCAAGGGTATGTACGGGTGGGCTCAAATTAACCTGGAGAATGACGGGTTGAACTTGACATGTGACTTATGATATGTTGGCCAAAGTCAAGGTCATAAGAGCATAGGGTAGAAATCACATCGGGAGTTTCAAAAGTACTGAAACTTGCCAGATATGCGCATACCTTCTGGAGTGTGATAGCGTGAGCGGATTCCGTCACGTTATCATGCGATGATAGTTGGATCCCGATTCCCACTGATGAGTTGGTTTACTCCTCGGGTGACCCCGACTAATTCTTCTTTCAGGTTTGGAGGAGAATTTGAGGTACAGTGGGAGGTTTCCAGATTAGATAAAGTGATAACCATTCTGATCTAGGGTAGAGTGCACGCTGAGTGTTTCTTTTCTCTCTCTCTTTGGCAGCGACCATTGACCCGACCCTAAGACTATGACTCAGTGACCAAGTTGACCAAACCTTCTTAAACACAGGCTTTTGGATTGTCAGAGTTGCAGACCTCATTGCCACTCCTGCTTTTACCCTTTTCTCCGGGACACCCCGTATTACTACGAACGTCCACTTCCATTGGACAAAACCATCGTATGGTTAGATACGAACTCGAAGGAATTTATTCGAGGATGGTTTCTGGTTCTGGAGAAAACGGATAGGATTATTCAGTTGTCTTTTCCCTTTTACCTTCTCTCAAGTTACGAGTACTCCTTAGTTCAGGAGATAGTACACCTATTACGCAAATTGGATAGTCTTCTTCCAAACTTTAGGCTGGTGCCGAACAGTGGGGAATGAAGAAAACCAATTAGCATAACGATGGTGTGCAGAAGGTATTAAGATTAAGACAAAGCAAGGGATTAGTAAGAGGGCAAAGTAAATTGCGACTGCTGATTCACGACCAGACCAAGTATTCCTTCGTCAATCCTAAATCACCTTTGTATTTCTCCAGGACACTCCGTATCACTACGAAGATCCACAGTTTATTGGATACTCCATCGTATGGTTATATACGAACTCGAAAGGAACTTTTTCCAGTTCGGGGATGGATTCTGGTTCAGGAGAAATAGGAATAAGGTTTATTCGGTTGTCTTTTATCTTCACCTTCTCTCGCATTGCGAGCGCTCCTAGGACTAGGACAGTACACCCATTATGCTTATTGGATAGTCTTCTTCCAAACCATAGGCTGGTGCCGAACGGTAGGGAAGGAAGAAAACCATTTGGCCTAAGGGGTGTGCAGAAGGTAACGACTAAAGACATATAAAGGGATTTGGTGAGGTGGCAAAGAATTATACGGTTATAGTTGTGAATATGGATAATGGTAGAGGCATTACTAGGAATACCAGGATACCCCATCGAAACATTTCAATGTTTCAGTTCTACTGTGTACTGTTAAAAGAAAACTGATTTTCCGATTAGACACTTGCTCCAGGGTATGTATTTACCAGTTTTGATTCTCACATCTGTATGGTTTTACAGATGATGAGTGGGAGTAAGTTATTGGGAATTGGGTGATCATCCTCATTATATCGGGATTCGTTGTAATCGGTGATATTTGAGGAGATCATCTGGGCTATTTGCCGGTCGGCAAATATTTGGTTTTGAATATCTGCTGTTGTGCACCAATTTCAAATTGATGTATCTGTACGTCTATTTTCATAGAGTGAGATATACCTTTTGATATTATGTCGATGACATTTACCTATATCAGTGGATGGTTAGGTAAGGAGCATTAAACAGCGGTGTAATTCTTCTTAACCATAAGTACAGTTTTCAACCTACGACACACAGTGAAAGAGTTGTTAGACTCAGCGGACTTATACAGAGTATTGTATGTTGTCCAGTATCCATTAGGACAGAGGGGTTGGTCCTCATACTATATTCTGTTTACTTTTAACTTCTCTAGTTCTTATACATGTGTTTCGTAGAAACACAGGGTCTAAGTTTTGAGGAGTTATAGGTATTTGAATAGAGTAGAGAACCAGGTGTAGCAAGTATCGGGATTCTTCAAGGTGATCGAAGATGTAGATACTTGTGTATGGTATTCAGTTGATAGTAATGGCTAAGAGAACTTGCTTCTCTTTCAGGTTACTCATAATTGGAAGCATTCCTAAGTTGAGTAACGCTGATCGGCCTCCTTCCATTTAGTTGACATGCACTGGAGACAGCTGCATGATTTGAATCTGGTTCAATTAAATCAGTGCCTCTGGTTCTATATTGGATATAGTACAGTTCATATCTTAACATTGTTAAGGTACGGGGAGTTGTCCGGCTTATGATTAAAACCAGATTCTGGATAACTCAAGGCACGTTTCTGTAATGGCTGTTTGTGGGTTGACCCAGGCTATGATGAGGGTTAATTTTCTACCATCTGGCAGATCAATAGAAATATTGTTCTAGACTCGCCACAGTTTTATTAAAATGGATTTTTTCAAAAACAGTTGTGGGAGTATGGTAGAACTGGAAGTGATTCCAGAACCGCAAACGATTACTGAAGATTTGATAAGGAACCTAAAGATTCAATCTGATTTGACATTCCATTGGCCACTCCGCAGATAAGGTGGGTAACTTCAGGCACCCGAGAGGTACTCCGGTAGCCTCAAGGACGGTGACAGGGAAGTTCTTGTTTACCCACACTTGCCATTGTTGTTGTTCCAGGCTGCGCGATCCGGCAGGAGGATGAGTATAGCGTCGTTCTAAACTAGCTTTAGAAGTGCACATCTATATGACTCTGCCAGAGGGTTGTCGTAGTCAGTGGGAGCAGCAGAAGCATTGGTGGACATCAGGCTTATGTCTGTTTATAGACTAAAGCAGATATAGCGGAGATAGATCATCTATTTCTGATGTGACAGTCATGGGTTTGACGTCATCAGAATAGGGGATGGATCTGTTGAGAAGGTAGTAGGGTGTGATGTCATATTATTTGATGACATACACAAAGTAGGAAAGGAAACTCCTATACTGCGATCGGTTATTCTTTGGTTGTCACACAGTGGTTTCTCCACAAGGGACTTGGACATTATATCAGACATACTGGTTACTAGATCTATGGTTTTAGATCTAGATTTGGGTGGTTTCCCAATCAGGGTACTTCGACAACATTCTAAGAGTATTTAGAATGGACGACTCCTGGCACGGTAGTGTACCTGCAGGTGATGGAGTCACCCTCTCTAAAGGTGTCTTATAGACTAAAGTAGAGAGGGATATGCATGATTGGCAGATCACTTGCTTAGGCAATTGAGTCAATCATGAGATGTCAAGTACCACACCAGATGTTGTTCTTGCACTAGATGCAATAAGTTGACATTGATCCAATCCTGGAGAAACAGTCGGAAGCAGTTTTAGAACATAAGTGAATGTTCTAGGGATATGATAACGACAGCCTCATTTGGGAGACAGTTATCATTCCAGGCTTCCAAGGTGACCTGGACGACAAGGAGGTTGTCAGAGTTATAGTTTTCCCTCTGACGAGGGGCAGTATTTTGGACAGGTGATCCAAGGCAATACTGAGGGAGGCATGGCGCAGGATACTGATTAAGTTCAGTTGACGATACAGTCTGAGAAGTTTGGATTTGGAGTTCATTTATGAGCTAGGTCCCATCAGACATCCAGACATTCTAAGACAGGTATTGCTCATTTCGGGAGATGGTTTTCTCCGCGAACTTGAGATATAGAGAGAGACATAGAAAGAAACATCAGAGCGGATCCACTCGCTGAGGCTATTCCTCGAACGCAATAGTCTCGCAAACAAGCTTTGTGAGACTGACTAGTAGAGGAGTTGGGTGTTCGGTATCACACGGGCTGTGAGTATGCGACATCGCAATAATTAGCCTTGAGTGCAAGTGGGAGATTGTTGGAGATAGTGCCCTCAGAGTCAATTATTGGATCACAGGCACGTGATTGCAATGATTGAGGGAGGACCTATCCCGGTACGACAGTCTTACTCGAGATGATAGTTTGCTATCTGGTTTACCTTTATCATCGTGTACTGCTTTAGGTGACCTGACAGGTCGCTATTGCACGTTGATAGAGCCCCTAGGATTCTTGCTTGACTGCCGGCAGTATGAGGGCGATCATATAAGTGAGAGCTGGAGTCTATAAGCACATCCTTAAAAGGTCCCTAGTCGTGGGAGTTTCGAGACAGGGCATCGATTCTCCAGAGTAGACTAGTGTATACAGTCGAGACCCCGACGAGGGGCGGTGGCCGGTCTCACAAGCCACTGGTGTCAGTTGGTTCACCTAAGATGTATACAGGTGCTCATTGGGTTATGAGTACACCGGACAGGACTCGCCGGGAACATGCTAGTTGGTCTTATACCTGACGTCAGATAGCAGTTCCCAGGTGACATGTGTACAGGTTAGTTCATCGACCTGGGGATCGTCATTTGTCTCGTGTGAGTTCCCACTGTGCTTTGATTACTACCCTACCACGGCTCAAAGGAGTCGTGCAAACAGGTTTTAGTTGGGTACAGTCCCGAGCCATATGGAGGCAGTGAGCGGATCTTCGGGGGTTCGTCTCTCCCGGTATTGGGGGTGAGGTCGCGCTGTGTCTAGGAGAGCCATTACACGAAGTCCTTGGCCAAGGCAAGAGATTTACTGGTAGGTATTCCAGTAGTATCTCAGGGTGTTCTGGGCTACACTCCGACATGACTTGTACCGCTTTTGGGGGTCTGACTTTTACCCACCCCCTAGGCCCGACATGCGATGCTCATAGACGAACGGACCGGACTGTACGGATATTGTCACTGACAGGCTCAGTAGGGTGTCAGGATGAGTTCGCTCATCGACGACCCTTTTTAGTCAATAGCTGGTGGCCCGTTACGTATTGGCTTATACCTCTGACGTGCTAGTGGTTAAATCCACAGCCATAGTATTGACGAGTCTTTAGAGTCCACCACACTTTCAGTTACTCAGCTTTCGGGCGAAACACTGTAGAGGCCGTATGGAGATATGGCAGGGTCCGATCAGATACGTGCGGTATTGCACGGATCAAGATCGGACGGTTTGTACTAGAGGCCATATAGATATATGGCAGGGTTCGATCAGATACGTGCGGTATTGCACGGATCAGGATCGGACGAACGGAACTAGCCGGCTTTGGTTTAAGCCGGATCCTAGTTTAGTACAGTGTAGATTTTGTCTCTTTGCATTTGTATCCGGACGGAATACAGATGCAGGTGTGTATGCACAGTATTGGGGTTTTCCTGTAATTTATTACGGGACCAGTTTTCTGGAGTTGCCAGTTTGCATTCCGTTCCGGCCGGTTTTCCTTTGTTCTTTCCCGGCCGGACTTTTCCGATGGAGGGGGTTATTTGCAATTGTGCAAATAACATTTGTGGAGGGGGTTTCTTGCAATTGTATTGATTATGATATCTTTCATCCATGCTTTTGCATTAATGAGATTTGAAAGGATTTGATTTGGATATGGGTTTTGTTATCATGATGTTTGTTTGTGGTCACCCCTTGGTTTCTACTACACTCACTCTCCTTCATGGTTTAAGTATGGTTGATTTCATTTTTCCTCCACCATTCTCTTGATGAGGGGCCGACCACATTTTGTGGAAGAGAGGGAGAGAGTTCATGTTGAGAAAAGATTGGTTCATATCATTTTCATGCTTGCAAAATTCTACACTTCATTCCAAAGTCCATTCATGATCCCTCCATCCTCCAAAGCAACATAACCCCAAAGAGACAAAGCACTACACTTCCTACAGCACATCTTGGGCATGTCGACATTCCCGAGTTGCCTCGGTATTGAGGCGGGAGCCCGTAAAAGATGCAGGCGATGTGGTGCCCTTCCGGCGAGGAGGCGACGACCTGAGTTTCCGCGGGAGATCGGGACGATGAAGAGAAGACCGGAGGACTCGGATCACTCGGTATATCTCTTCCCATCTTGTAGTTAGCTAGGACAAGTTTAATGGCCCGATCCGGGGCGCCGCCGTGCACTTACAGTGGTATCAGAGCCTCGCCATTATCTTCGTCTAGCTTCGTTTGATGTGTTTTTCAGTTCCGATCGACCAAAATTCCAAAAACCCAATTTTAGTTCACGACAGTTTTCTGTTGAAATTTTTTGGTCTCCTAAAATTTTTCAGGTTGTAGAAAACTGATGTACGAGAAATTCTAAGCATACTGGAAAAGTTCGACACAGTGAGTCGACACCTGGAGCGCGGAACCGCGGCCAAACCCCCCATTGGGCCGCGGTTCCGCCGCACATTTGTATCCTCACTGCATCATATTTTTCTAGTGGGCTTCTGGGCTTATTTTAGGGGTTTTGGAATATTAATATTGGGCCCAGATTTTCTGTGAGTGCTACAGTATTGCTTTGGGGCCCACTTGTTAATTTTTGATCAATCGGATATTTTAAACACATTATTTCACAGTATTTACATTATATCTGCGACCGTGAATGTCACTCGATCGGTAAATCCGGTCTAACTGCTATAGCCCGGTTAGACGGATTTGCGAACGTGACTTTCACGTTGATGTTCTGTGAGTTTGCTGTGATGTTGCGGATCGGTCGTGGGGATAGCCTGGATGCAATGCTAGTACAGTGTTGTTGTATTATGTACATTTGTTATTGCGGGGCGAGCGTCCGACATGTGGACTGCCGTCACTGCCTGTTTGTATTATTATTTTGGGGCACGACCTGGTTGCGGTCGATGTACCCGTTGTATGTATATTTTACTTTCTGTACTAGGTTTACCCCGCGGTGGGGTGCACGGATAGCCGGGTTCTAGAGGGCAACGGGCCCGCATCTCAGGGCATTGAGACGGAGGGGCTTCAGTCTGGAATTGGCGGGCTATTCGCCGCACTCGTAGGGGGTACAGGTTGACCCAGGAAGGGTGCCCAAGTTGCCGGATTCCGTGAAGTGCTGGGTGGTCCATTCACGGTGCTGAAGGGGGCAGCCTCGCTTCAGGTTTTGGCGGGTAACTTGCCGCGCCCGTAGGGGTCTAGGATTTCATTGCACAGGCTATCCACACGACCAGGGGAACGTCGGGTTTCAGTAGTGGCTCTGTGAAACCCGGGGATCCCAGATATCTGTTATGTTCTGTGATGCTGTACATTTCTGTGATGTTGCATTTTATTCACGCCTTGAGCGAAATACTATATATTGGTATATATATTAGTAGATGTTGTATATGTTTTTCATCCGCGCTAGTCCAGTCCCCGCTCTGCCGTTAGTTAGCTAACCTAACGGGTGATGACGGGACCCAGTGGCGAATGCGGATGGCATATACGTACGTCAGTATATTTTCGTTCTTTGTGGTGTGATCAATTGATGGGACTGCGTTGATTCGGATCAATGCAAGTTAAACAAACCTAATCTGATGTTGTTGGAACACTTTTCAAAAAACTGTTATTGCAAGGACGTTCACTTTTGTTTTGCATCGTGGTATTCATTTAGAATATCCTGCTCCTCAGTCGACGAGGCTGTTAGTTATATGTATGCCCTAGAGGCCATTACTGTACATAGGATGTATATTGTAGTGGATGCTGGGACATATATAGGGAGGACTTTCTTGCTCGACATGATAGTATGCTATCTGGTTACCCTTTACCTTAACGTGTATGCTGATTGTCTCTCTGTTACATGTTGGTAAAGCCCTTAGGATCTGTACTTGACTACCTGGACTATGATGCGGATCATACTAGTGGGGACATGGTAGTCCATAAGTACATCCTTCAAAGTCCCTAGTCGAGGGTGTATCGAGACGGGGCATCGATATACCAGAGTAGACTAGCGTATTCCTTCTCGACCCATACAGATAGGCGATGGATGATCCCATATCCATTGGTGTTTGACATCAGAGATGATATACGGGTGCTCAGTAGAGACTGGGTACACTGGACGGACTCGCCGAGAACTCCCAGATGGTATTATACCTCACGTCAGATGGCAGTTCTCTGGTGACACTGGTACAGAGTAGTCTGTTGACCCGAGATCGTCATAGAGTCTTGTGTGGTTCCCACCGTGCTTTGATTTCCATCTTACCACGTCCAAGAGGGCGTGCAAAACGGTGGTTTTTGGGTACAGTCCCGAGTCACATGGAGGCAATGAGCGATAGGAGGGGATTCGTCTCTCCCGGTATAGGGAGTTGATGTTGCGCTGTGTTCGATTGGCTATAACAGGAAATCCCTGGCCAGGGTTGCTGAGATTTACTGGTAAGTGTTACCAGTAGTTTCTCGATCAGTTATAGACCTCATATCGACACGACTTATTGAGCTATTGGGGTCTGACGTTTACCACCCCTAGGCAAGATATGCGACATATCAGACGATCAGACCGGACTGTACGGTAGTGTTACTAGTCGGATTCACTGGAGTGTGAGCGGGCTTGCTCGTCGATCTTCAGATCGCTCAATACCCGGGTGGCCGTTACGTTTAGCAGACCGCTTGCGGCTTGTGGGTGTTTGATATGATCATCACCTGCTGCCGGCGTATTGACGAGTCTTTAGAGTCCTACACAGAGGTTTCCTGGCTCAAGCGAAATGAAATAGGAGCGCATATGAGATATGTGCGGAAGCGAGAATGATGCGTGTATGTGATACCGTATTCCATTCTCGCGATCAATGTGTCGAATGGTTGTATGCGATATAACCTAGTTATCGAATCAAGGATTGATTCGATAAGTCGATACATTCTATACTAGTCGGTTGTGTGCGACATGACCGGATCATTGAATCAAGTGTTGATTTAATGATTTAATGTATAATTATATATTTGATATATTACTTTGCATTAACTAGTATTGGTTCACTTTAAATGGATTTTCTCACTCGGGTGTGCGCATTACATATGCGATATGATTTTGTGCACTTGCTTGTATCATGTTTGATGATACATCCTTTTTGGTTAAGTGTAAAGTATTAAACCTTGGTTAATGAAATGGTTAGGGTTTCTTATTTGTTATTCATTTATCTTATTTAATTATCCTTTTTATTTTTGATAAATGAATAAAAGAAATGAGAAAAGAATGGTGGCTTCTTTTGTTCTTTAGTTGAAGCTTCATGAAGCTTTGTTCAAGTCAACCATTCTTATCTCATCCTTAACCCTAACCATTCCCACTAACCATGATTCATTCTCTACACTTGACTCTAGTTGAAATTATGATAAGAATTCATTTTCTTTTCTTTTTACAATTAACTTATCATATATCATCTTCTTCTTCTTCATTCTTCAAGTGAAGAAAACCAAGGTCCATCAATGGTGATTGTTGGAAAAGAGTGAGAAATCCAAAACTAAAGTTAACCCACTTCCTATTTCTTCATCCTCTACCTCTTGCCAAGTAGTAGAGTGTGTTTACTTCACAAGTTTCTTGACTTGGTGAAGTCGGAGCTTGATTTAGCGATGCCTCGACGTAGATCATCTTCGGCATGGACATCGACGACCTAGCTTGCCCATTCTCCTACGAAGCCGATCCTAGAGCCCGGATTTGACTTGGACAGCGAAGAGGACTTCGTTACGGAGCTATGGAGGTGGAGCACCGGATCTACAAAGGTTGTATTTCCGTTTTCTCATTAGTTAAGTGTTAACTAGTTCATTGTTCGCCTAGACTTCTAGTTATCGATCCGTAGTTTAGGGTTTGTAGGCACCATAATTTTTGAAATTGCCATGGTTGATGGCTTGGGAGATCTCACTAGAGTGCCTAGGAACCCTACAGTGGTATCAGAGCCTAGCTAGAGCCTTAGGCGAAGTCCAGACGGAAATTGAAGTCCGAACGAACCCGAAACCCCGAACCAAAAGAGCTCTCTGTACTTTTTTTTAAAATCTGGGATTTTTCAACATTAAAAATATTCATAAAAATCAGCAGGCAATTCTAAGAAATACTGTAAAATTCGGCTGCCTAATTCCAACAGTGCGCCGCGTTTCCGCGGCACGAGCATGGCTCGTGCGGCGGAAGCGTGGCCATTTTGTCGTTTCTGGCATCCAACTTTCTACAGTAATTCATATTGTGCTGTGCTGGTTTTCCTGGGTATTTTTGATATTTTTTCAAGAGTTGAATTTTTTGGAGTTGTTTTGTGGATTCGGTGTTTCGATCGGGGTATCAAATTTTGTCTGTGTGGCTTTCCGGATAAATCTTAGAATATGTTAAAAAGTTCGACCGGATATAAATACCCACTTTTTCCCCTGTCGGGAAATTTCCAAGTGTTGGATTTTTCCGTAGTTTAACGACGTTCTAAGTAGTGCAAGTAACGCGATGGTCCCTCTAGAAGACACAAACCTTAACTCGATTATGTGACCGTCTTGAACTGCCCTTTGAACCTTCGGGTTTGGGGCAGTACGGCGTGCCACATGTGAGGCGTTGGCTTGACCCTTCTACGGCTGGACCGTTGGTACTGAGGTACGAACTGAATGTTGTTAGACTAGTTTCATGTGTTGATCTGTATCGGGAAAACTTGGGTGTTAGAATGTTCGATCGGAAAGTTTAACATTTTCTATTTATCTGGAATGGGATACAATAATTGGAATTCACATTAAGTTATATGATAACTGAATGAATGTTATAAACGTAGCAATTTAGTCTCACTTGATCGGTTGCCACGGAATTTTGATGTGATCAAAAGTCCGTCGCAATCACGTACTGTACGCGGATACTCGCCGGGTAAACTTAATAGACAGCCTCGCTCCATAGCCCCGACCAAGTGACTGTAGGAGAACCCCGTCGCCGAAAGCATCCGTACGGGTGCTCGCGGTAGCAGTGTTCCGCCTTGGTGCACTTCGTCGACGGTATCGGGGGTGCGGCCGTCTACAGAAGTTTGCGACGAGCATTCGATCAGGATGTCGGGAATCCTGTTGAATTGCCCGACTTGATATTGAAAAGTGTTTTCGATTTTGAGACTAAAATGCGGGGTTTATAATTGTTAGGCATATGATGTCTAAGGTATTCATTTGATTAGGCATGCGATGTCTATGCAGATTGCGGATTCCAACTGTTGTAGTTTTACACTTTCTTTTCTGTGACCGTAAGTGTAATATGTGATATCGCCGGTTTCGTTGCTATATGTCAACGACAATTGGGATGGACATATTTACTTACGTTGATGACATGTGATGTTATGTGTTGCTGGATATGTTATATTGGATCGTCGTGTTTGAATAGCCGGGGGTTTTTATGTGAGATGAGTGTTTTTCATTTTCATTCATGTAAAAACTTGTATGTAATATTCTTTTATTGGGGCGCTTCCAGGTTGCGGGAGTTGTCACCTGTTGTATATTATTTACTTTTCCGCACTAGGATAGACCCAAGGAGGAGGGCACAAGTAACCGGGTTCTGGAGTCCAGTGGGAGACCAACTCGAGGAGTCGGGTCCGGGTCTCTAACTCCAGAATTGGTAGGGTTGCTTGCCGCTCTCGTAGGGGTCTAGGGGTGTGGGTTTGGCTATTCATCACGACCGTGGAATCCGTGTTTTATACTGGCTCGTATTGAAAACACGGACGTCCTAGTATATCCAATATTTCATATGATTCTTCTGCTGCGATATCTGTGATGTGATCATGTGATGTTCTGTGATAGATACAGTATATAGTATATATGATATATTATATAGACGTTACTTATGTTTTACACTCACGCTAGCCCTGCCCCGCTCTGCCGTTAGTTACCTAACCTAACGGTGCACGAGGGGACATCGAGGCGAATGCGGATGGCATAAGTGTACGTCGTATTTATCTGTGATGTTTAGGTACATAATTGATGGGACTTCATTAATGTGATTAATGAAATAAAAGAAACCTAAGATGTTGTAGAATCGAATTTCAAAATAAAACAGGTAGCTACAGTTCTTGCTTTGCACAGCGGTATATGTGATATATCCTGCACCTTATTCGATGAGGAAAGGACCGAGATCCCTTCACCGGGAGTGACTCCTTTAGCAATAACTGGCTAATGCTACACACTCGGTTTGTCTTTTGATTGCTTTTAAGTGTTTTTGCTTTGCACAGTGATATATATGATATATCCCGCACCTCATTCGACGAGGAAAGGACCGACGATCCCTTCACCGGGAGTGACTCCTTTAGCAAAACTAGAAAAGCCTCAAAAGCACTCCATTTCAAAATTCATTCGATCCTACAACGATATCAAGTTCATTACGCAATAGGTTTTCAGAAAAACCTGACGTAACCCTCCGTCATTTCAGATAAGTAGTAGTTAGTATTCGTGCTGCGTTTGTTGGCCTTTGTCAAGGCGCAGTGTACGGTAGCTAACTGGTGCTTATCTGTTTATGCATATGATGCAGATTGAGTTAGGGTAGTCGTGCGACCTTGTTGGCCTTTGTCAAGGGCCGTGCGGGTGGGTTTAATTCAATCAGGAAATGACGGGTTGAACTTGACTAGCATCCTATGGTTTGTTGGCCTTTGTCAAGGTCATAGGAGGTTAGGGGCAAAACATTATCGGGAATTTCAAGTGTTGAAATTTGCAATGAGATTGCATACCTTCTATGAGATAGTTGGATCCCGATACCCGCTGCGAGTAAGAGTTACTCCTGGGAGAGTTTTACACATTACAATTAGCCGATCAAGTAGGTGTCTAGAAAGGTGTCAACGGGGTTACGCCTCTGGGAAAACGAGGTTTACATTAATTAGGTTCGTGCGAAAGCACGGGGGACCTCTCTCAAAGTACCGACACTGGCCTGGCTGAAAGATTGGTGAACTTGTAGTGTGTAATTAATCCCGGCTAGTCTTTCCTTTTAGGGTTTGAAGGAAGATTTGATAAAAAGCAGTGGGAGCCATCCTGATTAGATAAAATAATAACCAATCTATTCTTGACAGAGCGCACGCTGAGTGTTTTCTTCTCTCTCTCTCCAGGTAGCGACCATATCACGCCTTAATCAAGATAATAATACGGATTATTGACCGAACCCGCTTGTTATACTGAGCGGGGGAACGTTGGTCCCGCTCCAACTTATAATTGTTATAAGACAGAGCAGGAATTTGGAGAATACCAGATTTCCCGTGCCGCCCAAACGAAGAGAGTGCATGCTGATGCATCATCTTCGGGTGTGTTCATTATACAGAACTGTTTCTCAGTATCCTCTGCGTCCTGGGTATTTGATACCAGATCAGGATCCCAGATATGTAATCTGTTACATAGGGCTACAGAAAGGTAGAGAACTGAGAACGGGTGATAAGTTTCATGAGGCAGAAAACGGGGCAAGTGTTGCAGCCAAGTCTGTCGGTCACTGTCACCCTGTATTACCAATACATTGATTCTGAACGAATGTTGTTAGATACCGAACCTGATATACAAAATCATATCAGTCTCTTTATTAGTAAAGAAATGATAAAATTTTGTATTGTTGGATAATGTTTTGAACATTTCCTATATCAAAAGTTGATCGGTTCAGGCACGTTATCTAAAAGCATTAATGTTCTAAATCAAACTACAGTTCTTAATATACTGAACACACACAAGAGGAAGAGTTCAGAAATGAACGAATCCTTCTTGAGGTATTGTAGACTAGGTCAGATCAATGCGACCCAACTGGCTAGAGTTACATATAGATGTATTTTTAAATCAGTTTGAATTTACATCTTGTGAAACTCGCCAGTCATGTCACAAAGATAAGATGACCATAGCTCCGTTTATTGGAAACAGAGAAAGAGTTAGTGAACTCTTGGGATGATACATGATGATGTATGTAAGGTCCCCTGTCTACACATGCCAGGACTGGTTCTTTATACTTCATTACGTTCTCTGATAATCTCTCAAGATTCAGTCATATGTTCCTGCTGAAACATGAGTCCGAACCTTTTGAGATATTCACAGAATATAAGTTAGAAGTAGAGAACCAAAATGTGGGTATAAGTATTATGTCCTTTGATGTGATCAAGGAGGAGAATACTTGAGCACGGAAATCCTGGACTATTCTAAAGGAGAATGAGATTCTCTCTCAGCATTACTCCTCTGTATACACCATAGCACGATGGTATATCGGGGCGGAGCAATCACACCCTATATGATATGGTGTGCTCTATGATGAGTACTACTGAGTTACCTTTTTCCTATTGGGTGTTATGCACTTGAGAAGCTGCATACCTATTGAATAGGGTTCGAATCAAATCAGTTGCCTACCAGTTCATATGTGATATGGAAAGGGAAGAGCCCATGTCTTAAGCTAGTTAAGATTTGGGGTTGTCCGGGCTATGTCTAAAAGCATAATCCGAACAAGCTCGAGGCAAGGTCAGTTATGTACAACTGGAAAGGTTCCAGCTATACTAACTACAGCTGATGATTTGATAGAACCAAAGGATTCAATAGTAACCAACGAACCTCAGCCTCTCTGCCGATCTAGTAGGGTTCCTCACCCACCTGAGAGATACTTCGGTTTCTCTATGACAGTGGGAGCGAGGATTGCATCATGAGATGATGACCCAACTAGCTTCGAGCTGGCCATCGAGAGTAAGACTCTGTAAGAATGGTTGGATGTTTATCGATCTGAGATGGAATCCTTATACACCAACAAAGTATGGACTTTGGTTGCTATATCTGAAGGGTTAAATCCCCATCAGGAGAAAGTATATCTTGAGAAGATTACTTGGTGTACATGGAAAAGTTGAGACTTTCAAAGCTAGACTTGTTAAAGGTTTGCATCATTGACCAGGTGTGGATCATGATGAAACTTTTTCTAAGGATCTAAGCTTAAGTCCATCCAGATCCTACTTGCCACGGCTACATACCATGACTACGATATCTGGTGGTTGGGTGTCTTGACTGCTTTTCTAAATGATGATTTAGAAGAGAGCGTCTATAAGTACACAGCCAGAGGGCTTCGTAGACAGTGGGAGTAGCGGAAACGTATGCAAGATGTTTTATATGATAAAGCAGGCATCGCGGAGTTGGAACATCTATTTTGATGAATTAGTCAAAGAAGTTGACATCATCAAAATGGTAGATGAACCTTGTATAAACAAGAAGGTAGTAGGGAGTATGGTGACGATCCTCGTAGAGTACGTGGATGGCATACTCTTGATAGGGAAGGAGTTTCCTATGCTACGCTCGATCAATCTCCGTTTATCACAAAGATTCTCCGTATAGGATCAAAGTGATACCTGCTAAATCCTGGGTTTTGGATCTATGAGATAGATCTAAATGGATGTTAGGTTTCTCACTAGTTATAGTGAGATGGTATCAATCGATCCTGGGGAGAATCACTGGAAGGGTTCCAGGGTGATAAAGATGACTGAATGTCAGTCGCAGGCATTGTCTTTACCCTCAGTAAAGGGACGGTATGTTGGAAGAGTTCCAAGCTAGATACCGTGACATACTAGACGATAAAGGCACGATACATCGCTACTTAAGATGCTACCAAAGAGGCTGTTTGGGTGTATATAGGTTCTTGAGATGAACTATGTTCCTACCATTGTGTGACAATGGAGTTGTGGCTTATGCCAAGGAACGCCCGTCCCATCAGTGATCCAGACATATTCTGAGGCCGCATCACCTGATCATGGAGATAGTTGATCTCCAGGGAGATCGAGGTAAAGAGAGTAGACTCAGAGGACAACACAGCGGATCCACTCACAAAGGCCTGTTCCCAGAGAGAGACTTTTATGGGATGGTTGAGTATGAGATACTGCAACCACTGCTACAGATGGCCCTAGTGCAAGTGGGAGATTGTTAGTTATATGTATGCCCTAGAGGCCATTACTGTACATAGGATGTATATTGTAGTGGATGCTGGGACATATATAGGGAGGACTTTCTTGCTCGACATGATAGTATGCTATCTGGTTACCCTTTACCTTAACGTGTATGCTGATTGTCTCTCTGTTACATGTTGGTAAAGCCCTTAGGATCTGTACTTGACTACCTGGACTATGATGCGGATCATACTAGTGGGGACATGGTAGTCCATAAGTACATCCTTCAAAGTCCCTAGTCGAGGGTGTATCGAGACGGGGCATCGATATACCAGAGTAGACTAGCGTATACCTTCTCGACCCATACAGATGGGCGATGGATGATCCCATATCCATTGGTGTTTGACATCAGAGATGATATACGGGTGCTCAGTAGAGACTGGGTACACTGGATGGACTCGCCGAGAACTCCCAGATGGTATTATACCTCACGTCAGATGGCAGTTCTCTGGTGACACTGGTACAGAGTAGTCTGTTGACCCGAGATCGTCATAGAGTCTTGTGTGGTTCCCACTGTGCTTTGATTTCCATCTTACCACGTCCAAGAGGGCGTGAAAAACGGTGGTTTTTGGGTACAGTCCCGAGTCACATGGAGGCAATGAGCGATAGGAGGGGATTTGTCTCTCCCGGTATAGGGAGTTGATGTTGCGCTGTGTTCGATTGGCTATAACAGGAAATCCCTGGCCAGGGTTGCTGAGATTTACTGGTAAGTGTTACCAGTAGTTTCTCGATCAGTTATAGACCTCATATCGACACGACTTATTGAGCTATTGGGGTCTGACGTTTACCACCCCTAGGCAAGATATGCGACATATCAGACGATCAGACCGGACTGTACGGTAGTGTTACTAGTCGGATTCACTGGAGTGTGAGCGGGCTTGCTCGTCGATCTTCAGATCGCTCAATACCCGGGTGGCCGTTACGTTTAGCAGACCGCTTGCGGCTTGTGGGTGTTTGATATGATCATCACCTGCTGCCGGCGTATTGACGAGTCTTTAGAGTCCTACACAGAGGTTTCCTGGCTCAAGCGAAATGAAATAGGAGCGCATATGAGATATGTGCGGAAGCGAGAATGATGCGTGTATGTGATACCGTATTCCATTCTCGCGATCAATGTGTCGAATGGTTGTATGCGATATAACCTAGTTATCGAATCAAGGATTGATTCGATAAGTCGATACATTCTATACTAGTCGGTTGTGTGCGACATGACCGGATCATTGAATCAAGTGTTGATTTAATGATTTAATGTATAATTATATATTTGATATATTACTTTGCATTAACTAGTATTGGTTCACTTTAAATGGATTTTCTCACTCGGGTGTGCGCATTACATATGCGATATGATTTTGTGCACTTGCTTGTATCATGTTTGATGATACATCCTTTTTGGTTAAGTGTAAAGTATTAAACCTTGGTTAATGAAATGGTTAGGGTTTCTTATTTGTTATTCATTTATCTTATTTAATTATCCTTTTTATTTTTGATAAATGAATAAAAGAAATGAGAAAAGAATGGTGGCTTCTTTTGTTCTTTAGTTGAAGCTTCATGAAGCTTTGTTCAAGTCAACCATTCTTATCTCATCCTTAACCCTAACCATTCCCACTAACCATGATTCATTCTCTACACTTGACTCTAGTTGAAATTATGATAAGAATTCATTTTCTTTTCTTTTTACAATTAACTTATCATATATCATCTTCTTCTTCTTCATTCTTCAAGTGAAGAAAACCAAGGTCCATCAATGGTGATTGTTGGAAAAGAGTGAGAAATCCAAAACTAAAGTTAACCCACTTCCTATTTCTTCATCCTCTACCTCTTGCCAAGTAGTAGAGTGTGTTTACTTCACAAGTTTCTTGACTTGGTGAAGTCGGAGCTTGATTTAGCGATGCCTCGACGTAGATCATCTTCGGCATGGACATCGACGACCTAGCTTGCCCATTCTCCGACGAAGCCGATCCTAGAGCCCGGATTTGACTTGGACAGCGAAGAGGACTTCGTTGCGGAGCTATGGAGGTGGAGCACCGGATCTACAAAGGTTGTATTTCCGTTTTCTCATTAGTTAAGTGTTAACTAGTTCATTGTTCGCCTAGACTTCTAGTTATCGATCCGTAGTTTAGGGTTTGTAGGCACCATAATTTTTGAAATTGCCATGGTTGATGGCTTGGGAGACCTCACTAGAGTGCCTAGGAACCCTACAGAGGCAAGGGCTGAGATCCCTTCACCGGGAGTGACCCCTTGGACAGAAGTTTGCGTCAGGGCATTAACTTCACTATAGCCGATTACTTTTGCTTTGCATCGTGGTATTCAGTTGGAATATCCTGCACCTCATTCTACGGGGAAAGAGCCGAGATCCCTTCACCGGGAGTGACCTCTTTAGTAAAGGTTTTCGTCACTATATTTTCTAAAAAGCTATCCGTTCCTTCAACGATATCAAGTTCATTACGTTAAAGGTTTTCGCCAAAAACCATTCGTAGCCCTCCGTCGTTTCATATGGGTAGTCAGTAGTATTCAAGCTGTGTATGTTGGCCAAAGTCAAGGCACAGTGATTGGTAGCTATTGGTTATTCATATGCAGCATAGATAGATGTGTTGGTTTGGGGCAGTCGTACTACCATTTTGGCCCAAGTCAAGGGTATGTACGGGTGGGCTCAAATTAACCTGGAGAATGACGGGTTGAACTTGACATGTGACTTATGATATGTTGGCCAAAGTCAAGGTCATAAGAGCATGGGGTAGAAATCACATCGGGAGTTTCAAAAGTACTGAAACTTGCCAGATATGCGCATACCTTCTGGAGTGTGATAGCGTGAGCGGATTCCGTCACGTTATCATGCGATGATAGTTGGATCCCGATTCCCACTGATGAGTTGGTTTACTCCTCGGGTGACCCCGACTAATTCTTCTTTCAGGTTTGGAGGAGAATTTGAGGTACAGTGGGAGGTTTCCAGATTAGATAAAGTGATAACCATTCTGATCTAGGGTAGAGTGCACGCTGAGTGTTTCTTTTCTCTCTCTCTTTGGCAGCGACCATTGACCCGACCCTAAGACTATGACTCAGTGACCAAGTTGACCAAACCTTCTTAAACACAGGCTTTTGGATTGTCAGAGTTGCAGACCTCATTGCCACTCCTGCTTTTACCCTTTTCTCCGGGACACCCCGTATTACTACGAACGTCCACTTCCATTGGACAAAACCATCGTATGGTTAGATACGAACTCGAAGGAATTTATTCGAGGATGGTTTCTGGTTCTGGAGAAAACGGATAGGATTATTCAGTTGTCTTTTCCCTTTTACCTTCTCTCAAGTTATGAGTACTCCTTAGTTCAGGAGATAGTACACCTATTACGCAAATTGGATAGTCTTCTTCCAAACTTTAGGCTGGTGCCGAACAGTGGGGAATGAAGAAAACCAATTAGCATAACGATGGTGTGCAGAAGGTATTAAGATTAAGACAAAGCAAGGGATTAGTAAGAGGGCAAAGTAAATTGCGACTGCTGATTCACGACCAGACCAAGTATTCCTTCGTCAATCCTAAATCACCTTTGTATTTCTCCAGGACACTCCGTATCACTACGAAGATCCACAGTTTATTGGATACTCCATCGTATGGTTATATACGAACTCGAAAGGAACTTTTTCCAGTTCGGGGATGGATTCTGGTTCAGGAGAAATAGGAATAAGGTTTATTCGGTTGTCTTTTATCTTCACCTTCTCTCGCATTGCGAGCGCTCCTAGGACTAGGACAGTACACCCATTATGCTTATTGGATAGTCTTCTTCCAAACCATAGGCTGGTGCCGAACGGTAGGGAAGGAAGAAAACCATTTGGCCTAAGGGGTGTGCAGAAGGTAACGACTAAAGACATATAAAGGGATTTGGTGAGGTGGCAAAGAATTATACGGTTATAGTTGTGAATCTGGATAATGGTAGAGGCATTACTAGGAATACCAGGATATCCCATCGAAACATTTCAATGTTTCAGTTCTACTGTGTACTGTTAAAAGAAAACTGATTTCCCGATTAGACACTTGCTCCAGGGTATGTATTTACCAGTTTTGATTCTCACATCTGTATGGTTTTACAGATGATGAGTGGGAGTAAGTTATTGGGAATTGGGTGATCATCCTCATTATATCGGGATTCGTTGTAATCGGTGATATTTGAGGAGATCATCTGGGCTATTTGCCGGTCGGCAAATATTTGGTTTTGAATATCTGCTGTTGTGCACCAATTTCAAATTGATGTATCTGTACGTCTATTTTCATAGAGTGAGATATACCTTTTGATATTATGTCGATGACATTTACCTATATCAGTGGATGGTTAGGTAAGGAGCATTAAACAGCGGTGTAATTCTTCTTAACCATAAGTACAGTTTTCAACCTACGACACACAGCGAAAGAGTTGTTAGACTCAGCGGACTTATACAGAGTATTGTATGTTGTCCAGTGTCCATTAGGACAGAGGGGTTGGTCCTCATACTATATTCTGTTTACTTTTAACTTCTCTAGTTCTTATACATGTGTTTCGTAGAAACACAGGGTCTAAGTTTTGAGGAGTTATAGGTATTTGAATAGAGTAGAGAACCAGGTGTAGCAAGTATCGGGATTCTTCAAGGTGATCGAAGATGTAGATACTTGTGTATGGTATTCAGTTGATAGTAATGGCTAAGAGAACTTGCTTCTCTTTCAGGTTACTCATAATTGGAAGCATTCCTAAGTTGAGTAACGCTGATCGGCCTCCTTCCATTTAGTTGACATGCACTGGAGACAGCTGCATGATTTGAATCTGGTTCAATTAAATCAGTGCCTCTGGTTCTATATTGGATATAGTACAGTTCATATCTTAACATTGTTAAGGTACGGGGAGTTGTCCGGCTTATGATTAAAACCAGATTCTGGATAACTCAAGGCACGTTTCTGTAATGGCTGTTTGTGGGTTGACCCAGGCTATGATGAGGGTTAATTTTCTACCATCTGGCAGATCAATAGAAATATTGTTCTAGACTCGCCACAGTTTTATTAAAATGGATTTTTTCAAAAACAGTAGTGGGAGTATAGTAGAACTGGAAGTGATTCCAGAACCGCAAACGATTACTGAAGATTTGATAAGGAACCTAAAGATTCAATCTGATTTGACATTCCATTGGCCACTCCGCAGATAAGGTGGGTAACTTCAGGCACCCGAGAGGTACTCCGGTAGCCTCAAGGATGGTGACAGGGAAGTTCTTGTTTACCCACACTTGCCATTGTTGTTGTTCCAGGCTGCGCGACCCGGCAGGAGGATGAGTATAGCGTCGTTCTAAACTAGCTTTAGAAGTGCACATCTATATGACTCTGCCAGAGGGTTGTCGTAGTCAGTGGGAGCAGCAGAAGCATTGGTGTACATCAGGCTTATGTCTGTTTATAGACTAAAGCAGATATAGCAGAGATAGATCATCTATTTCTGATGTGACAGTCATGGGTTTGACGTCATCAGAATAGGGGATGGATCTGTTGAGAAGGTAGTAGGGTGTGATGTCATAGTATTTGATAACATACACAAAGTAGGAAAGGAAACTCCTATACTGCGATCGGTTATTCTTTGGTTGTCACACAGTGGTTTCTCCACAAGGGACTTGGACATTATATCAGACATACTGGTTACTATATCTATGGTTTTAGATCTAGATATGGGTGGTTTCCCAATCAGGGTACTTCGACAACATTCTAAGAGTATTTAGAATGGACGACTCCTGGCACGGTAGTGTACCTGCAGGTGATGGAGTCACCCTCTCTAAAGGTGTCTTATAGACTAAAGTAGAGAGGGATATGCATGATTGGCAGATCACTTGCTTAGGCAATTGAGTCAATCATGAGATGTCAAGTACCACACCAGATGTTGTTCTTGCACTAGATGCAATAAGTTGACATTGATCCAATCCTGGAGAAACAGTCGGAAGCAGTTTTAGAACATAAGTGAATGTTCTAGGGATATGATAACGACAGCCTCATTTGGGAGACAGTTATCATTCCAGGCTTCCAAGGTGACCTGGACGACAAGGAGGTTGTCAGAGTTATAGTTTTCCCTCTGACGAGGGGCAGTATTTTGGACAGGTGATCCAAGGCAATACTGAGGGAGGCATGGCGCAGGATACTGATTAAGTTCAGTTGACGATACAGTCTGAGAAGTTTGGATTTGGAGTTCATTTATGAGCTAGGTCCCATCAGACATCCAGACATTCTAAGACAGGTATTGCTCATTTCGGGAGATGGTTTTCTCCGCGAACTTGAGATATAGAGAGAGACATAGAAAGAAACATCAGAGCGGATCCACTCGCTGAGGCTATTCCTCGAACGCAATAGTCTCACAAACGAGCTTTGTGAGACTGACTAGTAGAGGAGTTGGGTGTTCGGTATCACACGGGCTGTGAGTATGCGATATCGCAATAATTAGCCTTGAGTGCAAGTGGGAGATTGTTGGAGATAGTGTCCTCAGAGTCAATTATTGGATCACAGGCACGTGATTGCAATGATTGAGGGAGGACCTATCCCGGTACGACAGTCTTACTCGAGATGATAGTTTGCTATCTGGTTTACCTTTATCATCGTGTACTGCTTTAGGTGACCTGACAGGTCGCTATTGCACGTTGATAGAGCCCCTAGGATTCTTGCTTGACTGCCGGCAGTATGAGGGCGATCATATAAGTGAGAGCTGGAGTCTATAAGCACATCCTTAAAAGGTCCCTAGTCGTGGGAGTTTCGAGACAGGGCATCGATTCTCCAGAGTAGACTAGTGTATACAGTCGAGACCCCGACGAGGGGCGGTGGCCGGTCTCACAAGCCACTGGTGTCAGTTGGTTCACCTAAGATGTATACAGGTGCTCATTGGGTTATGAGTACACCGGACAGGACTCGCCGGGAACATGCTAGTTGGTCTTATACCTGACGTCAGATAGCAGTTCCCAGGTGACATGTGTACAGGTTAGTTCATCGACCTGGGGATCGTCATTTGTCTCGTGTGAGTTCCCACTGTGCTTTGATTACTACCCTACCACGGCTCAAAGGAGTCGTGCAAACCGGTTTTAGTTGGGTACAGTCCCGAGCCACATGGAGGCAGTGAGCGGATCTTCGGGGGTTCGTCTCTCCCGGTATTGGGGGTGAGGTCGCGCTGTGTCTAGGAGAGCCATTACACGAAGTTCTTGGCCAAGGCAAGAGATTTACTGGTAGGTATTCCAGTAGTATCTCAGGGTGTTCTGGGCTACACTCCGACATGACTTGTACCGCTTTTGGGGGTCTGACTTTTACCCACCCCCTAGGCCCGACATGCGATGCTCATAGACGAACGGACCGGACTGTACGGATATTGTCACTGACAGGCTCAGTAGGGTGTCAGGATGAGTTCGCTCATCGACGACCCTTTTTAGTCAATAGCTGGTGGCCCGTTACGTATTGGCTTATACCTCTGACGTGCTAGTGGTTAAATCCACAGCCATAGTATTGACGAGTCTTTAGAGTCCACCACACTTTCAGTTACTCAGCTTTCGGGCGAAACACTGTAGAGGCCGTATGGAGATATGGCAGGGTCCGATCAGATACGTGCGGTATTGCACGGATCAAGATCGGACGGTTTGTACTAGAGGCCGTATAGATATATGGCAGGGTTCGATCAGATACGTGCGGTATTGCACGGATCAGGATCGGACGAACGGAACTAGCCGGCTTTGGTTTAAGCCGGATCCTAGTTTAGTACAGTGTAGATTTTGTCTCTTTGCATTTGTATCCGGACGGAATACAGATGCGGGTGTGTATGCACAGTATTGGGGTTTTCCTGTAATTTATTACGGGACCAGTTTTCTGGAGTTGCCAGTTTGCATTCCGTTCCGGCCGGTTTTCCTTTGTTCTTTCCCGGCCGGACTTTTCCGATGGAGGGGGTTATTTGCAATTGTGCAAATAATATTTGTGGAGGGGGTTTCTTGCAATTGTATTGATTATGATATCTTTCATCCATGCTTTTGCATTAATGAGATTTGAAAGGATTTGATTTGGATATGGGTTTTGTTATCATGATGTTTGTTTGTGGCCACCCCTTGCTTTCTACTACACTCACTCTCCTTCATGGTTTAAGTATGGTTGATTTCATTTTTCCTCCACCATTCTCTTGATGAGGGGCCGGCCACATTTTGTGGAAGAGAGGGAGAGAGTTCATGTTGAGAAAAGATTGGTTCATATCATTTTCATGCTTGCAAAATTCTACACTTCATTCCAAAGTCCATTCATGATCCCTCCATCCTCCAAAGCAACATAACCCCAAAGAGACAAAGCACTACACTTCCTACAGCACATCTTGGGCATGTCGACTTGCCGGCTTCATGCCCGAGTTGCCTCGGTATTGAGGCGGGAGCCCGTAAAAGATGCAGGCGATGTGGTGCCCTTCCGGCGAGGAGGCGACGACCGGAGTTTCCGCGGGAGATCGGGACGATGACGAGAAGACCGGAGGACTCGGATCACTCGGTATATCTCTTCCCATCTTGTAGTTAGCTAGGACAAGTTTAATGGCCCGATCCGGGGCGCCGCCGTGCACTTACATTAGGAACAGTTATAGGATGTACTCTTGGAGTACTCTGGCCCCACTAGTATGATCTTCATTATAGTCCCAGTAGTCGAGTACATATCCTAAGGGCTTTATCAACATGTGAGAGCAAGACAGTAAACCAATACAAGTCAACATGTTAAGACAAAGTGAAACCAGATAGCATACTATCATATCGAGCAAGAAAGTCCTCTCTATATATATCCAAGCATCCATTATAATATACATCACATGTATAACAATGGCCTCTAGGGCATATATACAACAAACACCAAGTTCTACCAATGGTGCGAAATATCCTCATGTGGTGAACGACACATGTAAGTCCTCTCGACTTATAAAGAGAAAACACTCTTGTAAGATCCTTACGACTCTCAAGAGAAAGCGCACTTAGGAGTCCTCATGACCCCTAAGGAGAAATTACATCTACGAGATCCTCACGAATTGCAGAGAGAAATACCTTCATGAGACCCTTACGGCTCACGAAGTTAAAAGCTTTAGTCGTCAGGTCCCTAACCCTGTGTACCAAGACACCTTTGTTCGATATCGACAAAGGAAAATGATGATTCACTCATGACAATATCCCAGTTGTAGCGATGATGATGCCTAAATCGGTATCAAATTCCAACTCCTTTCGCGGCAAATGATGATTCGCTCCTGGCAATATTCCGGTCGCAACGATGCTGATGCTAAGATTGGTATCAGACCTCGGGATTCCATACTCGCGGCAAAATCAGCGAGCCAAAAATACAAAAAATATATATAGCCGAAATGATTGGGCAACTCGCAATAAAAACAACGAGTAAAAAGAAAAACAGCCGAAATGATTGGGCACCGTGAAAAATAGCTGAAATGATTAGGCAATCGCGACTTTCGCAATATAAAAAGCTGAAATGATAGAGCATCACGGAAAGAAAAACAAAAAAAAGAAGGATGAAACTTATGCCCTACAGGTAATTCCATACTAACCCCTGTATACAATCCACAGGCATAAACAAAAAGGGAACCACATTTCCCCATCAGACTCTGTCAAAGGGAGAGTCAGATTTCGACGGCAACATCTGCATCCCAGAAGATCAACACGGTGTTCCTTCTTAACTCCAGCAGGATGCAGACGTAACGTCAACAACCGACCTTAGGATCGCAACGAGGCGGAGCCGTGGCAAAGTCCCTAGTTCCAAATCTCGAGGACTACATCTACAACCTAGAGACCAACAACGGCATCCCTCCTCATTCCAGCAGGATACGGACGCGACATCACCGATCGGAGCCACGGCAAAGTCTCGGTTCCAAGACTCTACAGTTCACAGACAACCTAAAATCAACCCCGACATCGTAGAAAGCGGAACAAGTCAATCCTGACACCGCAAAAAGCGTAGCAAGTCGACCCCAACACCACAGAAAGCAGAGCAAGTGCACCCCGACACCGCAGAAAGCGGAGCAAGTCAACCCCGACACCGCAAAAAGAGGAGCAAGTCAAACCCCGACACCGTAGAAAGCAGAGCAAGTCAACCCAGACACTGCAGAAAGCAGAGCAAGTCACCCAATGATCTCCCCACCGGAGCAACGCCCTGTCTCGGAATCAAATCAACTCACTCTCAATTCAGGGAAATCAGTGTCCTTGGTGAGAACCTCTCGATTCGCTTTGACCCACAAGGAAATCAGTGTCTTTGCAGGAATCTCTCGATTCGTCTCGACCTCAGGAAAATCAGTGTCCTTGGCAAAAACCTCTCGATTCAGGGAAATCAGCGTCTTTGGCGAGAACCTCTCGATTCGCGTCGACCTGCAAGGAAATCGGTGTCTTTGCAAGAATCTCTCGATTCGTCTCGACATCCAGAGAAATCAGTGTCCTTGGCAAAAATCCTCTCGATTCACGTAAATCAGCGATCTTGGCGAAAACCTTTCGATTCGTGTCGACCCACAGGGAAATCAATGTTTTTGCAGGAATCTCTCGATTCGTCTCGACCACAAGGAAATCAGTGTCCTTGGAAGAAACTTCTCGATTCAGGGAAATCAGCGTCCTTGGCGAGGATCTCTCGATTTTCGTCGACCCGCAATGAAATCAGTGTCTTTGCAGGAATCTCTTGATTCGTCTCGACCCCAGGGAAATCAGTGTCCTTGGCAAAAACCTCTCGATTCAGGGAAATCAATGTCCTTGTCGAGAACCTCTCGATTCGCATAGACCCGCAAGAAAAACAGTGTCTTTACAGGAATCTCTCGATTCGTCTCGACCTCCAGGGAATCAGTGTCCTTGGCAAAAACCTCTCGATTCAGGGAAATCAGCGTCCTTGGCGAGAACCTCTCGATTTGCGTCGACCCGCAAGGAAATCAGTGTCTTTGTAGGAATCTCTCGATTCATCTCAACCTCCGGAGAAATCAGTATCCTTGGCAAAAACCTCTCGATTCAGAGAAATCAACATCTTTGGCGAGAACCTCTCGATTCATTTCGGCCTGCAAGGAAATCAATGTCTTTGCGAGAATCTCTCGATTCGTCTCGACCTGTGAGGAAATTAGTGTCCCTGCGCATAAAGAAAATTCTCTTGTGGGATCCTTACGATTCTCGAGAGAAAACGTACTTAGGAGTCCTCACGACCGCTAAGGAGAAATTACACCTACGAGATCCTCTCGACTTGCAGGGAGAAAAGTCTTTATGAGACCCTCACAGCTCATAAAGTTGAAAAGTCTTCGGCAGCAGACCTGAACTTATTTCCTAAGCTATCGCTACCCTACAAGGAGGTTAAGATGGACTGTTATCTACCATCTATAGGCCACATTTGCTAAAAGTAACATGCAAACGACACAGCAGAGGAAAGAAAGCGATAGTAGGAGATAAAAAATGTGTCTATTATTCATGAATTCTATTGAGTACAAAATACATCATATAAAAGAATAAAAAAATGATGAATGCATGTTATTCATAGATTACAAATTATCAGTCGATACAAAGATAGTTATTGAGGGGGAGGCATCTTCAACAAATCAGCCAGCTGCTCGCACGCTCCTCTCAATCCCTTCTCGTGGTCAGCCGCCGCGGGCAACTCTGCCTCAACTTGAGTCTGCTGCCGAAGACAGGACGAAAGCTTTTCATCGGCTTCTAGCAGGGCAGCTTTGCAGTCTTGCACGACCCGCTCGGTTGATTCAAGCATCCACCTCAGCGTCAACCCATTTGAAATGCATCGCTGGATATTGTTGAAGATAGCTTTTAACTGCGTACCATTTGCTTCAACCTGGGTGCGCAACCGGGCAGATTTGCTTGAAGCTGCTTCATGTTCCTTTCGCCTCAGGGTCGCCTCTTATTCAAAATAGCGAATGAATGGAACACTACTCTCGACCTACGCAGCCCGCTGAGAGTTCAAAGCTGATACTTCAGGAGCGGGACGCTTGAGCTCAATCTCATGCAGGCATGCCTCGATCTTTCTGTAGTAATTAACCCAAGTCTCGATGACACCTTCGTCATGGAAGTTCACGAGCATCGCCAGCATTGGATTAACCGCAGTAGCAAAATCTGCAGCGAATGTGAGGGCATCGACGTCAAGATCCTCGACGAATTCGCTGAACATTCACAGGCTAGTCGCAGCGCCCCTGGAAGATGGGCATTAAGCAAAGGGCCCTGTCGGCATTGGGATGCGAGACTCAAAGGGAGCTAGAGCCGGTGCGATTGCTGCAAAACAAATTATGATTAAATGTCGACTCGAGAAGTAAAGAAAATACACGAGCGATGGAGTATACTATACCAGCTGTGGCAGGCGGCAGGAGGGGAAGTGTCGGAGCCACGGCTATTCCTTCGCCTCCTCCTTCGACCCGTGACGATATAGTCAATATGAAGAAGAATTAGCAATGGCATGGCCACCTGTAAAAGAAAGGAAAGGATGTCGTTTAAAAACTATACTCACCGACACCAGCAGGTAGGATGATTTCTGACTGGAAGGAGAAATGCGGGTTCAACACCTGATATAGATGGTAAAAAAGGACTCCTGCAAAGTTGTGACAATATACTATCAATACAAGGAGGGTGGTACCCATGGAAAAACTGATAAATCATAAACCTATACCTTCCAGCATTTCGGAGGACATAGTAGAAGGCGAGGGAACAATAACCGCCATGGCGGCGACTAGAGGTGTTTGAGATGGCACAATCTCAGCGTTCACCGCACCTACGAACAAAATATAATCAAAAGGACCTAAATGGGATTGAGAAATAAAAAGAGAACAGTGTCCCAAGTCCTACCTGATGGGTCATCAACCAAAACCATGACGGAAGCATCACCAGGCGTAGCGGCTTTCTCGCTCTCCTCCAGAAGAGTAGTTTCTGCGCTTGTGGCTTCATCCCATGATTCAAAGAGGGCCGTCGTGACACTTGCGACGCTCACCGATACCAGAGAGCCACACGGGGAAAGAGCGGCGGTCTGGACAGTCCCAGATTCTAGGGAGAGGATAGCAACCTCGGGCACGGTAACCGCCAGGGTTTCACCCGTCATCCCATCGCCAAGACTTGGCCCTGCAGAAAATGCATATGCCAAAATTCGAAGATCAAGTTCTAGTAAAAGACTCAGCGTTACGTTACCTTGGAGCAGCTTTTCAGTTTCTTCCCGAGCTGCGCGCGTAATCTGTCTACGGACGGTAGACAATGCAGAGGGAACATCCGCCGAAGGAGTATCGGCAAGTGGAATGATGCTTGAGTCTGCACCCACGGCCAAACCGACATCGCGTTCCCTCGCCGCATGCTTCCAACGCTTTCTTTCGGTCTGAGCAGGGAGAAGCGATCTCCTCAAGACCTCTGATAATGGGACTTCGTCGTTCGAACCAAGCTCTGCCTCTGGAGCCGTTACGACATCCTTCATCGACTGCTTTAGCAAAGCCTCCTGCGGGGACGTTGGGAGAGCTGGGGCCACAACAGCTGGCTCCGGAAGTTTTGCCGCATCACTGCTCGGGATCGGCACTACACTTGGAATAACCCGAGTCAAGGTAGTCCCTGCAACAAGATGAAAGAAAGGGTGAGAGCACGAATATAAAAAGGGATAAAGGCATAATGAACGGAATTTTACCAAGGCCCAAAGAAGTGCTGAGCCTCTCTTCCTGTTCAAATGTTTTGAGGGAAGCCGCGAGAGCCTCTTTGGCAGAGATACCTGTTGAAGAAGAAAGCGTTAGTAGAAGCATAATAAAAGAAGATAACCATGAAAAAATGTAATCGAAGTATACCTGACTTCGCGATAGTGATCAGTGTCGTTTCATCGCGAGCCAGTCGCTCGGAAGCCACAAGGGCAGCCTGGAGATCAGTATTATCCACAGGCACGATGAATAAACTATCATTGGTCCCATACTTGCACAAACCCTCGCTTTAAGGTGCATGTGGCTCCTGGCCAAATATGACATCAGCAGAAACCAATGACTTCTTCTTCTTTTGCGAGCGAGCGCCGGCAGCCGATGACAGGAGCTTGCGCCTGTGGGCATTTTTGGGCGATAAGTCCCGATCTCCGTACCACGCCAAACTCCGGGGATGCTGCAGCTACCATTTCTACAGAAACACGGGGTAGAGACTTCTCAGGAAAGGCGCGCGGGACCGCAACCTCGGCAGCTTCTCTTAAGGAAGGACCAACAGTGGTTTGTCTCTTTATGGGGACAGCTAGATTACCGGTAGGGACTGCATCCTTGCGATCGAGTAGTAACCGCATTTCTTCCCTAATAACAGCACATGTCGCATGCTGGTACCATGCCACGTATGCGTTGGGGGCTTTTGAAGTGCAGCTTGGCTCACTGATAAAAAAGTTAGACCCGGTGTTTAGTCGCATGAAATGGTGCAGCGCATTGCGGATACCCTCTTACGTAGTAGCCGGCTCAGCTAAAAAAGCCTCTAGCGGGACGCTCTAATCATACCTCGACTGTTGAGGGAAACGGTGCGGGTTGTACCTCATGAACATCATCGAATCGTTCTGCCTAAATACTAAAAATCCCGTCCTGATTGAATACCAATACAGAATCTCCCGAGCTTTCAATGTAGGAGCCCCGTCATTGAAGGTATCGTGCAGCGGCTGCACCGTTTTAGTGGATTCCTTGCCGATACTTAGGACCTTATAGACAATGGTCATGCTATCCCCAACCGTACGCGGGTGAAGGACCAGACCCCGAGCCTCTTGCTATGACGGATATAAAGTACAAGCGTCAACTGGGAACATAACCCGAGGAAAATTTAACTGTCGTAGAAACGGGGCCGTTTGTGGACTCCAAAAGTGTCGAGCACATGCAACTCGATCCACGACATGAAATAATGCAATGGGAGGTTAACGGTCTGTACCCCCAGCTGAGTGGTGTCTGCCGCAAAGCCGAGGCTGTTCCCCATCGAAACACATAGATGCGACCGTGCGGGTCCGTCTTGCCTGAATTTCGGGGAAGATGCTAATTGGTGCTATCCGTCCACCTCTCCGAAGATGCCAAGTTGATTTATGACACCATTAATTGAAGGTTTAAATGGATGCGGCCGATATAGCAGACTTAGTCAGATTCCCCCTCATTTGAGGGGTTTTTGATTATGGGGACGCTCTTCCCTGCAGGCACAAGCACCTGTAGTTAATTACGCTACCGCATCGCGGTAACCACTTTCTCCTTCTCCAGATGGTCACTTCGTGTCTTGGGTGTTTGTTTTGTTTTTGGTTGCCCATGGATTGTATATGGAGACTAATTTATGTTATCGCCCGAAAAGCGTGGATTAGTCTAAATCCATATTTTCTTAGATTTGGGTTTGGGGGTTGGGTTTAAGGATACATTAGTCTCATTTGAGACTAAGATTAACTTAAACGTTTGCTAAGGATACGATAGTCTAATTTTAGACTAAGATCAACTTAACGAGATCGTTTAGATCCAACAAAAGAGCATTTAGACTCTATTGTTTAGTATAGGGACATTGCGGTCCATAATTAGTTTAAGGACATTACGGTCCAATGTTAATTTAAAGACATCGCGGTCGAGGTTAAGGACATCATAGTCCGTGAGTTTAAAGACCTTACAGTCAAGATTAAGGACATCATAGTCCGTGAGTTTAAAGACCTCACAGTCAAGGTTAAGGACATCATAGTCCGTAGGCTTAAGGACCCCACAGTCCATGAAATGTGTGGTTGTCGGGATCCGTCACCTCTCTGAAGACGTTGAAGGATTACAGCGACAAATATCAGAGGAGTTCAGAGATGTACCCTTAAACCGATGTGGGTTGAAAGATCTGTGGTCCAATTTGGAACTAAGATCTATTGAAAGATTTATGAACATGCGGGCCCAATTAATCTGAATTTGAGGACTTATGGCCAATCTTGGGCTAAGTCCAATCAAGTTAAAATGTCTTAACATTTATTTTGGGTTGTTGAACTTTTATTTGGGCTTAACCCTTTCAACGGTGCCGAGCATTGATTTTTATCTTGATAATGATTTTGTTTTTAATTGAATGTTGTGCATTTGTCATAACCCTAGGCTTACTCAAAGAACATTTTATGTTCTGTCCAAGCGCACACATAAGAAAGAACATGTGGCGCACTTGGTACTAGCGCCAGTTGATGAGCGTAGTGCGCTAGGGTTAAAGCGCCAATGAAGAGCGCTGATGCGCTTAGCGTTTTGCGCTAGATGTAGAGCGCTGATGCGCTATAGTTGAAGCATTGAGGCGTTTGGCACTGGTGCCATATAATGAACGCAGAGCGCTTTTAATAATGTGTTAGTTATATGTATGCCCTAGAGGCCATTACTGTACATATGATGTATATTGTAGTGGATGCTTGGACATATATAGGTAGGACTTTCTTGCTCGACATGATAATATGCTATATGGTTGCTCTTTATCTTAACATGTACTCTGATAGTCTCTATGTTATATGTTGATAAAGCCCTTAGGATGAGTACTTGACTACCAGGACTATGATGAAGATCATACTAGTGGGGACAGAGTAGTCGCTAAGTACATCCTTCAAATGTTCCTAGTCGTAGGTGTATCGAGACAGGGCATCGATATACCAGAGTAGACTAGCGTATGCACTTCTTGACCCATATGATGGAAGATTGATGATCTCATATCTATTGGTGTTTGACATCAGAGAAGGTATACGGGTGCTCAGTGGAGATTGGGTACACTGGACGGACTCGCCGAGAACTCCCAGATGGTATTATACCTTACGTCAGATGGCAGTTCTCTGGTGACACTGGTACAGGTTAGTCTGTAGACCCGAGATCGTCATAGAGTCTTATGTGATTCCCACTGTGCTTTGATTTCCATCATACCACGTCCAAGAGGGCGTCCAAAACGGTGGCTTTTGTGTACAGTCCCGAATCACATGGAGGCATTGAGCGATAGGAGGGGTTTCGTCTCTCCCGGTATAGGGAGTTGATGTTGCGCTGTGTTCGATTGGCTATAACTGGAAATCCCTGGCCAGGGTTGCTGAGATTTACTGGTAAGTGTTATCAGTAGTTTCTCGAACTGTTATGGACCTCATATCGACATGACTTATCAAGCTACAGGGGTTTGACGTTTACCACCCCTAGGCGAGATATGCGACATATCAGATGAAGAGACCGGACTGTACGGGAGTGTTACTGATTGGATTCACAGGAGAATGTACAGGCTTTCTTGTTGATCTTCTGATCGCTCAATACCTGGGTGGCTGTTACGTTTAACTGACCGCTTGCAGCTTATGGGTGTTTGATATGATCATCACCTACTGCCGGCGTATTGACGATTCTTTAGAGTCCTACATAGAGGTTTCCTGGTTCGGGCAAAACGGAGTAGGAGCACATATGTGATATGTGCGGGACCGAGAATAATACGTGTGTGCGATACTGTATTAGATTCTCGCGATATGTGATATCGGCCGGGTATATGTGATATAGCCGGGTCATCGGATCAATTGTTGATTCGATGAACTGATACAGATTATATTAGTCGGTTATTTGTAAAATAGCCGGATTATCGGATCAAGTGTTGATTTGATAATTTAATGTATAATTATATATTTGATATATTATATTACATTAACTAATATTAGCTCACTTAAAGATTCTTTTTCTCACTTGGATAATACATTGATATATATGTGATATATGTTAATTGTATTATTTTATTTTGTTACAATAAATATTTTATATGTGATTTATAATATTATAACATGTTAGGGTTATAAATGCAACATGTTTTGTGGAGTTTAAATATGGTTAGGGTTTGGATTATGGTTAAGCTTGGATGAAGCTTTCCTGAAGCTTCTTGAAGTTTTGACTTTGACTTATGATATTTTGTGTAGATATTTCTTAACCCAACCCAAACCTTTTACCATAGTTTATTCTCTACAAGGGTTAAGTCTTCATTCTTAACCCATGGTTGCAATTCTAACCTCATAAAATTATTTCATTATTCATCACAAATAGATTTTTTCTTCTTCTTCCTCTTGAAAAAGCTTTCTAGCTTTTTGACATGTGATGAAAATGAGTGAGAAATTGAAAACAAAAGAGAGCTAAATTCCTACTTCATCATCCTCATCTATTCTAGCCACTTTGACTAGTGTGTTTGCTTTGCTAATACTTGATTAGTGATTCAAGAGCTTGGGTTTGAGTTTTTTCAAGGTAGATCATCTTAGTTATCGAAAATTGGAAGTAAGATTGCATCTTTCTCTTCATAGAGCCTCTCTAGAGTCCGGGTACTTGATGATCGCAGCGAAGAGGCCTCAACATGGAGCTTATGAAGCGAAGGAAAGGACTACAAAGGTTGTAATCCCTAACTCTTGGATGTTAAAGTGTTTAACATGCTTGTTTGCTTAATTCTCTAGTTAAGATCTTGGTTAGGGTTACATAGCACCTCAAATTTTTATTAAATGGCATGTGTGATGCCTTGCTAAATTTTGTTGTCATGCTATACAACCCTATAGTGGTATCAGAGCCAAGCTAGAGCTTTAGGCGTTGTCTAGACGAAGTTAAAAATCCGATCAAACCCCGAAGCATCGATTTTGAACCCCTCTCTGGAAATTTTCTAAAAGATCAGTTTTTTCCGTATTAAAAATACTCAGAAAAATAAGCAGGTGATTCTATGGATATCTGTGAAGTACAACTCCCTGATTCCTCCAAGCCACTGCGGAACCGCGGCCAAACCAAGCTATTGGCGGCGGTTCCGCGGCAGAATATGGGGATTGAGGGATCGTACTTCAGGAGTGGATCCATACGTATTACATTATGCTTCTGGGAATCTTTAATATTACTCAAGTGTTGAGTGTTCTCGAGATCTTCAGAATTCATTGATTCGATCGAAAAGTTTAACATCGTTTAGTTTTTCGGGTAATTTAGAACGTGTTAAAAAGTTCGAACGGATATCAATAACTCACTTTTTCCCCTGTCGGAAAACTTTCAAGTGTTGGATTTTTCCACGAGTTTGAAACTTTTGGGAAATCATGTAAGCGTATCTGTGGACCCTCTAGAAGAACGTAACCTTAACTCGATTATGTGACCGTCAAAACTGCCACTGAACCCTATGGTTTTTAGTAGTTTAGCGTTGCCACATGTGAGGCGTTGGTTTGACTCTTCTACGGCTGGTTCATTAGGGCTGTGACATGTTCTGGGAGTTTTTGAAGTTCGCTCAAGTGTTGAGTTATTTGGGAAATCTTGGGTGTTTGATTATTCGATCGGAAAGTTTAACATTGTCTATTTATCTGGAATGTGATACAATATTTGGAATGCACAAGTAGTTATGAGATAGGTAATTTGAATGTTATAAATCTAGCACTTTGGTCTCAGTTGATCGGTTGCCATGGGATTTTGATACGATCAAAATTCCGTTGCAATCACGTAGTATACGCGGATACTCGCCGGATAAACTTAATAGATAGCCACACCTCATAGCCCCGACCAAGTGAGTGTAGGAGAACCCCGTCGCCAAAAGCATCCGTTCGGGTGCTCGCGGTAGCGGTGTTCCGCCTTAGTGCACTTCGTCGACGGCATCGAGGGGTGTGGCCGTCTACTAAAGTTTCCGACGAGCATTCGATCAGGGTGTCGGGAATCTTGTTGAATTGCCCGACTAGATATTGAAAGGTGTTTTCGATATTGAGACTAAAATGCAGGGTTTATAATTGTTAGGCATGTGATGTCTAAGAAATTCATTTGGTTAGGCATGCGATGTCTAAGGAGGTTGCGGATTCCAACTGTCGTAGTTTTACACTTTCTTTTCTGCGACCGCAAGTGTAATATGTGGTGTATCGCCGGTCTCGTTGCTATACATCAACGACAATTGGGATACGCATATTTACTTACGTTGATGACATGTGATGTTATGTGTTGCTGTGATATGTTATATTGAATCTTCGTGTTTTGAATACCCGGGTTTTATGTGATGTAATACCCAGCCTCTTTTATAATAAAATCCGTATTTTGTTACTTTAGAATTTTATTTATTTTGTTTATGATTTTATTTCTTCTAAGCACCATATTTCTTTTATCAATAAAATTAAACTCCAATTTCTTTTATTAAAAACCCAAAACCTTTTCCTTCCAAAATTCCATCAACCCAAATTCCTTTAACTAAATTTAATCCTCAAATTTCCCCACAGGCCCAACCCTGAGTACAGAACTCCTTTATCATTTTTTTGTAATACCTAACCTCGGCCCAGCCCACTCCTTTCCTTACACCAATTATTTCTCCCCCAAATTATCTAGCCCAGCTCACCAAGCCCGGCCCTCATTCTCTTCTCCTCACAAATCTTTTAAGTTCTAAAACCCCGGCCCGGCCCGCTTGTTCCATTTCCTTTAATTCTCTTTTTTTTTAGTTGCCAGCCCACACCTTCTCACCATTTTTCTTCTTAATTCTCCCGGCCCGTTTCTTCCATTCAGATTAATTTCCTTTTCCTTTATTTTTGGCCCGTTCCCCAAACAGCCCACACACATTTTAAAATAAATTCCTAATCTATTTTCCCCAGCCCACTTCCTGGCCCGCTCCTGTGCATCTCCCCAACGGCTCTCTCCCCATTCACGCGTGCGATCCACTTCCTCCGCCGCGCTCCTCGCCTCCGCCGACGCTCATGCTCGCGAGCGTTACCCACGACGCACTCCTTCGACCCCTCCTCATTGACACGCCTCTTTCTCTTCCCCTCATAATTCCTTTCCCCCTCCCGACGTCTCTCCATGCTCAACCCACATCCCGACCTCGCGTGCACGTCGCCGCCGTCACCTCCGGCCACCTCCCTCCATCACCACCGCCTCGACCTTCTTCCACCACCGTCGCTACCCTCCATCCTCCATCCTCGCTCACCCGCAGCCGACCACCCTCGCACCCATCGCCGCCGGCACCTCCACAGAGCCCCTACACACACCGAGTTCCCTGCACCCATCTCGACCCCCACCTACTGCACGCCGACGAGCTCCTCTGCTGTCCCGTGTCTCCTCGTTGACCCGAGCACCACCATCATCATCACTCTCGACATCATCCCTGCATCTCTCTCTCTCCCTGCACCTTTCTCCCTCTCTGTGTTCACCCTCTCCCTCTCCCTCCTCTGTTCTCGATCTCTCTGCTTCCTCTCTTCTCTCTTCCTCTAACTCCTCTTTTCTCTGTACTCTCTCTCTCTCTCATTCCTCTCTCTCTCTCAGTTCTCTCTCTCCCTCTCTCTCTTATTTCTCTCTCTCTCTCTAACACTCTCTCCATCGACCACCACCCTCGCCGTCAAGACCCCAGTAACCAAGCCATCGCTGCCATACTCGAGCTCCTAGCCTAGTCCAAGCTCCGAGGCCGAGCCAAGATCGAGCCGAGGCCCAACCTTGCTGTGTGTTCCTTATCACTGCTGTTGTACAATCCCGTGACGTGTCCAGGCAAGTCCCCACTTGCTACATGCTACTTATTATTAATTTACAAATTATAATCGTATATATATCCCATGTTTTACCTTGTGTTAAATATTACAACGTAACTGTTCGATGAGTGTTCTCATAGGAAATCATTATTAAACTTGACGGAACTAAATGGTAGTGTTTGTCCCGTATGGCTGTGGACCTCATGTGTGAATTTCGTTGGATAATATAACCGATAACGACTAAAACGACTACCACCAAGTTTACCCGTAAAACTGAAATTTTTTCCCGTACCTGAAAACCGTTAAAATCGCCATAAATTGTATACACACTGGAACGATGCGCTCGAGGGATTAAATCGAAGCAAAATCGACGAAATTTAACCCTAGACTAGTTTCCAGATATTCCTGTACTTAAACTGTGACAATAAATGGATTGGCGTGCGACTCTGGACTGCAGTCCAGAGCGACTCCAATTGTTGCTTACTGTTCCGTAATGGGTACCACAAGATTTTCTTAACTCGTAGGTTGTGGAACTCCGTTGTTTATTATAGGCAAATCTGTTATCTAGAAAACTCAAGTAGTTTCATCCTGTTTCGTTGTCGTTTATTATTTAATCTGTAATTTAATAGATGAGGACGTATAACAGTCCAGAACAGATTCTGAGATGACATATTAATGTTAAACAGTGTATAACTCCTGGCGTACAGACTCGATTGAAGATCCGTCTGTTGCGTTGAAAACCTTACTGAAAATCCTAGAATTCATCCACTGTAGCATCGTTATAATCTGGTCCCAATTGGGATTAAATTGCGTTACGAAGCGGACTTCCGATTCTGAAACCGGATTTCCAGCCGTGAACGCTTAAAATGAAATGGCTATAACTAATGGTCCTGGAACCCGATTGGCATGAAACTAAATTCGATGGATAGATAACTGAGCATACTAATTATTACCTGTTCATCGTCTCACTAAATTGTAACCGTACGATTTATGATAATTTGTGCAAGTGGTAGGTTATTGATTGAGGACATTCTATGTAGGGTTCCTAGGCACCCTAATGAGGTCTCACAAGGCATCAACCATGCCAATTTCAAAAATTACGGGTGCCGAGAGACCCGACTACGGATCGTTTGCTAGAAAACTAGGCGAAAAGATAACTAGTTAACAATTAACTAAGAGATACGGAAATACAACCTTTGTAGATCCGGTGCTCCACCTCCATAGCTCCGCAACGAAGTCCTCTCCGCTGTCCAAAAGGAATCCGGGCTCTAGCGTCGACTTCATCGGAGAATAAGCGAGCTAGGTCGTCGATGTCCATGCCGAAGATGATCTACGTCGAGGCATCGCTAAATCAAGCTCCGACTTCACCAAGTCAAGAAACTTGTGAAGAAAACACACTCTACTACTTGGCAAGAGGTAGAGGATGAAGAAATAGGAAGTGGGTAGACTTTAGAATTGGATTTCTCACTCAAATCATCAATCCACCATTGATGACCTCAAGCTTTTCTTCTTGAGTTGAAGGAAGAAGAAGAAGAATATTATGATAAGATTAATTATGAAAAGAATAATAATATCATTCTTATCATAACTTTAACCTAAATTAAGTGTAGAGAATTGACCAAGGTTAAAGGAATGGTTAGGGTTTTGGAGATGAGACAAAAATGGTTGCATCATAAAAGCTTCATGAAGCTTCAAGTGCAAACAAAATAAGCCACCATTTTTCTCTCATTTCTTTTCCTTTTTCCAAAAGTAAAAAGACTAATTAATGAATAAGTAAAACCTTTAACCATTTAAATAACTTTGGTTAAATTCTTTACACATAACCTAGCAATCATGCATCATCAAACATGATACAATAAAGTGCACAAAATCATATCGCATATGCAATGCGCACACCCGAGTGAGAAAATCCATTTTAAGTAAACCGATACTAGTTAATGAAAAGTAATATATCAAATATATAATTATGCATTAAATCATTAAATCAACACTTGATTCAATGATCCGGTCATGTCGCACAAAACCGACAGGTATCATTAGTAACAACTTATCGAATCAACACTTGATCCGATAACCCGGCTATATCTTATATAACCGATCAATGTCACATCGCGAGAATCGAATACAGTATCACATACTCGTATTATTCTCGGTCCCGCACATATATCATATGCGCTCCTATTTCGTTTCGCTTGAGCCAGGAAACCTGTGTGTAGGACTCTAAAGACTCGTCAATACGCCGGCAGCAGATGATGATCATATCAAACACCCACAAGCCGCAAGCGGTCTGCTAAACGTAACGGCCACCCGGGTATTGAGTGATCTGAAGATCGACGAGCAAGCCCGCTCACACTCCAGTGAATCCAACCAGTAACACTACCGTACGGTCCGGTCTGTCCGTATGATATGTCGCATATCTCGCCTAGGGGTGGTAAACGTCAAACCCCAATAGCTCGATAAGTCATGTCGATATGAGGTCTATAACTGTTCGAGAAACTACTGGTAACACTTACCAGTAAATCTCAGCAACCCTGGCCAGGGATTTCCTGTTATAGCCAATCGAACACAGCGCAACATCAACCCCCTATACCGGGAGAGACGAATCCCCTCCTACCGCTCATTGCCTCCATGTGACTCGGGACTGTACCCAAAAACCACCGTTTTGCACGCCCTCTTGGACGTGGTAAGATAGAAATCAAAGCACAGTGGGAACCACACAAGACTCTATGACGATCTCGGGTCAACAGACTACTCTGTACCAGTGTCACCAGAGAACTGCCATCTGACGTGAGGTATAATACCATCTGGGAGTTCTCGGCGAGTCCGTCCAGTGTACCCAGTCTCTACTGAGCACCCGTATACCATCTCTGATGTCAAACACCGATGGATATGGGATCATCCATCGCCCATCTGTATGGGTCGAGAAGGTATACGCTAGTCTACTCTGGTATATCGATGCCCCGTCTCGATACACCCACGACTAGGGACTTTGAAGGATGTACTTATGGACTACCATGTCCCCACTAGTATGATCCGCATCATAGTCCAGGTAGTCAAGTACAGATCCTAAGGGCTTTACCAACATGTAACAGGGAGACAATCAGTGTACACGTTAAGGTAAAGATCTACCAGATAGCATACTATCATGTCGAGCAAGAAAGTCCTCCCTATATACATCCTAGCATCCACTACAATATACATCATATGTACAGTAATGGCCTCTAGGGCATACATATAACTAACAATCTCCCACTTGCACTAGGGCCATCTGTAGCAGTGGTTGTAGTATCTCATACTCAACCATCCCATAAAAGTGTCTCTCTCTGGGAACAGGCCTTTGTGAGTGGATCCGCTGTGTTGTCCTTTGAGTCTACTCTCCAAACCTCGATCACCCTGGAGATCAACTATCTCCATGATCAGGTGATGCTGCCTCAGAATATGTCTGGATCACTGATGGGACGGGCGTTCCTTGGCATAAGCCACAACTCCATTTTCTCACAATGGTTGGAACGTAGTTCATCTCATGAACCTTTATACACCCAAACAGCCTCTTTGGTAGCATCTTTAGTAGCGATGTATCCTGCCTTTATCGTCTAGTATGCCACGGTATCTAGCTTGGAACTCTTCCAACATACCGTCCCTCCACTGAGGGTAAAGACAATGCCTGTGACTGACATTCAGTCGTCTTTATCACCCTGGAACCATTCCAGTGATTCTCCCCAGGGTCTATTGATACCTTCTCACTACAACTAGTGAGGGTCCTAACATCCATTTAGATCTATCTCATAGATCCAAAACCCAGGATTTAGGAGGTATCACTTTGATCCTATGTGGAGAATCATTGTGATAAGCGGAGATTGACCGAGCGTAGCATAGGAAACTCCTTCCCTATCATGAGTATGTCATCCACGTACTCTACGAGGATCGTCGCCATACTCCCTACTACCTTTTTGTTTATACAAGGTTCATCTACCATTTTGATGACGTCAAACTCTTTGACTTATCCATCAAAACAGATGTTCCAACTCCGCGATGCCTGCTTTATCCTATAAAACATCTTGCACACGTTTCCGCTACTCCCACTGTCTACGAAGCCCTCTGGCTGTGTACTTATAGACGCTCTTCCAAATCATCATTTAGAAAAGCAGTCAAGACACCCAACCACCAGATATCGTAGTCATGGTATGTAGTCGTGGCAAGTAGGATCTGGATGGACTTAAGCATAGCTACTTGAAAAGGTTTCATCATAATCCACGCCTGGTCGATGACGAAAACCTTTAACAAGTCTAGCTTTGAAAGTCTCAACTTTTCCATCTACACCAAGTAATCTTCTCAAGATATACTTGCTCCTGATGGGGATTTAACCCTTCAGATATAGCAACCAAAGTCCATACTTTGTTGGTGTACATGGATTCCATCTCAGATCACTAAGCATCCAGCCATTCTTACAGAGTCTTACTCCTGATGGCCAGCTCGAAGCTAGTTGGGTCATCATCTCATGATGCAATCCTCGCTCCCACTGTCATAGAGAAACAGAAGTATCTCTCAGGTGGGTGAGGAACCCTACTAGATCGGCGGAGAGGCTGAGGTTCGTTGGAATCTACTGAATCCTTTGGTTCTATCAAATCATCAGCTGCAGTCTGTATAGCTGGAACATTTCCAGTTCTACATAACTGACTTTGCCTCGAGCTTGTCCAGATTTTGCTTTTCAGACATAGGCCGGACAACCCCAAATCTTAACTAGCTTAAGACATGGGCTCTTCCCTTTCCATATCTCATATGGAGTGGTAGGCAGTGATCTGATTTGATTCGAACCCTATTCAATAGGTATGCAACTTCTCAAGTGCATAACACCCAATAGGAAAAAGGTAACTCAGTAGTACCCATCATAGAGCACACCATATCATATAGGGTGTGATTGCTCCGCCCCGATATACCATCGTGCTATGGTGTATACGGAGGAGTAATACTGAGAGAGAATCTCATTCTCCTTTAGAATAGTCCAGGAATTCCATGCACAAGTATTCTCCTCCCTGATCTCATCAAAGGACATAATACTTATACCCGTATTTTGGTTCTCTACTTCTAACTTATATTCCGTGAATATCAAAAAGGTTCGGACATGTGTTTCAACAGGAACATATGTCTGAACCTAAAGAGATCATCAGAGAATGTAATGAAGTACAAAGAACCGGTCTTGGCATGTGTAGACTGGGGACCTACATACATCAACATGTATCATCCCAAGAGTTTACTAACTCTTTCTCTGTTTTCAGTAAACGAAGCTGTGGTCATCTTATCTTTGTGACATGACTGGCGAGTTTCACAAGATGCAAATTCAAACTAATTTAAATATGCATCTGCATGTAACTCCAGCTAGTCGGGTCACATTGATCTGACCTAGTCTACAATACCTCAAGAAGGATTCGTTCAGTTCTGAACTCTTCCTCTTGTGTGTGTTCTGTATACTAAGAACTGTAGTTTGATTTAGAACATCAATGCTTTTAGATAACGTGCCTGAACCGATCAACTTTTGATATAGGAAATGTTCAAAACATTATCCAACAATACAAAATTATATCCTTTCTTTACTAATAAAGAGACTGATATGATTTTGTATATCAGGTTCGGTATCTAATAACATTCGTTCAGAATCAATGTATTGTAATACAGGGTGACAGTGACCAACAGACTTGGCTGCAACACTTGCCCCGTTTCTGCCTCATGAAACTTATCACGCGTTCTCAGTTCTCTACCTTTCTGTAGCCCTATGTAACAGATTACATATCTGGGATCCTGATCTGGTATCACATACCCAGGACGTAAAGGATACTGAGAAACAGTTCTTTGTAACGAACACACCCGAAGATGATGCATCAGCATGCACTCTCTTCGTTTGGGCGGCACGGGAAATCTGGTATTCCCCAATTTCCTGCTCTGTCTTATAACATTTATAAGTTGGAGCGGGACCAACGTTCCCCAGCTCAGTATAACAAGCGGGTTCAGTCAATATTCCGTATTATTATCTTGATTAAGGCGTGATATGGTCGCTACCTGGAGAGAGAAAGAAGAAAACACTCAGCGTGCGCTCTGTCAAGAATAGATTGGTTATTATTTTATCTAATCAGGATGGCTCCCACTGCTTTTTATCAAATCTTCCTTCAAACCCTAAAAGGAAAGACTAGCCGGGATTAATTACACACTACAAGTTCGCCAATCTTTCAGCCAGGCCAGTGTCGGTACTTTGAGGGAGGTCCCCCGTGCTTTCGCACGAACCTAATTAATGTAAACCTCGTTTTCCCAGAGGCGTAACCCCGTTGACACCTTTCTAGACACCTACTTGATCGGCTAATTGTAATGTATAAAACTCTCCCAGGAGTAACTCTTACTCGCAGCGGGTATCGGGATCCAACTATCTCATAGAAGGTATGCAATCTCATTGCAAATTTCAACACTTGAAATTCCCGATAATGTTTTGCCCCTAGCGTCCTATGACCTTGACGGAGGTCAACAAACCATAGGCTACAAGTCAAGTTCAACCCGTCATTTCTTGATCGAATTAAACCCACCCGCACGACCCTTGACGAAGGTCAACAAGGCCGCACGACTACCCTAATCCAATCTGCATCATATGCATAAGCAGATAAGTACTAGTTAGCTACCGCACACTACGCCTTGACGGAGGTCAACAAACGTAGCACGAATACTAAATAGGACTTATCTGAAATGACGGAGGGCTACGACAGGTTTTTCTGAAAACCTATTGCGTAATGAACTTGATATCGTTGTAGGATCGAATGAATTTTGAAATGGAGTGCTTTTGAGGCTTTTCTAGTTTTGCTAAAGGAGTCATTCCCGGTGAAGGGATCGTCGGTCCTTTCCTCGTCGAATGAGGTGCGGGATATATCATATATATCACTGTGCAAAGCAAAAACACTTAAAAGCAATCAAAAGACAAACCGAGTGTGTAGCATCTGCCAGTTATTGCTAAAGGAGTCACTCCCGGTGAAGGGATCTCGGTCCTTTCCTTATCGAATAAGGTGCAGGATATATCACATATACCACTGTGCAAAGAAAGAACTTTAGCTACCTGTTTTATTTTGAAATTCGATTCTACAACATCTTAGGTTTCTTTTAATTCATTAATCACATTAATGAAGTCCCATCATTTAAATACCTAAACAACACAGATAAATACGACGTACACTTATGCCATCCGCATTCGCCTCGATGTCCCCTCATGCACCGTTAGGTTAGGTAACTAACGACAGAGCAGGGCAGGGCTAGCGCGGGTGTAAAACATAAGTAACGTCTATATAATATATCATATATACTATATACTGTATCTATCACAGAACATCACATGATCACATCACAGATATCGCAGCAGAAGAATCATATGAAATATTGGATATACTAGGACGTCCGTGTTTTCAATACGAGCCAGTATAAAACACGGATTCCACGGTCGTGATGAATAGCCAAACCCACACCCCTAGACCCCTACGAGAGCGGCAAGTAACCCTACCAATTCTAGAGTTAGGAGACCCGGACTCGACTCCTCAAGTTGGTCTCCCACTGGACTCTAGAACCCGGTTACTTGTGCCCTCCTCCTTGGGTCTATCCTAGTGCGGAAAAGTAAATAATATACAAACGGTGACATCTTCCGCAACCTGGAAGTGCCCCAATAAAAGAATATTACATACAAGTTTTTACATGAATGAAAATGGAAAACACTCATCTCACATAAAAACCCCCGGCTATTCAAACACGACGATCCAATATAACATATCCAGCAACACATAACATCACATGTCATCAACGTAAGTAAATATGCGCATCCCAATTGTCGTTGACATATAGCAACGAAACCGGCGATATCACATATTACACTTACGGTCACAGAAAAGAAAGTGTAAAACTACAACAGTTGGAATCCGCAACCACCTCAGACATCGCATGCCTGACCAAATGAATTACTTAGACATCGCATGCCTAACAATTATAAACCCCGCATTTTAGTCTCATTATCGAAAACACTTTTCAATATCAAGTCAGGCAATTCAACAAGATTCCCGACATCCTGATCGAATGCTCGTCGCAAACTTCAGTAGACGGCCGCACCCCCGATACCGTCGACGAAGTGCACCAAGGCGGAACACCGCTACCGCGAGCACCCGAACGGATGCTTTCGGCAACGGGGTTCTCCTACAGTCACTTGGTCGGGGCTATGGAGTGAGGCTGTCTATTAAGTTTACCCGGCGAGTATCCGCGTACGCTACGTGATTGCGACGGACTTTTGATCACATCAAAATTCCGTGGCAACCGATCAAGTGAGACTAAACTGCTATGTTTATAACATTCATTAAGTTATCTCATAACTTCTTGTGAATTCCAATTATTGTATCCCATTCCAGATAAATAGAAAATGTTAAACTTTTCGATCGAACAATCGAACACCCAAGTTTTCCCGAAACAGATCAACACATGAAATGAGTCTAACAACATTCAGTTCGTGCCTCAGTAGCAACGGTCCAGACATAGAAGGGTCAAGCCAACGCCTCACATGTGGCACGCCGTACTGCCCCAAACCCGAAGGTTCAAAGGGCAGTTCAAGACGGTCACATAATCGAGTTAAGGTTTGTTGTCTTCTAGAGGGTCCATCGCGTTACTTGCACTACTTAGAACATCGTTAAACTATGGAAAGATCCAACACTTGGAAATTTCCCGACAGGGGAAAAGTTGGGTATTTATATCCGGTCGAACATTTTAACATATTCTAAAAATTATCCGGAAAAGCCACACTGACAAAATTTGATAATCCGATCGAATCATTCAAATCCCCAAAACAACCCTAGAAAACTCAACTGTTGACTGAATATTAAAAATTCCCAGAAAACTCAGCATATTAAAATATAAATTACTGTGCAAAAAGTGAGTGATGACGTCATCATCTTGCCGCGGAACCGCCGCAGAAGCCAAGCTTCTGCCGCGGTTCCGCCGCCGTTATTACTGTTCATGACAAAATTTTTGCATCGTAATTCTTATTTTTTCCTGCTGAATTTTTTACGAATTTTTAATTTGGAAAAATCCAGATATTTCAAAAATGTCCAGAGAGCATTCTCGGGTGTGGGTTTCGGGTTCGTTCGGGTTTCAAATTCCGTCAGGACTTCGCCTAAGGCTCTAGCTAGGCTCTGATACCACTGTAGGGTTCCTAGACACCCTAATGAGGTCTCACAAGGCATCAACCATGCCAATTTCAAAAATTACGGGTGCCGAGAGACCCGACTACGGATCGTTTGCTAGAAAACTAGGCGAAAAGATAACTAGTTAACAATTAACTAAGAGATACGGAAATACAACCTTTGTAGATCCGGTGCACCACCTCCATAGCTCCGCAACGAAGTCCTCTCCGCTGTCCAAAAGGAATCCGGGCTCTAGCGTCGACTTCATCGGAGAATAAGCGAGCTAGGTCGTCGATGTCCGTGCCGAAGATGATCTACGTCGAGGCATCGCTAAATCAAGCTCCGACTTCACCAAGTCAAGAAACTTGTGAAGAAAACACACTCTACTACTTGGCAAGAGGTAGAGCATGAAGAAATAGGAAGTGGGTAGACTTTAGAATTGGATTTCTCACTCAAATCATCAATCCACCATTGATGACCTCAAGCTTTTCTTCTTGAGTTGAAGGAAGAAGAAGAAGAATATTATGATAAGATTAATTATGAAAAGAATAATAATATCATTCTTATCATAACTTTAACCTAAGTTAAGTGTAGAGAATTGACCAAGGTTAAAGGAATGGTTAGGGTTTTGGAGATGAGACAAAAATGGTTGCATCATAAAAGCTTCATGAAGCTTCAAGTGCAAACAAAATAAGCCACCATTTTTCTCTCATTTCTTTTCCTTTTTCCAAAAATAAAAAGACTAATTAATGAATAAGTAAAACCTTTAACCATTTAAATAACTTTGGTTAAATTCTTTACACATAACCTAGTAATCATGCATCATCAAACATGATACAATAAAGTGCACAAAATCATATCGCATATGCAATGCGTACACCCGAGTGAGAAAATCCATTTTAAGTAAACCAATACTAGTTAATGCAAAGTAATATATCAAATATATAATTATGCATTAAATCATTAAATCAACACTTGATTCAATGATCCGGTCATGTCGCACAAAACCGACAGGTATCATTAGTAACAACTTATCGAATCAACACTTGATCCGATAACCCGGCTATATCTTATATAACCGATCAATGTCACATCGCGAGAATCGAATACAGTATCACATACTCGTATTATTCTCGGTCCCGCACATATCTCATATGCGCTCCTATTTCGTTTCGCTTGAGCCAGGAAACCTCTGTGTAGGACTCTAAAGACTCGTCAATACGCCGGCAGCAGATGATGATCATATCAAACACCCACAAGCCGCAAGCGGTCTGCTAAACGTAACGGCCATCCGGGTATTGAGCGATCTGAAGATCGACGAGCAAGCCCGCTCACACTCCAGTGAATCCAACCAGTAACACTACCGTACAGTCCGGTCTGTCCGTCTGATATGTCGCATATCTCGCCTAGGGGTGGTAAACGTCAGACCCCAATAGCTCGATAAGTCGTGTCGATATGAGGTCTATAACTGTTCGAGAAACTACTGGTAACACTTACCAGTAAATCTCAGCAACCCTGGCCAGGGATTTCCTGTTATAGCCAATCGAACACAGCGCAACATCAACCCCCTATACCGGGAGAGACGAATCCCCTCCTACCGCTCATTGCCTCCATGTGACTCGGGACTGTACCCAAAAACCACCGTTTTGCACGCCCTCTTGGACGTGGTAAGATGGAAATCAAAGCACAGTGGGAACCACACAAGACTCTATGACGATCTCGAGTCAACAGACTACTCTGTACCAGTGTCACCAGAGAACTGCCATCTGACGTGAGGTATAATACCATCTGGGAGTTCTCGGCGAGTCCGTCCAGTGTACCCAGTCTCTACTGAGCACCCGTATACCATCTCTGATGTCAAACACCGATGGATATGGGATCATCCATCGCCCATCTGTATGGGTCGAGAAGGTATACGCTAGTCTACTCTGGTATATCGATGCCCCGTCTCGATACACCCACGACTAGGGACTTTGAAGGATGTACTTATGGACTACCATGTCCCCACTAGTATGATCCGCATCATAGTCCAGGTAGTCAAGTACAGATCCTAAGGGCTTTACCAACATATAACAGGGAGACAATCAGTGTACACGTTAAGGTAAAGATCTACCAGATAGCATACTATCATGTCGAGCAAGAAAGTCCTCCCTATATACGTCCTAGCATCCACTACAATATACATCATATGTACAGTAATGGCCTCTAGGGCATACATATAACTAACATTCTAAACATGCTTTATATACTGCTTATGCATCATATCATACACATGTCGTTGCATTGATAACATAGTGATAACGTGCATTTACCCAGTGTTAGGCTTTAGTGATGATTGTGGCAAGTACGTCAGTGTTCGTGTATCAGTGAATAAGTGAAAGTGATACGTACTTGTACACAATCAGTGACCCTATTATTTTATTGCATTGTCGACGTCTGTGGGATGCGTGTACGTGTGACTATAAGTGGTATGGGACACTTATGGAAGCGCTTGCACGGGTGTCACAGATAAGGCACCAGACACTGCCATTTATCTTAGGTATTAGTCGGGACGTGCTTGATGGAGGTCCTGCCTCCAATTCTCGCGCAGACTTGTCACGGATCGATTAGTATTTAGGGTTATGGTTAGCGTTTGATGTAGACCACGGGGTGTGGGGTAGTTTGAGTGTGAGTTCAACAGAATCTCGGGAGTCCCATGCCGTCTTATATATTTAGGGAGTTATATGGAGATTTACAGGGTATGTGATTATCACCGTGATATACATGTTGGGCCCGTGGTCCCTTGCCCTTGGGTTCTATCCTTGGGTGGAGGACACTCGCGAGTGGTTGACTCTCACACTTGGACTGACGATAGGCTTAGTGACCTGTACAGTGAGACTTAGAGACTGATAGGTATACTGGCATTGATATACCTTACATACTGTGTTGACATACGTGGCATATCAATCTACTGCTTTTACTGTTCCGCTGCATTGATTACTGCATATTCATACCCATGTTGCCATTGATTTACTGTTATACTTATCTATTACCACTGTTATAGTTGTCACATGATTTTATATATATTATATTGCTATTGTGTCGCTCTGACGACCTGAGTATGCATGCTCAGTGTGAGGAGAAGATTTAGCCTGGACCAGGACTAGACGTATATCACAGACACCTCGACTTGCTTTCCAGGGTTATACCTTTTGTTCCCATCAGGTCAGTTCTTTATATTGTTTTGTTCCAGTTACTGCATTTCTCATTACCTGCGCATTATTTACTGTTTACCATGAAAAACTAGAAGCCGAAGTGTGACTACGGCAGGACCTTTCCTTGACCGTAGGAGCATGGCTGGCCTTGTCTACCCCTCGTATTCCGTATTTTAGGAAGCGGGGCGTGACATGGTTTAGTTGGTATCAGAGCCAGGTTTTGCTTCGATTGGGATTGCAGTTTCCCGTGTAGAGCTTGACAATCTAAGACATTCCTCAGTCTAGATTGTAAACTTGATATCCTTGATCCATATTCACATTGAGTGTTCTGCTATCCATTTGCTAGTGTTTCAGGTGACTTGGCAAGGTTACGTGGTTGCAATGGCACTACCGTATTCCGTTTAAGTGACTTAAAGCCTTACAGTTGATTCTCCACTTGTAATAAATTCATCACCTCTGATATTCTTGAATCTTTGTTCTATCCATATTATATTTTGATTCGTATAGCTTGTGACTTTTATCGTCTTCAAAAATCGTTGTTTCAGGATCATGTCTTCCAACGACTCTTCATCTATTTTCACTCCCCAGATTCAGACCGTCGAGATTCTGAGTGTACTACACGGTCTGAAGGAAGCCCAGGGGCGAACGAATGATTTGTTAGCTGAAGGACTGAGAAGGCAGGCGAATCAGGCACCAGCGGCTGTCTCCAATCATGAAGGGATCCCCGTTAGACGAGGAGAAGAGAAGAAGATGAAACGCCAATTTGTTTCCCCGCGACAGAAGCAGCAGAAGACCCCATATTGTGGGTATTGTAAGAGGCCAGGACATCTTCAGAGGGATTGTCGCCGCGCCCAAGGAAAATGTCTGATATGTGGGTCCAACAAACACCTCATCAACGGTTGCCCAAAAAGGAAGGAACTACAAGGAGGAGACTCATCCACACTCTCCACTTCTGCCAAGTGATGATTATTGCATAGTTCAAACATCGAGGATAAGGCGGACCCAGAGCAGGATTCAACTTACATGACGAGAATGCAACGTTCTAGTAGTCAAAGAAGAATTTACATGTTTTCTACTTTCAGTAATAATGTTGTCATTCTCCTATGAATATTTCTTTCCGTTTGAAATCTTGTATCCGTTGAATTTTTAGTTGAATGCAATAAAACTTTGAATCGTAATATATGTATCATTCCCTTGCTTTCTCCTTATTTATACTATTCATGATCACAGCATTATTATCCTAATATTTTTCAATTCCTGCCACCGCATATCGTTCTATACTTCGTACGCTTAACTATTTTCTTGATGTGTTCCGTTGTCTAATCATGACACTTTCTTTTCAGGCCATGGCCTACCCTGGAGCAGCACCGCATCTAGATGAGGATGCACAGTCATGCGTTTTCTTAGACCACACACTGATGAGTTCCGACGATGAGATCAACGGTCCTCAGGTCAATTTCGGAAACAACAATTCAGAGGACGAAGGAGTAGCCGCCCCAGTGTTCGACATGATAGACGATTCCGACGAAGAGGAAGGAGACCCTGAAGAGAACCCGATAGAGGAAGATCCTGAGGAAGAACCGATAGAAGAAAATCCAGTGGAGGAAAATCCCATGGAAGAGAATCCAGGAGAAGAGAATCACATGGAATCGGACCTCGATGAAGAAGCTCCATCCGAGGAAGAAAGACCAGAAGATCAAGACCCTGCGGTGGAAGAACTCCCAATGGCGATACCTGCGAGGCGCTATGGAAATGGGCGCCCCTACCTGAGTGCGCGAGCCTACCGCAACCTGCTGAATCTCCACAACTGCGACTGACGGGATTTCTTTTAGATGTTGTCTTCCTTGGCCAAATAAATCTGTGTATAGTTTAGGGCCACATTTCGCTTTTGATGATGCTTTGTTTAAAACTTTCTAGAATGGAATAAATTGCTAAGTTCACAAATCCTTCGATCTTCTTAGTTCCCTTGATGCTTGATTATTTCTTTTATACGATTATTTTCCTACAGAGATTTGTTCACCTCTACTCCTTACATTGTTTTATCCCTCACTCAGATTAACAAATACCACACCCGATCTTTTGAGGTTCACCCTCCATCCTTTGTCTGCGTCTCGTTTGAGATCCTTCTGGGAGGAGAAAATTTTAGAGAAACTTCCGAGTCCGCTAACCCTTTAAATTCTTGATTCATAGGATGTACCGACCGTTATCCTCCCCATACGTTTCCCTTGTAGTCCTTTGTTGCTCACCATTACTCCTTGTGCTGACCCGATCCCAATCCCCTTGATTTTCAGCCTAAAGCCGCCACACTTCGACTTTCTGATTGAGCCACACTTCCTTGTGATCCTTACCCTAACCAGCCCTATACATTTCTAGTTTTCCTATTACCCTATATATATTTAGGGACTTTATTATTCGAAATTTGGTTTCCATTATCTTGTATTTGTCGAAAAGTGCGTGTTATCGACTACTTAGTTTTATGTATTTTAAAGCACACTACTATTATCCTTATTTTTCCAGTAGCGCAACTATACACCGCGCATACTTTTGGTCCATGTTTCTTAATTTTACTATACAAGTTTTCTAAATCATTTTAAACTTATTTTATTGATACGTCATCCTAAAATATTTTAACCTACCGACAAATCTTTCACTACTTTATTATCGTTACCTTATTTCGAGTATTATGCATATGCTTACTATTATAAGTGGTTGAGCCTTATACTTATTATTCCTGTTTGCTATTTTGATATACTTAGATGTGCACACATTTGGGTTTCGATTTCATTGAACACGCCTTGATTATTTCCGTTCGTTATTGTTATCTATATTCTCGTGTATTTATAGTTCGTCCTCATAGTTGTTCCTGCCGTATACTTATTTAAATCCCTTCTGTTGTATGTTGTTCTTGCATATATATATATATATATATATATATATATATATATATATATATATATCTTCACAAATTTCATCCACCCGTTGTAAGTAAATCATTATGAGTTAGTTTATGATATGGTAGCTTTCGCTTTTGATTTTACAACTTATCGTTTAGTTTTAAATTTCGAGAACGAAATTTTTGTAAGGGTGGTATGATGTAATACCCAGCCTCTTTTATAATAAAATCTGTATTTTGTTATTTTAGAATTTTATTTATTTTGTTTATGATTTTATTTCTTCTAAGCACCATTTTTCTTTTATCAATAAAATTAAACTCCAATTTCTTTTATTAAAAACCCAAAATCTTTTCCTTCCAAAATTCCCTCAACCCAAATTCCTTTAACTAAATTTAATCCTCAAATTTCCCCACAGGCCCAACCCCGAGTCCAGAACTCCTTTATCTTTTTTTGTAATCCCTAACCTCGGCCCAGCCCACTCCTTTCCTTACACCAATTATTTCTCCCCCAAATTATCTAGCCTAGCTCACCAAGCCCGGCCCTCATTCTCTTCTCCTCACAAATCTTTTAAATTCCAAAACCCCGGCCCGGCCAGCTTGTTCCATTTCCTTTAATTCTCTTTTTTTTTTAGTTGCCAGCCCACACCTTCTCACCATTTTTCTTCTTAATTCTCCCGGCCCGTTTCTTCCATTCAGATTAATTTCCTTTTCCTTTATTTTTGGCCCGTTCCCCAAACAGCCCACACACATTTTTAAATAAATTCGTAATCTATTTTCCCTTGCCCACTTCCTGGCCCGCTCCTGTGCATCTCCCCAACGGCTCTCTCCCCATTCACGCGCGCGATCCACTTCCTCCGCCGTGCTCCTCGCCTCCGCCGACGCTCACGCTCGCGAGCGTTACCCATGACGCACTCCTTCGACCCCTCCTCGTTGACACGCCTCTTTCTCTTCCCCTCATAATTCCTTTCCCCCTCCCGACGTCTCTCCACGCTCAACCCACATCCCGACCTCGCGTGCACATCGCCGCCGTCACCTCCAGCCACCTCCCTCCATCACCACCGCCTCGACCTTCTTCCACCACCGTCGCTACCCTCCATCCTCCACCCTCGCTCACCCGCAGCCGACCACCCTCACACCTATCGCCGCCGGCACCTCTACAGAGCCCCTGCACACACCGAGTTCCCTGCACCCATTTCGACCCCCACCTACTGCACGCCGACGAGCTCCTCTGCTGTCCCGTGTCTCCTCGTCGACCCGAGCACCACCATCATCATCACTCTCGACATCATCCCTGCATCTCTCTCTCTCCCTGCACCTTTCTCCCTCTCTGTGTTCACCCTCTCTCTCTCCCTCCTCTGTTCTCGATCTCTCTGCTTCCTCTCTTCTCTCTTCCTCTAACTCCTCTTTTCTCTGTACTCTCTCTTTCTCTCTCATTCCTCTCTCTCTCAGCTCTCTGTCTCTCTCTCTCTCTCATTTCTCTCTCTCTCTCTAACACTCTCTACATCGACCACCACCCTCGCCGTCAAGACCCCAGTAACCAAGCCATCGCTGCCATACTCGAGCTCCTAGCCTAGTCCAAGCTCCGAGGCCGAGCCAAGATCGAGCCGAGGCCCAACCTTGCTGTGTGTTCCTTACCACTGCTGCTGTACAATCCCGTGACGTGTCCAGGCAAGTCCCCACTTGCTACATGCTACTTATTATTAATTTACAAATTATAATCGTATATATATCCCATGTTTTACCTTGTGTTAAATATTACAACGTAACTGTTCGATGAGTGTTCTCATAGGAAATCATCATTAAACTTGACGGAACTAAATGGTAGTGTTTGGCCCGTATGGCTGTGGACCTCATGTATGAATTTCGTTGGATAATATGACCGATAACGACTAAAACGACCACCCCCAAGTTTACCCGTAAAACTGAAATTTTTTTCCCGTACCTGAAAACCGTTAAAATCGCCATAAATTGTATACACACTGGAACGATGTGCTCAAGGGCTTAAATCGAAGACAACTCGAAGAACTTTAACCCTAGACTAGTTTCCAGATATTCCTATACTTAAACTGTGACAATAATTGGATTGGAGTGCGACTCTGGACTGCAGTCCAGAGCGACTCCAATTGTTGCTTACTGTTCCGTAATGGGTACCACAAGATTTCCTTAACTCGTAGGTTGCGGAACTCCATTTTTTATTATAGGAAAATCTGTTAGTTAGAAAACGCAAGTAGTTTCATCCTGTTTCGTTGTCGTTTATTATTTAATCTGTAATTTAATAGATGAGGACGTATAACAATCCAGAACAGATTCTGAGATGACATATTAATGTTAAACAGTGTATAACTCCTGGCGTACAGACTCGATTGAAGATCTGTCTATTGCGTTGAAAACCTTACTGAAAACCCTAGAATTTATCCTACTGTAGCATCGCTATAATCTGGTCCCAATTGGGATTAAATTGCGTTGCGAAGCGGACTTCCGATTCTGAAACCGGATTTCCAGCCGTGAACGCTTAAAATGAAATGGCTATAACTAATGATCCTGGAACCCGATTGGCATGAAACTAAATTCGATGGATAGATAACTGAACATACTAATTATTATCTGTTCATTGTCTCACTAAATTGTAACCGTACGATTTATGATAATTTTTGCAAGTGGTAGGTTATTGATTGAGGACATCCTAAACATGCTTTATATACTGCTTATGCATCATATCATACACATGTCGTTGCATTGATAACATAGTGATAACGTGCATTTACCCAGTGTTAGGCTTTAGTGATGATTGTGGCAAGTACGTCAGTGTTCGTGTATCAGTGAATAAGTGAAAGTGATACGTACTTGTACACAATCAGTGACCCTATTATTTTATTGCATTGTCGACGTCTGTGGGATGCGTGTACGTGTGACTATAAGTGGTATGGGACACTTATGGAAGCGCTTGCACGGGTGTCACAGATAAGGCACCAGACACTGCCATTTATCTTAGGTATTAGTCGGGACGTGCTTGATGGAGGTCCTGCCTCCAATTCTCGCGCAGACTTGTCACGGATCGATTAGTATTTAGGGTTATGGTTAGCGTTTGATGTAGACCACGGGGTGTGGGGTAGTTTGAGTGTGAGTTCAACAGAATCTCGGGAGTCCCATGCCGTCTTATATATTTAGGGAGTTATATTGAGATTTACAGGGTATGTGATTATCACCGTGATATACATGTTGGGCCCGTGGTCCCTTAACCTTGGGTTCTACCCTTGGGTGGAGGACACTCGCGAGTGGTTGACTCTCACACTTGGACTGACGATAGGCTTAGTGACCTGTACAGTGAGACTTAGAGACTGATAGGCATACTGGCATTGATATACCTTACATTCTGTGTTGACATACGTGGCATATCAATCTACTGCTTTTACTGTTCCGCTGCATTGATTACTGCATATTCATACCCATGTTGCCATTGATTTACTGTTATACTTATCTATTACCACTGTTATAGTTGTCACATGATTTTATATATATTATATTGCTATTGTGTCGCTCTGACGACCTGAGTATGCATGCTCAGTGTGAGGAGAAGATTTAGCCTGGACCAGGACTAGACGTATATCACAGACACCTCGACTTGCTTTCCATGGTTATACCTTTTGTTCCCATCAGGTCAGTTCTTTATATTGTTTTGTTCCAGTTACTTCATTTCTCATTACCTGTGCATTATTTACTGTTTACCATGAAAAACTAGAAGCCGAAGTGTGACTACGGCAGGACCTTTCCTTGACCGTAGGAGCATGGCTGGCCTTGTCTACCCCTCGTATTCCGTATTTTGGGAAGCGGGGCGTGACATGTGAGATGAGAGTTTTTCTTTTTCATTCATGTAAAATTCATTGTATGTAATATTCTTTTATTAGGGCACTTCCAGGATGAGGATGATGTCACCATTGTATGTTATTTACTTTTCCGCAATAGGATAGACCCAAGGCGGGGATCACAACTAACCGGGTTCTAGGGTCCAGTGGAAGACCATCTCGAGGAGTCGAGACCGGGTCTCCTAACTCTAGAATTGGCAGTGTTACTTGCCGCTCTCGTAGGGGTTTAGGGATGTGGGTTTGGCTATTCATCACGACCGTGGAATCCGTGTTTTATACAGGCTCGCAATAAAACACGGACAACCTAGTATATCCAATATTTCATATATGTTCTTCTGCTGCAATGTTCTGTGATGAGATCATATTACTGCCTGAGACGAATGTTTATATTATATATATGAGATATATGTTATATTGCAGATTTCGTTTCAAATGTGATGCTTGTGAAGCATAATAAAATGGGACTTCATTAATGAGATTACTGAAATAAAATAAACGTAAAGATGTTGTAGAAACTTTTCTCCAAAACTGGTAGCTCTAGTTCTTGCTTTGCATAGCGGTATTCCTTGCAGAATATCCAGCACCTTATTCGATAAGGAAAGAGCCGAGATCCCTTCACCGGGAGTGACCTCTTTAGTGAAACTAGCGGATGCTACACACTCGGTTTGTCTTTTGATTGCTTTTATAGTTTTTGCTTTGCATAGTGGTATTTGTGAAATATCCTGCACCTTATTTGATAAGGAAAGAGCCGACGATCCCTTCACCGGGAGTGATCTCTATAGCAAAACAAGAAAAGCCTCAAAAACATTCCATTCAAAATTCACTCGATTCTACAACGATTTCAATTTCATTACGCAAAGGGTTTTCTTAAAAACCTGTCATAGCCCTCCATCATTTCAGATAAGTACTTCATAGTATTCGTGCTACGTTTGTTGGTTTTATCAAGGCGTAGTGTGCGGTAGCTATTTATGCTTATCTGTATAAGCATATGATGCAATTGAGTTAGGGTAGTCATGCGACTTTGTTGGCTTTCGTCAAAGGTCGTGCGGGTGGGTTTAATTCAATCGGGAAAGGACGGGTTGAACTTGACTAGTAGCCTATGGTTTGTTGGCTTTCGTCAAGGTCATAGGATGCTAGGGGTAAAATATTATTGGGAATTTCAAGTGTTGAAATTTGCAATGAGATTGCATACCTCTTATGAGATAGTTGGATCCCGATACCCGTTGGAGTAAGAGTTACTCCTGGGAGAGTTTTACATATTACAATTAGCCGATCGAGTAGGTGTCTAGAAAGGTATTAACGGGGTTACGCCCCTGGGAAAACGAGATTTATTTTAATTAGGTCCGTGCGAAAACACGGGGAACCTCCCTCAAAGTACCGGTACTGGCCTAGATGAAAGATTGGCGAACTTGTAGTGTGTAATTAATCCTGGCTAATCTTACCTTTTAGGGTTTGAAAGAAGATTTGATTAAAACAGTGGGAGCCATCCTGATTAGATATATTAATAACCAATCTAATCTTGCAAGAGCATACGCTGAGTGTTTTCTTCTCTCTCTCTCCAGGTAGCGACCATATCACGCCTTAATCAAGATAATAATATGGATGTATTGACCGAACCCGCTTGTTATACAGCGCTAGGGAACGTTGTTCCCGCTCTAACTTATAATTGTTATAAGACAGAGCAGGAAATAGGGGATTACCAGAATTTTCGTGCCGCCCAAACAAAGAAAGTACATGTTGATGCATCTTCTTCGGGTGTATTCATTACCGAGAACTGTTTCTCAGTATCCTTGACGTCCTGGGTATGAGGTACCGGATCAGGATCCCATATATGTAATATGTTACGTAGGCTACAGAAAGGTAGAGAACTGAGATCGGGTGATAAGTTTCAAGAGTTGGAAACGGTGCAATTGTTGCAAGCCAAGTCCGTTGGCAGTTATCACCCTGTATTACCAGAATATATTGATTCTGAACGAATGTTATTAGATACCGAACCTGATGTACAACATCATATCAGTCTCTTTATTAGTAAAGAAGGATATAATTTTGTATTGTTGGATAATGTTTTGAACATTTCCTATATCAAGAGTTGATCGGTTCAGGCACGTTATCTAAAAGCATAGACGTTCTAAATCATACCACAGTTCTTAATGTACAAAACACACACAAGAGGAAGAGTTCAGAAATGACCGAATCCTTCTTGAGGCATTGTAGACTAGGTCATATCGATGGGACCCAACTAGCTAAAGTTACATAAAGATGCATATTTAAATCAGTTTGAATTTACATCTTGTGAAACTTGCCGGTCATGTCACAAAGATAAGATGACCATAGCTTCGTTTATTGGAAACAGAGAAAGAGTTACTGAACTCTTGGGATTGATACATGCTGATGTATGAAAGTCCCCTGTCTAGATATGCCAGGTCTGGTTCTTTGTACTTCATTACATTCACTGATTACCTCTCAAGATTCAAACATATGTTCCTGTTGAAACACAAGTCTGAACCTTTTGAGAAATTCAATGAATATAAGTCAGAAGTAGAGAGCCAAAAACGGGTATAAGTATTATGTCCTTTGATGAGATCAAGGAGGAGAATGCTTAAGCACGGAATTCCTTGACTATTCTAAAGGAGAATGAGATTCTCTCTCAGCATTACTCCTCCGTATACACCACAGCAAAAGGTGTATCGAGGCGGAGCAATCACACCCTATTAGATATGGTGCGCTCTATGATGAGTACTACTGAGTTTCCTATTTCCTTTTGGGAGTTATGCACTTGAGAAGCTGCATACCTATTGAATAGGGTTACAATCAAATCAGATACCTACCACTCCATATGTGATATGGTATGGGAAGAGTCCATCTCTTAAGGATATTAAGATTTGGGGTTTTCCAGCCTATGTCTAAAAGCAAAATCCAGACAAGCTCGAGGTAAGGTCAGTTCTATAGAAGTTTGTTGGATATCCCAAGCATTTGCAAGGGAATATCTTCTGCTGAACCGAGGAACAAAAGATGTTTTGTTTCTCAGCATGCCACCTTTGTGAAAGGGAATTTCTTGTGAAGAAATTAGTGGTCATGAGGTAGAACTGGAAGGAGTTCCAAAAATACAAACTGCAACTGATGATTTGGTAGAACCAAAGGATTCAATACTTTCCGACGAACCTCAGCCTCTTCGCCGATCTGGTAAGGTTCCTCATCCACCTGAGAGATACTTCGGTTTCTCTATGACAGTGGGAGCGTGGATTGCATCATGAGATGATGACCCAACTAGTTTTGAGCAGTCCATCAAGAGTGGGGACTCTGTAAGAATGGCTGGATGCTTAGCGATCTGACATGGAATCCTTATACACCAACAAAGTATGGACTTTGGTTGCTTTATCTGAAAGGTTAAATCCCCATCTGGAGCAATTATATCTTGAGAAGATTACTGGGTGTACATGGAATAGTTGAGACTTTCAAAGCTATGCTTAAGTCCATCCAGATCCTACTTGCAATTGCTACATACCATGACTATATATTTGGTGGTTGGCTGTCATGACTGCTTTTCTAAATAGTGATTTAGAAGAGAGCATCTATAAGTACACAGCCAGTTGGCTTCGTAGACAGTGGGAGCAGCGGAAACATATGCAAGTTGCTTTATGGGATAAACCAGGCATCGCGGAGTAGGAACGTCTGTTTTGATGTGATAGTCAAAGAGTTTGACTTCATCAAAATGGTAGATGAACCTAGTATATAAAAAAAGGTAGTAGAGAGTATGGTGGTGGTCCTCGTATAGTACGTGGATGACATACTTTTGATAGGGAAGGAGTTTCCTATGCTACGCTCGGTCAATCTCCTCTTATTACAAGGATTCTCCATATAAGGATCAAAGTGATACCTCCTAAATCCTAGGTTTTATATCTATGAGATAGATCTAATTGGATGTTAGGATTCTCACTAGTTGTAGTGAGATGGTATCAATCGACCCTGGAGAGAATCACTGGAAAGGTTCCAGGATGATAAAGACGACTGAATGTCAGTCACAGGCATTGTCTTTACCCTCAGTGGAGGGACGGTATGTTGGAAGAGTTCCAAGCTAGATACCGTGACTTACTAGACGATTAAAGGCTAGATACATCGTTACCAAGAATGCTACCAAAGAAATAGTCTGGATGTACACTTAGTTCACGAGATGAACTTCGTTCCTTCCATTGTGTGTCAATGGAATTGTGGCTTATACCTAGGAACCCCGTCCCATCAGAGATCCAGACATATTCTCAGGCAGTATCGCCTAATCATGGAGATGGTTGATCTCCAGGGAGATCGAGGTAGGAGAGTAGAAACAGAGGACAACAGCGTGGATCCACTAACAAAGGCCCATTTCCCAGTAGAGACTTTTATGGGATGGTTGAATATGAGATACTTCAACCACAGCAGATTGTTGGGTATGCGATACCACAACAGATGACCCTAGTGCAAGTGGGAGATTGTTAGTTATATGTATACCCTAGAGGCCATTACTGTACATATGATGTATATTGAAGTGGATGCTTGGACATATATAGGTTGGACTTTCTTGCTCGACATGATAGTATGCTATCTGGTTGCTTTTTATTTTAATATGTACTCTGATAGTCTCTATGTTATATGTTGATAAACCCCTTAGGATGAGTACTCGACAACCAGGACTAGACGCAGATCATATTAGTAGGGACAGAGTAGTCGCTAAGTACATCCTTCAAATGTTCCTAGTCGTAGGTGTATCGAGACAGGGCATTGATATACCAGAGTAGACTAGCGTATGCGCTTCTTGACCTATATGATGGGCGATGGATGATCCCATATCCATTGGTGTTTGACATCAGAGAAGGTATACAGGTGCTCAGTGGAGACTGGGTACACTAGACGGACTCGCCGAGAACTCCCAGATGGTATTATAGCTTACGTCAGATGGCAGTTCTCTGGTGACACTGGTACAGGTTAGTCTGTAGACCCGAGATCGTCATAGAGTCTTGTGTGATTCCCACTGTGCTTTGATTTCCATCATACCACGTCCAAGAGGGCGTGCAAAACGGTGGCTTTTGGGTACAGTTCCGAATCACATGGAGGCAATGAGCGATAGGAGGGGTTTCGTCTCTCCCAGTATAGGGAGTTGATGTTGCGCTGTGTTTGATTGGCTATAACTTGAAATCCCTGTCCAGAGTTGCTGAGATTTACTTGTAAGTGTTATCGGTAGTTTCTCGAACTGTTATGGACCTCATATCGACACGACTTATCAAGCTATTGGGGTCTGACGTTTACCACATCTAGGCGAGATATGCGACATATCAGATGAAGAGACCGGACTGTACGGGAGTGTTACTGATTGGATTCGCAGGAGAATGTACAGGCTTGCTTGTTGATCTTCTGATCATTACCTGGGTAGCTGTTACGTTTAGCTGACCGCTTGCAGCTTGTTGGTGTTTGATATAATCATCACCTACTGCCGGTGTATTGACGATTCTTTAGAGTCCTACACAGAGGTTTCCTGGCTCGGGCAAAACGGAATAGGAGCACATATGTGATATGTGCGGGATCGAGAATAATACGTGTATACGATACCGTATTAGATTCTCGCGATATGTGATATCGGCCGGGTATATATGATATAGCCGGGTCATCGGATCAAGTATTGATTCGATGAACTGATATAGATTATATTAGTCGGTTATTTGTGAAATAGCCGGATTATCGGATCAAGTGTTGATTCGATAATTTAATACATAATTATATATTTGATATATTATATTACATTAACTAATATTAGCTCACTTAAAGATTTTTTTCTCACTTGGATAGTACATTGATATATATATATATATATGTGATATATGTTAATTGTATTATTTTATTTCGTTACAATAAATATTGTATATGTGATATATAATATTATAACATGTTAGGGTTAGAAATGCAACATGTTTTGTGGAGTTTAAATATGGTTAGGGTTTGGATTATGGTTAAGCTTGGATGAAGCTTTCATGAAGCTTCTTGAAGCTTTGACTTTGACTTATGATATTTTGTGTAGATATTTCTTAACCCAACCAAAACCCTTTACCATAGTTAATTCTCTACAAGGGTTAAGTTTTCATTCTTAACCCATGGTTGCAATTCTAACCTCATACAATTATTTCATTATTCATCACAAATAGATTTCTTCTTCTTCTTTCTCTTGAAAAGGCTTTCTAACTTTTTGACATGTGATGATAATGAGTGAGAAATTGAAAACAACAGAGAGCTAAATTCCTACTTCATCATCCTCATCTATTCTAGCTACTTAGACTAGGGTGTTTGCTTTGCTAATACTTGATTAGTGAAGCAAGAGCTTGGGTTTGAGTTTCTTCAAGGTAGATCATCTTAGTTATCGAAGATTGGAAGCAAGCTTGCATCTTTTTCTTCATGGAGCCTCTTTAGAGTCCGGGTACTTGATGATCGCAGCAAAGGGACCTCAACAAGGAGCTTATAAAGCGAAGGAATGGACTACAAAGGTTGTAATCCCTAGCTCTTAGATGTTAAAGTGTTTAACATGCTTGTTTGCTTAATTCTCTAGTTAAGATCTTGGTTAGGGTTACATAGCACCTCAAATTTTTATAAAATGGCATGTGTGATGCCTTGATAAACCTTGTTGTCGTGCTATACAACCCTACATAATGCAGCACACATGTGAAGAGCACGTGGCGCGCTTAGCGCTGAGCGCTAGCCAATGAGCGCAGTGCGTTGCGTTTCAAGCGCTATGGTACTGCAGCGCTTTGCGCTAGATGAAGAGCACGAAGGCACTTTTAAATTAGGAGCACTAAGGCTCTTATTAGATTAGGAGCGTTAAGACTGTTCTTAGGTTAACTTTGCGCTCTAAAGATTATCTGTTCTTTGATAAGAGACTTCGTCTCAAGATTCTAAGAACAAAGTTCTTAGTTCAGAGGAGATATTTCAATTTCTTTTTGATGAAAGGCTTTGCCTTTATGGATCTGTGATTCTAAAAGAATTGAATAATTCTTCCCCCTTTTTAATGAGATGTTCATAATCTCTTTTGTGAAAGACAACTTTGTCTTATAGATCTATGATCTGTGAAAGAAGTAAATCTTTCTGTTTATATTGAGACGATTTTGTCTGTATATTCTTTTTACCCTGAAAAAGAATTGTCTTCTTTTGCCAAGAGCTTCTTCTTCTTCTTGAGATTTTCTCAAAGTTTATGGCGGGGTTCCTTTCTCTGAGACTTGAAGTCTTGGGGGCCTTTATATAGGGCAACCCGATTTGTTAAATCGGTTAAGGAGATCTTTTCTCCAATTGATTTGGGAATTTCCCATCGTTGGATCTTTGATCCAAGAGCTTATGTTTTACAGAAGATAATCTTCTTGTTTTAACAAGATTGAGAAATCTTGGCACTTTACAGAATTTGTTCTATATTTTAGTGATTATTAATTACCATTGGATCAATGATCCAATGGTGTTCCAAATTCAGGGCACAATCTTTTCTATTTGCAATGATTCAATAGAATTTCATTCTTGTTAATTGATGATTTAATCATATCCGTTGGATATTTGATCCAATGGTGAGGAACATTTAGTTCCAGTGCTAGCACTTATGTGCTCTGCCCATGGTGCGCTACTTGGAGCGCAGCGTATCTAGCGCTAGCGCCTATGCGCTTTGCACGGGGTGCGCTAGTTGTAGCGCAACGCTTTTATAAAAGCGCAGCATTAATTCAAATTTTGAATTTTGAACAGAGCTTTGCTCTAATTGGGGAAACAAATGCTCCCCCACCGTTGCGCTCACGGGGCCCACACGTGGGTGCAGCGGTGGCAACATCTCGACTCTTGGTTCAACCGAGGAATTAAAACGGTGCTTAGTGCCTATAAGTAGGACCCTTAGCCCTTGAGATGACTTCTGTTTATCTTCAATCCTTCTTGGGAAATTATTTTCTTCTTCAGAGCGCAACTCTTCTTCTTAAGAATTTTTAGGGACAGAACTCTGTCAGATTAGGTAAAAGATTAAATCTTTTTGAAATATATTTTAGGGTTTCACCCATTAACAGAGCCTTGCTCTTCATAGATCTTTGATCTAAATAAAATCATTTTAGGGTTTTATTAATAGAGCTTTGCTCTCTAAAAGGAACTTGCTTATGATTTCTTAATCCATTAATGGAGCTTTTGCTCCTTTCAGATCATATAGAAGAACTCTTAAGAGTTTGTCCATGAATCTTGAAGATCGAATTGAAACTTTATTTTTAATGGATTGTTCCATCATCTTCTCAAAGCAAGGCTTTTATTGAGGAATTTTATTTCTTCATCATTAGACTTTGACAGATGTCTGTCTAGTGAAGAGCGCTGCTCTCAATGGGAGTTTTACTCCTCTGCCCGAGGGATTTCTCATTTAATGAGAATCTCTTGAGGATTTCCTCATTTAATGGCAGCCTCATCCAATGATAAGGCTGTTTTATTAATGATGAACTGTCATCTAGATTTTGTAGGTCCCCTTTGGTCCCTTTTGACTGCATTGCAGTGCGGTACGGATTTATAGTACCTAGTGACATGACTTAAATTGTAGCATTGGTGGCTGAAAATTTGTTCTTTTCCGCGCAGGTACCATGTCTTCTGACACATCCTTCCCGTTCATTCGCTCAAAAGGCGAGTTCTCTGAAGCACCCATAGACCGAGAGGTTTTTGCGCTGATCAAAGACCATGACCTGGAGTACAGGAGTCTTCATCTATGGGGTAAATGGTATGATCAAATTATCATGGGCCGACTGAGCTTTTCCTGTGCGACACCCTCGGAACCTATATCGGAGATCGCTTATGCAGATGCACCTCCGATAAATTACACAATGGAGGAGGTCAACTGGACTTCAGAGGGTCTCCTTCGGCCTTCTATTGCCGCAGTACCCGTGCAGCCGCCGGTGGCTTTGGACATCCTAGGGTGGCGCATATGTCAGGGAGAGTCGCGCTTTTGGGGACAGCCATACAATGTAGGACTAACTCCCTGTCACCCAGCCGGGTATTTGCAGTGGGCTCGGTATATTTTATCGGCGAAGAAATCATAGTTTATGAAGCTCGGATTGTATCCCGTCGTTTATACTTCTTTGTTTCAATATTCCACACCTCTTACATGGTGGGTCAGGGCATTTCTGGAGCAGTGGAACATTCCGACCCACACCTTCCTCCTGTCAGATAGAGAAATCTCCATGTCATTGGAGGAATTTGCAGAAGTCGCGGGTTTACCCGTTAGGGGAGAACATTATGAGTAATTGGTTCTCCCGGATGAGTATGTTTTCGCCACCAAATCAATGGTAATGGGTCTTACTCCCGAGAACGCTATTCAACACCAATTTCCGAGCTTGATAAAGGTGTTGAATATTTATGAGAACCTCTCGCTTGCATCCGAAGTTCGTGGAGTTAATTTTACGGCTTTTATCGTTGATTTTCTTCACCCAGATGTATTGAAGGAAGAAGTCGAGAAATTCGACAGTCTTGATGACCCCTTTGGTTTAGGTTTGGGCAACCTGCCGGTGGCGGAGGTGGATTAGAAGAGCTTCTTTCTACCCGATACCCCGGTCATCCCTTTTGCAGAGCTGGCGGATCCTAGGATTGACGAAGAAACGTTCTTTTTAGGGTTCCTTGGGTTATGGCTGAGTTGGTTTGCACTTCCCATGCACCCTCGCCGTATGAGGTCGTCCGTCTTCTATCCTGCGCATCGGATGGTTGCTGGGATACAAGTGGCTGTAGGGATCGCTGGGTTAGCCCATATGTATCACGGCCTCAGCTTGGCAGCTGATACCACTGAGCCAGGGGTGCAGTCGGTAAATTTCCCGATGCATTATTTCACGTCATGGTATGAGTTGCACGTGCTAAGCGTCTTTGGCATCCACAAGAGGCCTAGTTTTTATGATAGGTGCAGGTTCCCTCGGATCATGCGACTGGTCGGCGCCTCTATTGTGACTCCAACACAATGGGAAGCTAGAGGCTTGCTTCTTTGCCCGCGCACAGTTGGAGCTGGCATGTCTTTTACTGATAAAATCTTGACCGTTGGCCAGGAATCAGGGAAGACGGTGCTGCCCTTGCAGGACATATTGAAGGATGGGATCTCCTTCTTGAAAGCTCAGAAGATTCTTCATTTATACTCTATCCAGCCGGGCTTTCTCGTATTCAAGATGAATGACTAGGCTTTATTTATGAGGTATAACCTGCATCGCTTCATCCAGCAGTTAAGCTACAATCAGGGCGTCCCACTTGAGGCTTTCTTTGCAGAACCGGCTACCACTGAAGATGGTATTCGGAGCGCACTACATCATTTTAAGCGCTTGAACACAGGGTCTAACTTCTTTATCAGCGAACCGAGTTGTGTTCTACAAGCCTTGAATGTGTATGCGGCGTGGTACCAACATTCGATGGGTGCCGTCATTAGGGAGGAAAAGCGATTGCTGTTTGATCGCAAGGGCGCAGTGCCGGCTGGTGATCGAAATGTTCCTCTGAAGCGACGGAACACTGTTCATCCTCCCCTGAGAGAGGTTACTGTAGTTGAGCCTCCACACATGCTAAGCCCTACACGCGGGTTGCCCCCATCCCGCGAGCCTGAAAAAAAGGTGGCTGCCGCATCCCCTGAGTCGGACGTAGGAAAAGAAATTGGGACTCGTCATCCAAAGGTGCCTGCTAAACGTAAACTCGTGTTATTGGCCACCGGCGCTCATCCTTAGAACAAAAAGAAACAAGTACTTTCTTTGGACACCATATTAGGCTTGACGCCCCATGCTCCGTCTAGCAAAGGCTTTAGAGAATATAGGGCCAATGAGGGTTTATTCGGGACGCTCGATGATACCGATTTGGAGGCTGCCATCGAAGCTTCCAAACAGTCAGCCATACTCTCAAAAGAACTGGCCGCCCTTGCTCAGTCAGGTATACTTCACCCTTATCTCTCTGTTGTTCATTTTTTTTTATCATGCTTTGACTGACGCTTGCTGTTTTAACAGGTGCCTCCACAGAAGAAGCTATTGCTGCTTCGCTTAAGCCTTTGCTAGACGGAGCAGGTAGTCGAGGCCACCGTCCTTTCATTGGAGCCTGTAGCGATGGTCACTGCCCCTCCACTGGAAGTTATTATACCGGTCCACATCCCCGATGATGTGCCTGAGGGCACGGAGGAGGCCGCCGAAGCTGCCATCCCTCCAACCCAGAGTGGGAGGAGCATCGAAGGTATTATTCTATCTTTTATTTTACCGATCACTTCATTATCTAAACTTTTCTGTCTTTTCAGAGCTACAGGGATTGGCGGCATCCATCGCTGGCCTGTCTCCCAGGAAGTCTTTCCAGCATCTGCTGGAACTGGCTGCTCCGCAGGCGATATCCCCTCAGCGCATCATTCTATCTTCCGGACAAGGTTAGCATTGTTCGCTCCTTTCTCGATATCGTTACTTCTTCATGTAATAATGTTCATGTCTTCTGTGGTTCTGGAAGCTGATGATGAGGTTGATGTCCATGATGGGCCTGGAGATCTTCCAGAATCTTCTTGTATAAACGTAGGTAAGTAAAGTTTTGATGCCTTTGCATCTGTCCTCTGTTTGCAACCTTCGCTGATCATTTATCAATCTTGAACAGCTCTGCCTACTTTTACCCCGCTGGAGACTCGAATTTTCATGCCGTCTGGCACTTATGCGCTGCGTGCATCCGAACGTATGGCCAAGTTGAGTTTTCACTCTTTGTTAGCGCTGATCGAAGATCTTCGTGTTGGTAGCTCACTCACGGCCGAAGAATTTGCTGCTGAAGCCAATGGTTCTCTCCCCTTTCTTGCCACTTATCACAGTGAAGCATTTGTGCAAGTCTGGGTCGAATTCTGTCGTCGAGTGGAGGGTTGCTTGTATAGTCTTGAATGCGCATGCCTTCCTTCGGAGGTGGTGGCTGTGAAGACAAGCTTGCAGGGGCTGATTAAGCGGTACTCTGCTAATACGCTTTCCTGTGAAAAGAGGCTCCGCCGAAAGTTCTCAGAGAGGAAGATGGCTTCAACCGCGCTCAGGGAGCTTCAAGCCGAACTTACAGCTAAGACCACCCACGCATATGAACTTTGGCAAGAGCTTCAAGCCGTAATCAAGGATGTGGTGGCTGTTGATAAAGCTGTTATCTTTACCCGGACGATGGTTGATGCTCATAAAGTTACTGAGCAAGAGCTTGAAGGCTGGCTTGCCTCACATCAGGCCCAACAGTCGGAAGCGGAGGCCCGTCTCGTGGCCATAGTCAATTTTGAAGTAGAGACCTAAGAAAGGATGGATGAACTGATCAACCTTTTGAATCATCCGCCAGCTTGAAAAATTGTATATTTTTTATTCTTCTTTTGTACATACTCCTGAATGAGAGAATTTTTGATTCTTTCATAAATTGTACTTTGTACTCATTTTGATTCATGAATAAAAGACATATTTTGCTTCATGATGATGTGTCCCTTTTAGTAAGTGCATTTTGTGGATAATCTATTTTGATTTCCTTGTAGGACATCGATGGCTTAGGAGTCAGGTTAAGATCTGCCTCCTAAGGCTTTTCAACTTTATGAGCCGTGAGGGTCTCATAAAGGTATTTCTCCCTACGTGTCGAGAGGATCCCGTAGGTGTAATTCCTCCTTAAGAATCGTGAGGATTCCTAAGTTTGTTTTTCGCTTGAGAGTCGTAACGAAATCACAATAGAGTTTGCTCCCTTACGAGTCGTGAGGACCCGTAAGTGATGGGTGAGGTTACCATTATTCGCATTTCAAGGAGTCAGGAGTTGCTCTGGCCATTTCCCATGGGGTCAAGATTGACTTTAACCGTGTTTTATGGGACCAGGATTTTCTCCGGATGCATCCCACGGGGTCATAGCCATGTTCTGCGAGGACCAGGCTCCACTCTGGACGTTTCCCACGGGGTCAGGATTGACATAGGCCGTGTTCCACGTGACCAGGAATTTGCTCTGGTTGCTTCCCACAGGGTCGGTTTGACATGGCCGTGTTCTGTGAGGACCAGGCTCCACTCTGGACGTTTCCCACGGGGTTAGGATTAACATAAGCCGCGTTCCACGAAATCAGGAATTTGCTCTGGATGCTTTCCATGGGGTCTGATTGACATCGACGTGTTCTGCGAGGACCAGGATCAGCTCTAGATGTTTCCTACAGGGTCAGAATTGATATAGGCCGTGTTCCACGTGACCAGGAATTTGCTCTGGATGCTTCCCACGGGGTCGGTTTGACATGGCCGTGTTCTGCGAGGACTAGGCTCCGCTCTGGACGTTTCCCATGGGGTCAGGATTGACACAATCCGTGTTCCACAAGACCAGAAATTTGCTCTGGATGCTTCCCACGGGGTCAGGTTGACATAGACGTGTTCTGCGAGGACCAGAACTGCTCTGGACGTTTCCCATGGGGTCAGGATTGACATAGGCTGTGTTCCACGAAACCAGAAGTTTTGCTCTGGATGCTTCCTACGGGGTCTGATTGACATAGCCGTGTTCTGCGAGGACCAGACTCTGCTCTGGACGTTTCCCACGGGGTCAGGATTGACATAGGCCATGTTCCACTTGACCAGGAATTTTGCTCTGGATGCTTCCCATGAGGTCTGATTGACATAGCCGTGTTCTGTGAGGACCAGGCTCCGCTCTAGACGTTTCCCACGGGGTCAGGTTTGACATAAGCCGCGTTCCACGTAACCAGGAATTTGCTCTGGATGCTTCCCACGGGGTCGGTTTGACATGGCCGTGTTCTGCGAGGACCAGGCTCCGCTATTGATGTTTCCCACGGGGTCAGGATTGACATAAGCCGCATTCCACAAGACCAGGAATTTGCTCTGGATGCTTCCCATGGGGTCTGGTTGACATAGCCGTGTTCAGCGAGGACCAGTATCCGCTTAGGATGTTTCCCACGGGGTCAGGATTGACATAGGCCGTGTTCCACGAAACCAGGAATTTCGCTCTCGATGCTTCCCACGGGGTCTGATTGACATAGCCATGCTCTGCGAGGACAAGGCTCCGCTCTGGACGTTTCCCATGGGGTCAGGATCGATATAGGCCGTGTTCCACGTGACTAAGAATTTTTCTCTGGATGCTTCCCACGGGGTCTGATTGACATAGCCATGTTCTGCGAGGACCAGGCTCCGCTCTGGACGTTTCCTGCAGGGTCAGGATTGACATAGGCCGTATTCTACGAAACCCGGAATTTTCGCTCTGGATGCTTCCTACGAGGTCAGTATTGACATAAGCCACATTCCACGTGACCAAGAATTTGCTCTGGATGCTTCCCACGGGGTCTGGTTGACATAGCCATGTTCTGCGAGGACCAGGATCTGCTCTGGACGTTTCCCACGGGGTCAGGATTGACATAGGCCATGTTCTACGAAACCAGGTATTGACTCTGGATGCTTTCCATGGGTTCTGATTGACATAGCCGTATTCTGCGAGGACCAGGCTCCGCTCTGGACATTTCCCACGGGGTCAGGATTGACATAGGCCGTGTTCCAGATGACCAGGAAGTTGCTCTGGATGCTTCCCACGGGGTCTGATTGACATAGCCATATTCTGTGAGGACCAGGCTTCGCTCTGGATGTTTCCCACAGGGTCAGGATTGACATAGGCCGTGTTCCACGTGACCAGGAATTTTCTCTGGATGCTTCCCACTGGGTCATAGCCGTGTTCTGCGAGGACCATGATCCACTCTGGACATTTCCCACGGGGTCAGGATTGACATAGGCCGTGTTCTATGAAACCAGGAATTTTGCTCTGGATGCTTCCTACAGGGTCTGATTGACATAGCCGTATTCTGCGAGGACCAGGCTCCGCTCTGGACGTTTCCTATGGGGTCAGGATTGACATAAGCCGCGTTCCACGAGACCAGGAATTGCTCTAGATGCTTCCCACGGGGTCGGTTTGACATGGCCGTGTTCTGCGAGGACCAGGCTCTGCTCTGGACGTTTCCTACGGGGTCATGATTGACATAAGCCACATTCCACGAAAACAGGAATTTGCTCTGGATGCTTTCCTCGGGTCTGATTGACATAGCCGTGTTCTGCGAGGACCAGGCTCCACTCTGGACGTTTCCCACGGGGTCAGGATTGACATAAGCCGTGTTCTACGTGACCAAGAATTTGCTCTGGATGCTTCCCACAGGGTCTGATTGACATAGCCATGTTCTGCGAGGACCAGGCTCCGCTCTAGACGTTCCCCACGGGGTCAGGATTGACATAGGCCATGTTCCACGAAACCAGGAATTTTTCTGTGGATGCTTCACACGGGGTCTGATTGACATGGCCATATTCTGCGAAGACCAGGCTCCGCTCTGAGCGTTTCCCACGGGGTCAGGATTGACATAGGCCATGTTCCACGTAACCAGGAATTTGCTCTGGATGCTTCCCACGGGGTCTGGTTGACATAGTCGTGTTCTGCGAGGACCAGGATCCGCTCTGGACATTTCCCACAGTGTTAGGATTGACATAGGCCGTTTTCCACGAAATGAGGAATTTTGTTCTGGATACTTCCCACGGGGTCTGATTGACATAGCCGTGTTCTGCGAGGACCAGGCTCCGCTCTGGACGTTCCCACGGGATCAGGATTGACATAAGCCGCATTCCACGTGACCAGGAATTTTGCTCTGGATGCTTCCCACGGGCCTAATTGACATAGCCGTGTTCTACGAGGACCAGGCTCCGCTCTGGACGTTTCCTACGGGGTCAGGATTGACATAGGCCGTGTTCCACATGACCAGGAATTTTGCTCTGGATGCTTCTTACGGGGTCTGATTGACATAGCCGTGTTCTGAGGGGACCAGGATCCGCTTTGGATGTTTCCCACGGGGTCAGGATTGACATAGCCCGTGTTCCATAAAACCAGGAATTTTGCTCTGGATGCTTCCCATGGGGTCTGGTTGACATAGCCATGTTCTGTGAGGACTAGGATCCGCTCTGGACGTTTCTCACGGGTCAGGATTGACATAGGCCGTGTTCCACGAAACCTGGAATTTTGCTCTAGATGCTTCCCACGGGGTCTGATTGACATAGCCGTGTTCTGCGAGGACCAGGCTCCGCTCTGGACGTTTCCTACGGGGTCAGGATTAACATAAGTCACGTTTCACGTGACCAGGAATTTTTCTCTGGATGCTTCCCATGGGGTCATATTGACATAGCTGTGTTCTATGAGGACCAGGCTCCACTCTGGACGTTTCCCACGGGGTCGGGATTGACATAGGCCGTGTTCCACGTGACCAGAAATTTTCTCTGGATGCTTCCCACGGGGTTATAGCCGTGTTCTGCGAGGACCAGGCTCCTCTCTGGACGTTTCCCACGGGGTCAGGATTGACATAGGCTGTGTTCCACATGACCAGGAGTTTGCTCTGGATGCTTCCCACGAGGTCATAGCTGTGTTCTGCGAGGACCAGGCTCCGCTCTGGACGTTTCCCACAGGGTCAGGATTGACATAGGCCGTGTTCCACGTGACCAGTATAGGTTGACTCTCGGTTGTTTGTGCATCGTCGAGTCATGGAACTGGGAATTTTGCCGCAGCTCCGATTTGTTGATGTCGTGTTTGTTGAAATGAGACAGATATTGAGATGATCTCTAGGCTGTCTGTGAACCGTTGAGATTTGGCTTCTTCTTCTGATGTAGCCTGGGGAGGGAAGGTGTGATTCCTTCTTTGTTTACGCCCCTGGATTGTATACAAGGATTGATGCGATATCACCTGTAGGGCAAAAGGTTTCATTTTATATATTTTTCTTTTCGCGATGCTTTAACATTTCGGCTTTTATATCGCGAAGGTCGTGATTGCCCAATCATTTCGGCTATTTTTCGTGATGCCCAATCATTTCGTCCTTTTGCTTTATTTTTACTCGCTGCTTTTTATTGCGAGTTGTCCAATCATTTCGGCTATTTCTCATGCATATATTTTTTCTTGCTGATTTTGTTTTCAAGTTGCCCCATCATTTCGGTTATTTCGTATGCATGTGTGGCTCGCTGGCTTTTCGCTGCAAGGTTGGAATTAGACACCGATTTCGGCATCAGCACCATTACAACTGGGATATTGCTAGGAGCGAATCATCATTTGCCTCTCTCGATGTCGAACAAAGGTGGCTTAGCGAACAAGGTTAGGTTCCTGTCGACTAAGCCTTTTAATTTCATGAGTCATAAGGGTCTCATAAAGGTATTTCTCCCTGCAAGTCGTGAGGATCTCGTAGGTGTGTTTTCTCCTTAGGAATCGTGTGGATTCTTAAGTGTATGGCTTCTCATAAGTCATAAGGATCTTACAAGAGTATTTTCTCCTTATAAGTCGAAAGGACTTACAAGGGTCGTTCACTGTGTAGACATATCCCTAGTCACGGATGGGACTTTGTTAGGGAAATGTTTATTCGCGCCCGTAGATTGTATACAAGGGTCGAGCCGCTTGTAGGGTAGCATTAAAGGTTGTGGTAGCCGCTTAAGAACAGGTTCAGATCCCTGTAGCTTAAGACTTTTGAATCTTATGAGCCGTGAGGGTCTCATAAGAGGGTCCTCCTTATGAGTCTTGAGGATCTCGCAAGTGTAATTTCTCTTTAGGAATCGTGGGGATCCCTAAGTGTGTTGCTCCTTTGTGAGTCGTAAGGCTCTCACGCAGGTGGTTTCTCCTCACAAGGTCGAGAGGACCTTGCAAGTGTCTTTTAATGAGATTGCGCCCTTTCGGGTTTTCATAACTCTCGCCGGTAGCCTTGCTGTTTTTACTCACGGAGCCCTTTCGAGTTTTCATCCGTGCCCATTTGCTTATGGACATACCGTTTTTTTTTGTGTTACCCTTGGGATGCTGCGGTCAGTAATAGTTTATCGACGTCTCGGTCAATTGCAAGTTTTAGGACATTGCGGTCCATCGTTAGTTTAAGGACGTTTCGGTCCGTCGCCAGTTTTAGGACATAGTGGTCCATCGTTAGTTTAAGGATGTTTCGGTTCGAAAGCCAGCTATTACTTGCAGAGTTTGGGCTTAGGAAGATAGAGAGCGGACATAGGCATCGTCATCTATCGTTGACCTAGGCCGTGACTCGTTAAGCATAGTATTTTTCAGGAAGCGGCCGTTTATTGGCCTGAAAGGTCTTTCACCATGCATGTCCATAAGAAGATAGGCTCCACCCTGGTAGACTTTGTCTATGATATACGGGCCTTCATAGTTCGGCTCGAACATCCCCCATTTAACACGATTGGGAATCATAGGTCTTTTGACCACTAACACGAGTTCGCCTTGGTGGAATGTTCTCGGCCTAGTCAATCTCTCATATGAGCGCGTCATCTTTTCTTTATAAGCCTCCAGGTTTTGCTGTGCCATGAGCCGAGTCTCGTCGAGGGCATCAAACTCCTCAAGCCGAAGGTGAGCATTTTCTTCGTCTGTTAGCTCATAATGAACTGCCACTCGCAGAGAGGGTAACTCTATCTCGAGAGGGAGCACCGCTTCTGTGCCGAACACCAATGCATACGGCGTTGTGCTCGTGGTTGTTTTGAACGTAGTTTGATACGCCCAGAGAGGTTCATGCAGTCTCTCGTGCCGGTCCCTCTTATTTCGAGACACCATCTTTTTCACGATCTTCGTCAAGGTCTTGTTAAAAGCCTCAGCTAGACCGTTGGCTCGAGGATTATAGACTGAATAGAATCTCCAGTCTATGTTATGCTGTTTTGCGAAGCGGCTGATCTTGTGGCTTCTGTAGGCTGGCCCGTTATCGGAGATAATCCATCACGGAGTGCCAAACCGATAAATGACGTGTGTCTTAAAGAAATGGAGAATATTCTCCGTCTTCACCTCCCTCAGCGGTACTGCTTCTGTCCATTTGGAGAAATAATCAGTTGTCGCCAAAATGAATCGATGTCTTCTGGACGATACTGGTTCAATGGGACTGATTATGTCAGTTCCCCACATTTCGAACGACCAGCTAGCCACCGTTGGGTGTAGTGGATTTGGATGCTGGTGAATAAAGTCCCCGTGAATCTGGCACGAGTGGCATTGCTTCACGTATTCAAGGCAGTCTTGGATCATTGTGGGCCAATAGTAGGCCATCCTTTTGATCTTCAGCTTCATCTTTGGGCCGGCTTGGTGAGAATCGCAGAGTCCGTCGTGAGTTTCTTGGACGACTCTCCTTGCCTCTTCAGGTCCTAGGCATCTTAGCCACAGAGAGTCAAAAGATCTCTTATACAGAGTATCATTGACGAAGGCAAAAGATAAAGCTCGCTTCATGAGCTGATGTTTTGAGGACGCATCTTCAGGCATTCGACGGGATTTGAAGTAGTCTATAAAGACTTCTCTCCAATCCTTAGCCTTTTCCTGGTCTTTTGTTTGTAGAGCCATTTGCTCGGTCGCTCCCTTTTCTTCGGACGACTCTGGAGAAATTTCTGCCGGTGTAAGAACCCGATGGCTTTACACGACGATCCTCACATCATTGAGGTTTTCGTTGGCCAGTTCTTTAGAGAGCTTGGCTAATGCATCTGCTTTTCTGTTTTCCGCACGCGGTATGCTTTCTAGGGCATAGGCAGGAATTTGAGTCAGCAATTGCTGCACTTTCTCGCCGTATTTCACCAACTCTGGTTTGCATGTCTGATAGTCGCCGTTTACTTGGCTAACGACCAGCTGGGAGTCCCCGTATACAAGGAGGTTTTCAATTCCCATGTCGACAGCGATCTCAAGACCTGCTATCAAAGCTTCATATTCGGCCTCATTATTCGTCCTCGGCTCTGTTAAGGAGAAGGCAAAGCGCATTATCCCTCTTTGGGGAGTTATGAAGATGAGGCGTACCCCGGATTTGATTATGGGGATGCTTTGTTTGCGCTTCTTCATGGAAGATGCCCTATCGAAGTAGAGTTCCCATCGGGTGTCACTCTCTCTTCTCTCTCCGTAGATTGTGTCAAACGCATGCTCGTCTTGCAACTCGCCGTTCAAGGGAGATTCGGCAGGTATCGGATGCTCAGTGAGGAAGTCGGCGATGGTCTGGCCTTTCACTGCCTTGAGGGGTCGATAAGTTATTGAGAACTCCATCAAGAGTAGGGCCCATTTAGCGAGACGTCCTGTTAATATGGCTTTCGACATCAAATACTTGAGAGGATCCACCTTTGATATGAAATGGACCCCATATGCCAACGCATAGTGTCTGAGCTTCGTTATCGCGAAAATCAATGCCAGGCAGTATTTTTCGAGGGGAGAGTAATTGTTTTCTGCCCCCAGTAGAACTCGACTCAACTAGTAGAGGGCTCTCTCTTTCCCTTGGTCATTTTCTTGTGCCCACAGCGCGCCTAAAGAACCTTCGAGGGAAGTTGTATACAGAATGAGAGGCTTTCCCTTAACGGGAGTGGTCATCACCGGCGGATTTTGCAGGTATTGCTTGATTTCTTCCAGTGCGCCTTGGCATTTGCAATCCCAAACGAACGGAGTTACCTTCTTTATCAAGTGACTGTAACTATAGCACTTGCCGGAGAGATTGGCTATGAATCGCCGGATATATGCGAGCTTCCCTTGGAGAGACCGCAGTTGCTTGAGAGTCCTTGGCGGAGGCATTTCCATGATCGCCTTGATCTTCGACGGGTCTATCTCGATGCCTTGATGTCGTACGATGAATCTTAGGAATTTGTCCGAGGAAACTCCGAATGCGCATTTGAGAGGGTTCGTCTTCAAGTTATATTTTCGAAGGCGCTGAAACACGATCTTCAGATGCTCTAAATGTTCCTCATATGACTTGCTTTTAACTACGAGGTCGTCGATATAACATTCGACGATTTCATGTATGAGGTCATCGAAGATTTTCGTCATGGCCCTCTGATAGGTGGCACCGGCATTCTTTAGACTGAAGGGCATCACCTTGTACCAGAATATGCCCAAAGGGGTCCGGAAAGCGGTATGCTTTTGGTCCTCGGGTGCATCTTTATCTGATTGTATCCTGAGGAGCCGTCTATGAAGGAGAAAACTTCGTGAATGGGCCTATTATCTATCATCAGCTCGGTAACCGGTACAGGAAAGTCGTCCTTCGGGCAAGCTTTATTGAGATCCTGAAAGTCCACGCAGATGCGCACCGTCCCATTTTTCTTCATCACTGGGACGATGTTGGCGATCCAGTCAGGATACTGAACTTCTTGGATGAAGCCGAAGTCGATTAGCTTCTTGATCTCGACATTGATGCTCATCTCAAGCTTGAGCCGCATTCTTCTCGGTGCTTGTTTGATTGGCTTGACGTCCGGGGATATTGCCAATTTGTGTTCAGCAATCTCTGGATTTAGTCCTGGCATCTCGGAATAGTTCCATGCGAAGCAATCTTTATGCTGCATGAGCACGTCCTTTAGCGTAGCCACCCTAGCTCACTGATGAATGTCGGTCGCGGGTCACTTTCCATCCCTAAATCGATCTTTCTGAGGTTGTCTGCAGTAGTATGTATTCCATCTTCCAGCTCTTTTGGCGCCGGTGGAAAATCTGAGATCACCTCGTCATCATCGTTTTTGAAGCACTAGGGGAGATCAGCCATATTCTTGGGTTCTTCTTCTGACGGCGTTATCACATGGCAAGTACGAGATCGCATCCAAGACCGATGTTGATCTAGTTCCATTTTTGCTGCATACGTGGCTCTCGGTTCATGCTTCTGCGGCGGAGTTACCCTCCAGCTGCTGGATAGAGCGAACCTGCCGAGTTGATATTGGTCTTCAACCCAGTTCTTGAAGGTGAAGCAGTCTTCGAGAGGATGTCCTATTGCCCGATGGTAGGAGCAATAGTCCGGGTAAGAGACTTCGCCTGCTTGCTCGGGATGCTTGGACTCCGGGAGGGTAATCATTTGATGTTTTACGGCAAGATCAAGTATCTTCCTTGTCTTGTCTTGGCCAAAAAAGTACGCTCGACCCATCTTCTTTACGAGAGACGAATTCGGATTGCTCGATTTCTGATCGCGTGGCTTCTTGGTCCCGCTTTGTCGCTGTCGAACGCCTTTCCTGCTCTTTGATTTATTTTTGCCTCTGCGTCGAACCTTTTCTATGACGGGTTGACAAGGAAGAGCATTTTCATTTTTCGCAGCCTGTTGAAGGAGGCGTTGCATTCTGGCCTTCTCGTAGATGGCCATTTCATGATTATGGTCATCTCGAACCTTTGACCCGCTTCCCTTATAAGCTTGTCCATTTATTCTTTGAACGACAGGCTTGGTATTTTCACGATGGGAGCTCATTTTGGTTCAGGGTTAGTATCTTCCCACAGAGCATCTTCTTCTTCATCAAAGTCATGTATGACGTAGCAGTCGCGGAGTAGCCCCCATTGGGTAACTTTCGTTGAGTTCGGGGACACTCCAGATCCTGTTATAAAACTGGGCTTGTCGAGCAGTCTGTTTGAAGGGTACGTCTTGGCGCCTCAACAGTCTTTTTAATCCGTCTGTGTAATATCTGGGCAAACGGATGGGTTGGAGCCTGTCAAGTATAGAATCCGCACCATGCCAAATTTCTTTCTGCAGGTGCGTCTTCGAGATTTGCCTTAGACGGTGGATTAGCGAGTGGTGCCGCCTGAGCAAGCATCTCCTGCAGCTTTTCACGTTGCAGTTGAACTTTTGTTAAGGATCGAGTTTGAGTTCGGTGACTGGTAGAAGTTCGAACTTCGTTTTTGGAATTCACCACATAGACTATGTGAACTACCATGCACCAAGGCTTTGGGTGTTTGGAATTTTTGGCCTTTGGAGTTTGCTTTGGGCACTTGACCTTTATTAGGCCTTCTTTTTTGTGAAAAGCCGATTTGGTTTTAGGAGGAGCCGCTGTATCAGGATCCGTCTTAGGGTGAGTCCCCTTCACCTGCTTCCATACCTTATATATAGATGAGGAAAGTCGTCTCAGGGAGCGAACTTATTTCTACTCTCGTGGGATCACCATGGGCTGCGGAGACTTCTTCAATATTGCGGTAGGAGAATTTTGTCTGACCCTTCGCAACAGTTTGAAGCTATTCCCAGTTGGAACAACAACATTCACCACTGGGCTTGAATGTGGACCATGTGGAGAACTGCCCCCAGCTCATTTTTTATGATGTCGATATCGACGTTGACTGTTTCTTACGGCCGGGATTTGATTAGCCTCAGGATTTTGCCGAGCTTGCCTCCTGTTTCCTTTGAGAGCTTAAATATTCTTCCCTCTACATCGACCTTGGTCCTTGGCAGGTGTCGGTTGTTTGAGAACTGATTCTATTGGCAAAGTTATAACTTGGGGAACCAGCCTGTAGAAGACAGACTTCCACTGGGCTTCCTCCATCGGCGTTGAGGCACCGAGGGTTGGAGGTGGGAGTATCGACCCAAAAAGAAGCCCGTTGAATTCTTGAAGAGCCGGATTGCAGAGATTTAAGCCTGTAAGTGATCCATACTTGACTCCACCGGATATGACAGAGCCTGAGTTTCTAGGGTGAGAGTAAACGCCATTCTTCATAGAGAAGAAACGCCGGCTTCAGTATCCACTCCCCTAAGGGCAACCACAAACACATATATACCGCGATTATTTGATCACGGAAAAACACGACACACGAAGTGTGGAGTGAAAAGAGGAAAAGGTCCCACCGGGCGTGCCCGAATCTATTCCCCGCCGAAATACGGAGACGCGACCGTGCGGGTCCGTCTTGCCTGAATTTCGGGGCAGATGCTAATTGGTGCTATCCGTCCACCTCTCCGAAGATGCCAAGTTGATTTATGATACCATGTATCGAAGGTTTAAATGGATGCGGCCGATGTAGCAGACTTCGTCAGATTCCCCTTCATTTGAGGGGTTTTTGATTGTGGGGACGCTCTTCCCTGCAGGCGCATGCCCCTGCAGTTAATTACGCTACTGCATCGCGGTAACCACTTTCTCCTTCTCCAGATGGTCACTTCGTGTTGTGGGTGTTTGTTTTGTTTTTGGTTACCCGTGGATTGTATACGGAGACTAATTTATGTTGTCGCCCGTAGGGCGTGGATTAATCCAAATCCGTATTTTCTTAGATTTGGGTTTAGGGTTGGGTTTAAAGATACGTTAGTCTTATTTGAGACTAAGATCAACTTAAACGTTTGAAGGATACGTTAGTCTAATTTTAGACTAAGATCAACTTAACGGGATCGTTTAGATCCAACAAAAGAGCATTTACACTCTATTGTTTAGTTTAGGGACATTGCGGTCCATAATTAGTTTGGGGACATTGCGGTCCATAATTAGTTTAAGGACATTACGGTCCAATGTTAGTTTAAAGACATCGCGGTCGAGATTAAGGGCATCATAGTCCGTGAGTTTAAAGACTTCACGGTCAAGGTTAAGGACATCATAGTCCGTGAGTTTAAAGACCTCACAGTCAAGGTTAAGAACATCATAGTCCGTGGGCTTAAGGACCCCACAGTCAATGAAATGTGTGGTTGTCGGGACCCGTCACCTCTCTGAAGACGTTGAAGGATTACAACGACAAATATCAGAGGAGTTCAGAGATGTACCCTCAAACTGATGTGGGTTGAATGATCTGTGGTCCAATTTGAAACTAAGATCTGTTAAAAGATTTACGAGCATGCGGGCTCAATTAATCTGAATTTGAGAACTTATGGACAATCTTGAGCTAAGTCCAATCAAGTTAAAATGTCTTAACATTTATTTTGGGCTGTTGAACTTTTATTTGGGCTTAACCCTTTCAACAGTGCCGAGCATTGATTTTTATCTTGATAATGATTTTGTTTTTAATTGAATGTTGTCCATTTGTCATAGCCATAGGCTTACTCAAAGAACATTTTATGTTCTGTCCAAGCGCACGCATAAGAAAGAACATGTGGCGCACTTGGCACTAGTGCCAGTCGATGAGCGCAGTGCGCTAGGGTTAAAGCGCCAATGAAGAGCGCTGATGCGCTTAGTGTTTTGCGCTAGATGTAGAGCAATGATGCGCTATAGTTGAAGCATTGAGACGTTTGGCGCTGGTGCCATATAATGAACGCAGAGCGCTTTTAATAATGCAGCGCACAAGTGATGAGCACGTGGTACGCTTAGCGCTGAGCGCTAGCCAATGAGCGCAGTGCGTTGTGTTTGAAGCGCTATGGTACTGCAGCGCTTTGCGCTAAATGAAGAGCATGAAGGCACTTTTAAATTAAGAGCATTAAGGCTCTTATTAGATTAGGAGCGCTAAGGCTCTTCTTAGGTTAATTTTGCGCTCTGAAAATTATCTGTTCTTTGATAAGAGACTTCGTCTCAAGATTCTAAGAACAAAGTTCTTAGTTCATAGAAGATATTTCAATTTCTTTTTGATGAAAGGCTTTGCCTTTATGGATCTGTGATCCTAAGAGAATTGAATAATTCTCCCCCCCTTTATAATGAGATGTTCATAACCTCTTTTGTGAAAGACAACTTTGTCTTATAGATCTATGATCTGTGAAAGAAGTAAATACTTCTGTTTATATTGAGACGATTTCGTCTGTATATTCTTTTTACCTTGAAAAAGAATTGTCTTCTTTTGCTGAGAGCTTCTTCTTCTTCTTGAGATTTTCTCAATGTTTTTTGGAGGGGGGTTCCTCTCTCTGAGACTTGAAGTCTTGGGGCCTTTATATAGGGCAAGCTGATTTATTCAATCGGTTAAGGAGATCTTTTCTCCAATTGATTTGGGAATTTTCTATCGTTGGATCTTTGATCCAAGGGCTTCTGTTTTACAGAAGATAATCTTCTTATTTTAACAAGATTGAGAAATCTTGGCACTTTACAGAATTTGTTCTGTATTTTAGTGATTTTTAATTACCATTGGATCATTGATCCAATGGTGTTCCAAATTTAGGGCACAATCTTTTCTGTTTAGAAAGATTCAACAGAATTTCATTCTTGTTAATTGATGATTTAATCATATCCGTTGGATATTTGATCCAATGGTGAGGAACATTTAGTTCCAGTGCTAGCGCTTATGCGCTCTGCCCATGGTGCGCTAGTTGGAGCGCAGCGCTCTTAGCGCTAGCGCATACGTGCTTTGCACGTCGTGCGCTACTTGGAGCGCAGCACATCTAGCGCTAGCGCCTATACGCTTTGCACGGGGTGCGCTAGTTGTAGCGCAGCGCTTTTATAAAAGCGCAGCTTTAATTCAAATTTTGAATTCTGAACGGAGCTTTACTCTAATTGGGGAAACAGTGGCCATGGTACAAGTGAGCCAGCCCAGCGATCCCAATGGCCATTCGCGTACCGGCAACCATTCGGTAAGATGGATAGAAGACGGATGGCCTCATATATCGAGGGTGCATTGGGAGCACAAACCAACTTAACCATAGGCCAAGGAACCCTAAAAAGAACGCCTCTTCGTCGATGTCTGATGCTGCGAGCTCTGCAAAGGGGATGACCGCGGTATCTGGGAGGAAGTAATTCTTTTAATCCGCTTCCACTGTCGGATGGTTGTCCAAGCAAAAATCAAAAGGATCGTCAAGCTTGGCGAACTTCGCAACTTGTTTTGAGAAGTCTTCCGAGTGAAGAAAGCGGGCGATGAAGTCTGTGAAGCTGGCCCCATGCCCTCTGGATTCGAGAAACAGACTCTCGTAAATATTCAACACCTTGATCAGACTCGGGAATCGATGTTGAATAGCATTCTCCGGAGTAAGACCCATCATCACTGATTTGGTGGTGAAGATGTACTCGTTAGGGGGAAGTATTTCCTTTGTAATGTTTCCCTCTGACGGGTAGGCCCGAAATTTCTGCGAATTCCTCCAGGGAAATTGAAACCTCCCGGTCCGATAAAAGAAAGGTGTGTGTCGGAGTACTCCACTGTTCCAAGAAAGCCTTGACCCACCATACATAAGGCGCGGGATACTGGAAAAGAGACGCATAGATAGTAAGGTACAATCCGAGCTTCAGCAGCGGCGGCTTTTTGGCCGAAAAGATGTACCGAGCCCACTGTAAGTATCCGCCGAATGGCGAGGAGTCAAGCCTATCATGTATGCATGTCCCCAAGGACGCGACTCGCTTTGACATATGCGCCACCCCAGAATATCTAAATCCATCGGCGGCTGTACAGATATCAGGCCCATCGAGGGCTGGAGGCGTCCACCCGTAATCCAGTTAACCTCCTCCACCGCATAATTCACCTGGGGCGAGTTAGCATAATGAATGGCGGAAATTGGTTCTGAATGCACCGCACAAGAGAAACTGCGTCGACCCTGAATAATTTGGTTGTACCATAACCCCCATAAGTGAAGAGACTTCTGCTCCGGGTCGTGATCTTTAATCAATGCAAAAACTTCCCGATCCACGGGCGTATCGGCGTATGCACTCTCTAGGCGAACAAATGGGAAAGAAGAGTCAAAAGCCATAGTACCTGCGCAAAAAAATGAGGGTTAGATGTCAATTCTACATTACAAATTCTGACACCCGGTACTTTAAATTTATACCACCCTGTAATGCAGGAGAAAAGGGGACCAAGGGAGACCCACAAAATCAAAGTGATGGCTCATCATTGATGAGACAGTCAATCATTAAGGAGAAAATCCTAAGAAGATTCTCATTTAATGAGAAGGTCATTGGGCCAAGGAGTTAAACTCCCTCGAGAGCGTGCTCTGCAAATAGAAATGACATCTGTCAAATTTAATCGAAGGGAATAAAAATTCCCCAAAATTTCTAAGAGCCATGCTCTGTTAAAACGATAGAGTAATCCATCAGAACCCTAAAAGTCAAAACTTTTTACAGAGTAAAAACCCCAAGATCTTTAAGATCTACAAAACGAACTATAAGAGTTCTTCATAAAGATGAACAATATTCTAACTGATAGGTTAAGTAACCCTACAAATCCATTTTGAAAACGATGGAGTAACCCATCAGAACCCTGAAAAAGCAATGCTCTTTACAGAGTAAGAACTCCAAGATCTTTAAGATCTACAAAATGAACTCTAAGAGTTCTTCATAGAGATGAACAGCGTTTTAATTAATAGGTTATGTAACCCTAAAAATCCATTTTTAGATCTATGATCTAATAAGAGCAAAGCTCTGTTTAAGGGGGTTCGATTACGATCCTTACCAAATTTGGACAGAGTTCTAACTCTAAAAGGAATTTCCTAGGGCAGAGATCTTAGCTCTGAAGGGGAGAATTAAATTCTCAGAAACAAGAAAGCAAGAAGATGAACAGAAGTCATCTCAAGGGCCACAAGCCCTACTTATAGGAACTGGAAGATGGTCCAACTTCCAAGATGATCCAACGGTGGAAAGGTTGCCACCGCTGCACTCATGTATGAGCCACGTGAGCGCGACGGTGGAGGGGCATTTGTTTCCACCAATAAGAGAGCAAGGCTCCGTTCAAAATTTGAACTGAGACAGCGCCTCATGTGCAAAGCATGAGAGCGCCAGCGCGCAGAGTTAAAAACTCTGAGGCAGCGTCTCACGTGCAAAGCACGAGAGCACCGGCACAAGAACTAAAAGTTCTCCACCCTTAGATCAAAGATCCAACGAAGATGATAAATCACCAAATTACAGAATTAAATTCTCTTGAGGAAATATTCATCGAATCTTCCTAAATAAGAAAGGTTAATCTCTGTAAAACATAGCACCGTTGGATTAAAGATCCACTGGTGATTAAAAATCACCAAGATACAGAATAAGCTCTGTATGGAAAAATATTTTCCCAATCTTTTTGAGAACAAGAAAAATATTTTCTGTAAAACAGAAGGCCTAGGATCAAAGATCCAACGGTAGATAAAATCCCCAAATCAATTAGATATCTCTCAATGAAAGATTTGCTTAACTAAATCAACAAATCAGCCTCCACTATATAAATGACCCAAGACTTCGAGTCTTGTACAGAGGGGACGCTCCCTAAACTTCAAATTTCAAGAAGAGAACGATTTCTCCTCAAGGTAAATAAAAAGAAGAGAGATCATAGCATTTCCTCCATATTTAAGAGTTTAACTCTCACATCAGAAGAACTTGATTCTTTTTCCAGATCACAGATCTATAAGACAAAGTCTTTCATAAAAATAAGGGAGATCGCAGCATCTCCTCCATATTTAAGAGTTTAACTCTCACATCAGAAAAACTTAGTTCTTTTTCCAGATCTCAGATCTATAAGACAAAGTCATTCACAAGTGAGAATCCAATTCTCAGAGAATTGAATTGGGCAGAACACAAAATTCAGTGCTTAGCACTCAAAGTCTGGCGCTCAGCGCCAAACGCTCCACATGCTCCTCACGCAGGCGCTATTTAAGGCTCAGTGCTTAGCACTCAAAGTCTGACGCTCAGCGCCAAGCGCTCCACGTGCTCCTCATGCGGGCACTATTTAAAATTCAGTGCTTAGCACGCTCCACGTGCCCCTTACGCGGGCGCTATTTAAGAGGAAGCGCTATGCACTCATTGGTTGGCGCCCAACGCCAAGCGCTCTACGTGCTCCTCACGTGAGCGCTGCTAAATTAAAGTGTGCTCTGCACTCATTGGTTGGCGCCAAGCGCCCTACATGTTTCTCACGTGGGCGCTGTTTAACATAAAGCGCTCTGTAAATAGAGCCCAGCACCATAAAGAGTGTTTAACACAATAAAAAAAACAAAGAAAGGAGTTGAGCATCAAAGCTCATATCAATGCTCAGCATTGTTGAACAAAAGGGGCAGAGCCCAAATAAGTGTTCAACACTTTATTCAAAACTGAGTAGGTTAAGTCCAAGTTAACCAAAAGTCCCTAATTCAGATCAACCGAACCCATGTGCTTATAATTTTCCAAACTGGTCTTAACCCCAAACCCAACTACAGGTTTTCCAACCAAAACTGGTTCAAGGGTACATCTCTCCACACCTCTGATACATGTCGTTGTAATTTTTCAACGTCTTCAGAGAGATGGAGGGTCCCAATAACCAATAACTCTTGGACCGTACATCCCTAAACTAAACTCCATGGACTATGATGTCCTTAAACTTATGGACCGTAACTTCCCTAAACTAAACTCCATTTACTATGATGTCCTTAAACTTATGGACCGCAACGTCCCTAAACTAAACTCTATGGACTATGATGTCCTTAAACACGGACTATGATGTAATTAAACTTATAGACCGTAATGTCCTTAAATTAAAACAACGGAGCCCAAATGCTCTTTCACTGGATCAAAAATGATCCTGAACCCTCGTTAAGTAGATCTTAGTCTAAAATTAAGCTAATGTATCCTTAATAAACATTTAAGCTGATATTAATCTCAAATGAGATTAATGATCCTTAAATCAACCAAATTCAAATCTAAGAAAATACGAATTTAGACTAATCTCCGCCCTACGGGGAACAATATAAATTAGTCTCCGTATACAATCCACGGGAAACAAAAAATAAAACAAACACACACGACACGAAGTGAACATCTGGAGCAGGAGAAAGTGGTTATCGCTACGCGGTAATGTAATTAACTGCAGGGGTTTGCGCCTGTAGGGAAGAGCATCCCCACAATCAAAAGCCCTTCATAACGTGGGGCAATCTGATGAAGTTTGCTACAACGGCTGCATCTGTCCAAAACTCCGATACACGGTGCCATAAATCAACTTGGCATCTTCGGAGAAGTGGATGGATCAAACCAAATAGCATCTGCCCCCAAAATTCAGGCCAGACGTCCCAACGTCCCGATCACGTCTTTTGGCAGTGAACAATCATATAAGTTTGTTTTCCTTACATTAATCGGATTTAATGCAGTCTCATCAATTAAAACATATCATACCAGAAAAGAACGAAAATACAATGTACGTATATACCATCCACATTCGCAACGGGGTCCCGTCATGCACCGTTAGGTTACTTAACTAACAGCAGAGCGGGGGCTGTACTAGCGTGGATACCAAACATATACAACATCTATTAGTATATATATATAAATATATATAACATTCGTCCCAGGCATGATATAAGCAACATCACAGAATCTCAGCAAGCAACACAGAATGGTGGTTAATCTTGGAGCCTTGGGTTTCATTTGAGCCACAAATGAGACCCGATGTCCTCTGTCGTGTGGATAGCCTGTGCAATAAAAACCTGGACCCCTACGAGCGCGGAAAGTTACCCGCCAGTCTTAGAAGTGAGGCAACCACAATCAACAAAGTGAATTGGTCACCCAACACTTTACGGAATCTGGTAACTTGATCACTCCTCCGTGGGTCAACCTGTACCCTCTACGAGTGCGGCGAATAGCCCACCAATTCTAGAGTGAAGCCCCCTCCGTCTTAACACCATGAGATGCGGGCCCGTTGCCCTCTAGAATCCGGCTATTCGAGCACTCCATCGCGGGGCAATCCTAGTGCAGAAAAGAAAAGTATATACAATGGTGACATCGACCTCAACCATGTCGTTCCCTAATAAAAGAATATACAATCTGGCAGAGACGGTAGTCCACATGTCGGACGCTCACCTCGCAATATCAAATATATAAATGAATCTGAACTATACTACTACCATTGAACTGCAAGCTATCCACCATGACAAACCGATCCACAATATCAGCATATCACAGAACATCAACGTGAATATCACGTTCGCAAACCCGTCTAGTCAAACATATAGCAACTAGTCGGGTTGTACCGCTCAAATGATATTAACGGTCGCAAATATATATCATGCATTGATAAACACGCACACTTAAAATTATTGGCCGCAAATGAAAATCCAGCACTCAAACAAATCTGGGCCAAAACTTTATATGACCAAAATCACATTTCCATGAACTAGAGCTCCAGAAAAGACCTGGGGCACTGTAGCCCAAAAAGCGCGGCGGTTCAGCGACAAAATGTATCATTTTGCATCGGTTCAGCGGCCGAATTTTGGAGTTAGGTGCCCAAATTTTTTTCTTAGCTCTAGTTTTGCCTGCACATAATTTTAAGATGCTCTGAAATTTTTTTTGAACAAGTTTAAAAATCGACAGCAAACATGGCAACATGGAATTACGATTCGGAAAAAAGAGTCGATCAACATTTTAACCTTATGCAAACTAGCTAGTAAGGTTTATGGGTTGGCTCTGATACCATGTTGGGTTATGCCAGCACCGTGACCAAATGCGAAACAATTTTTTTATAAAACTGGTGCTACAATAACCCCATAATATGGATCTGCCATTAACCCAAAACTAGCAAACATATAAGAGAAGTTAAGAATGGTTATACCGAATGATCCGTGTCCTCCGGTCTTCTACCACCTTTATAAGCTCCTAGGCACTGTTCATATCAGAATTTTGCATTCTTATATTCCCCATTCTTAATCATATTGCAAATAAATAGATGCTTTTGATTCATGTCTGCTAAATAGTTGCAGATTACAGGTTCTCAGAACAATACAGTGAAATTCAGGAAAAAGACGCTACAAAAGTAAGACTACGACCAACAAATAGATGAATCTATATGATGCCGCCTACAGTTTAAGGAACAAACGAAGATCAGCGAACAGTTCAATGCACAAAGTACAAGGGCAGCATAAGATTAAAAACTTCAATGCGAAGCTCACGGTGAAAAGTCCACAACATTCTGCACTGTGGAAATCTGGAAGAAAATAGAAGATATTCTGAGAAACCAAGTGAAGAAAACAGAAGAAAACAGCAACTTGAAGCATCACAGAAGACTTGAGTCCAAGAGCCCACCAAACGGCCACGGAACCGCGGCCAAATAGGGAATTCCGCCGTGGATCTGCGGCCGTGCAGTGCACGTGTCGGTGCACGTGTCGGTGGGTGTTGGTGCTTTGACCCGGCTTTCTTAGAGTAGTCTTGTAATTTTAGATTTGGATCAGATGTAAACCCTAGGTTTTCTCCTATCTATAAATAGGAAAGCCTACAGCCTCTTTTGGGGCGTGCCTCTTTTGGGTGCCTCTTTTAATTCCTAGATTAAAATTTAAATTCCTTGTAATCGTTTAAGAGTGCATCAATAAAGTAAGTTAATTTTTATCTTGTGTTCTTAATTGCAACTTTATTTCTCTGCATTTTTATCTGTCTTTTATTATCCGCACATTAATTAGTTAATTAAATGAAAAATATATAACTAGGGCATTAAAAGCAGTGAGAAGAATCCCTATTTCGAACTGACCTAATACTAACCCTAGCAAGCTTTTAAATTGATTTAATCTCATTCTTAGATCTTAAAACAAAACCCGACTTGATCGAATTAACTCGTTAGAACATAAAGAAAAGGAATCTATCTCCCTGTGGACCGACCCGTACTCAACCGGCTAGCTACCAAGCGACACCGTCTTGATTGCGATATATTCTTAATTTTTGATCTTGATTTTAAAACGCATACGCAAAAAATTCATCTCAATCAAATGGTGCCATTGCCAGGGAGACAGTAGTCTCTTTCTTTGTGTAATTTCGGGTTAATAAAACAAAAATTTAAAAATTATAAAAATTGAAAAATTTTAAAACACAAAAAAAACATAAATAAAAATAAAAATAAAAATCATCTTGCTCTTTTTGAAGGGTTTTGTGTGAATTGTGCAGGAAAAGAAGACGGACGAATTCAGATCTGGAAAAATCCCAGTGAACAAATCAAGAAACAGAAGATCTGAACAGACAGAGGAGAATCATAACAACAAACAGAAAAATTTTGGAGATCCAAACTAACAGAACCACTGCGGAACTGCGGCGGATATATGCAGTTGACCGCAGAACCGCGGTCAACCAGTGACAACGGCATCCCAAAATTCTTTGTAAGTATTTTTGTCTTCTCTTCTACCCCCTGATCTCCGCTGAAAAATTTTCCTGCAGGGTTCTTTGTGCAAAATTTCTTCTCCCTCTCCAATAACTTGTTTTTGTGCAGGATTCTTTGCGCTGCCAAATAAAAAAAATTTGCAAGTGTTTTAGATTTTGTGTGTTAATTGCTTTGCATATTTAAAACGGACTTTTAAGGGGCTATAACACCAATCCAGATTGGGTGGGGATTTCATTACCCTTCCTAAGACCCCAAAAATCACAAAAAGCATATGCATCAACCATTGAGCTAATTAAAAAAATATCTAGACTCAGCCAATTAAGGACTGTCGCGCTCATTAGGACAAAGGAACGTTGTGGGCATTCAGTCGTTTATCTAAACCTGACTTTGTGGTGTCTAGGCTAGACAAGTGAGAAAGGTAATTTTAAAAAACCCGTCTCACGGTGATTCATGAGCGGAACCCTCTTTTCTTCACTTGTACTTACCTGGCCACATTTGGCGGTGAATAGGCGATTTGAGAGGTATCTCATAACTTGTCACTTTGGAACAGTTAGAAGCAGTCTAGTTGACTTAGGAAACCCTAGCTCTAGGTTTGATTATGCATGTTTAAACTGTGGTTGTTTGAAATTGTGCTGTAGTTCCGTATAAATTTTTGCAAAAACTCTTTAAACACTTTCAAAAATTTCAAAACTCCAAAAACAAACAATTTTTTTTAAATAAAAAAATAAAAAATAATATAAATAATAAAAAAATAAAAACAAAATTCACATTCTTTTCCTTTCTTTCCTCACATCATGGGTACCCCACCTCGCAAAACTTTTGCCGAACTTTGGTATCCTCAACCAGACATTACTTCCTATGCTCATTGTTTTGGTCGAATTTCGGACGACCCCTCCATGCCCAACATTTCTTTGAAAGATCGAATAAACACGTCTAGGAAAAACAGTTGGACTCCACAATTCATCTTGTATCAACCATTCCAACCTTCACCACCTTCTTACGTTGATACTATTTTTTCGAGTTCTGTTGTAACCCCGAAACCCATGTCTATTGCTGAACATATTGCACAATCTCGTAACCGATATTTCACTTCTTTCACCACTACGAATTCTTTCGATCAACAATTCCATTCACTTTCTTATCCAAATGTTGATCCTACTCCTGTCCAGCCATTCAATTCCTATCCATCCCACCCGACTTTTGCACCTTCCTTAGACATTGCTTCTACACAGCTATTTGGGAGTTTCTAGTATCCAAACAAGTTTGAATCTTTTATTGAAACCCCTTCACAACCCATGTCTAGTCTGGAACAGTCGTTGGAAGATTTTATGGTAGTATCAAGACAACAGATAATGGAGTTGAATGCGTCCATGGCCGCCCTTATACAACCTAGTAACCCGGTAGCTGGTTTCCAACTAGCTCCAAATTTTCCAATGTATGATGAGGCGGTTGGACTGATTGAGAATTTGAGTGGTGAGAGTGAGCTGTATACACTTCCAAATCAAACCGATTGATACGAAAAAGTGTGTTTTGTAGTTTATCCGCAATCAATAATGGTGTCACGTATAGCTAGACCGAGATGAGTATGGGTCGTCCTCTAGGAAACGTGGAACCTTTTACTATTATTTTAGATGTGTTGAGAAAGAGAGGAGGGCTAAAGAATTTTGTGGAATGGTTTCTAGATTTACGTTAAACAAGAATGTAAAATATAGATCTAGATTATTTTAAAGATGTAGTTAATATAATAAGGGGGCTTGTAGGGTTCGTTAGGATTTAGTAGTTATGGACGATTAATTAAAAGTTACCCTTTTTATCCATTGATAGATTTAAAACTAGAACGACGGTGATGCGTGTAGATTAGGGTTTCGGGAAGGAAAAGGAATCCCACTCTTAACCCTTATCTCGACACGGAACTCCGTTCATATCTAGCCTTTACCAAAACAATCATTAATCTAATCTCTAATCGCGGTCGGAACTAGCAACGAATTGCTAGTACGCCCGATTAGGATGTTAATGATTCTTTTGATAAAGTTCTTAAACTTTATAGGACTTAAAAAGGGTTTAGTTATTTTCATCATCCATTAGCCTACCCTAATCCTACGAACCCTAACAAGCGGAGAATTACTCGCGCATGTTGGGAGAAGAAGATGAAAAGAAAGAGAGGGAAAACATAATGTAAAATGCAAAAACAATTAAATAAAATAACTACCTTTATTAATCGACTTGAACAAACTACACTTTTATTCCATAGAAAATGATTACAACTAGTCGCTTCTCGATCTTTCCTAAGGAGGTAGTCGAACGGTCGATGATCAGCCTGGATGCGTGAGCGTCTGGAGCTTCGTGATCTCTTCGGCTTGATAACTTTTCCAAGAGGCTCTCGGTGCCCTTTTATAGTGCAAAGCCAAAATCTTTAGGTTGAAAACTTGGTAAAATATAGCATAGATTCACCCCAAAAAACCTTGGCTCCCAACTCCATAGAAGTGCGGCGGATCCGCGGCCCAAGGGGGGTTTGGCCGCGGATCCGCGCTTGACGGTCAGGATCTCTTGACTGAAATTTTTGGGCTTGCATCTTGTGACATGTGGAAATCCTAGACACCTTCAGAATCTGAAAATCTTTTCTCGGTTGCTTCCAGACTTAGTCTCCAAGTTTTGCTTCTTAATTAGGCAAGTCTTTTTCAACAACTTGATTTCCTTGATAAATTCTGCATAACAACTTGGAAAATTCTGCACAATAATCTCAAATAATATTTAATAGACTTAGTTCTACTAGGATTTGGTCAATGGATTTATTTGCATACTTTTTCCTACCAAATGCTAATTAAAATATATTAACACATAGAAAATGGTGTTTTTACACATAAACCCCCATATGTATAATATATTATAATAAAGTCCTTTTTTAATATGCAAATGGTAGGAAAATTGTAATACAAATGTGCAGTTTTATCAACTGAACACAAACCTACCCATCTCTAATTGAATCCCACAACTCCGGTTTTGAATATCTATCAAGTGTCCCAAATGATTCACCAGTTGAAAATAGAACGTCTAATGAGTTGTGCGACTTTGTAGTGTTTGATTTACCTGATTGTGAAGGGTCCATTTCGAGTGAAACCATCACCAATCCTTTTGACCTCTACACCTCCACTCTAGAACCTGAATTGATTAATATCAATGCTTTTGATGAGGTGTCTAAAAAAATTTATTTTCACTTGATTTAGGATATCAACGCTGGGAATATTTCGGATGATGAACCCACAGATTTGGATGAGTTTCTCTTTCCAATTCATCATCCCGAGTCATTAAATGTTTTCTCGAACTTCATATGCATCTGGATTTTGATGATAATTGCATGGATGAGATAACTTTTGAGGGGAATTATGAGGATAGTATAGAGGATGAACCGGTTTTGTTTGATAAGTTGGATTTTCCAATTCATCCTGTCCCTTCCACTGACTGTGTACACCCTCCTGAACGTTTAACTGTTACCCTTCCTAAATCACCCCCTTCATCCTTTCCATCGTACCGACCAGGCAAGAAACCATTACACTTCCATTTTAAATGTCCGGTTTACCAAGTTCGACGTACCCATGTTTTCTGACGAATCTTGAGGGATTTGACCTCATTTCTCAGTGGGTTGATAGATTAGCACAATCGATTTTTACACATCGGTCATTACAAATTGTGCTAATTTATACACTCCATTTCCACCCTCAGGTTTGTATTCCACTTCTTTCTTCCACTTTCTCTGGTTATTCTTCTATTCTTTCGATGATTTCAGTGAGTGTTGATGAATCACAATCCGATAATTCAAGTTTGATCATTCCAGAAAGCCAACGTGATTTGGATACTTTTGAAAATGAGGTAGATGAGTTTTTTGAGTCTCCCACCTCCATAATTATTGACAAATCAAGTATGATAAATTCTGGCACAAAACTTACTGTCAGCAAAAAGTTCAATTACATCGATGAGAGTTTTGAAGAACTTTTTGCTGATGAACTTGCATTCCTAAATAACATGGATTTTATGATTAATCAATCTCCACCTATAGAAGTCGAACCACCACCATTTCTTTTTCCCTTCTGTCATTCTTCTCCTCCACCGAGACCATATACTGTTTCTATCCCCACACAGTCTCGTGTGTTTCTCATTTCTTTTCTCTACACTCCATTCTTTCACCAACCACACCATTATAACGATAAATTTTTTGAATGGTTGGTGCTAACTTTTGGCCTGTGTAAGGCCTTGTATAGCTTAATACTGTGTTTTTCTCCCCCATAACTCTGAACTTTAACGCTTAAACAGTGGAAACACTGTTTCACTTAAGTTTGGGGGGAACCTTTTTGTGTATATATTTTGTTTTCTTTTTCTGTTAATAATATAATAAAAAAACAAACAGGGGAGTGCCAACAATTTTGACCCTCTTAGTGTATTCTGACAGTGAGGTCACTGTCAGGCTTAAGTTTGGGGGTGTGCTCGGTAAGCTTTCTTCCTTCGCATTCATATATATTTTTGCATTTGCATACTTATTTTAAAATCCATAAAAATTGAAAAATTTTAAAAAATATAAAAATTGAAAAGTTCAATTTTGGCCATATTTGACTTAAGTTCAACATGACGGTTGAATAGTAGGGAAAACTAGATCCTAAACTTAGTAAATTAAATACCCTAAAAATAATCTTTTTTAAAGTTTAACTGTAGAAAATATATGTCCTTATAGTTTATTTAGAAATAAGCAAATTTTGAGTTCAATTCTTGGGCTAAGTCAAAATAAGGGAAAAATATTGAAATTTTTATTTGAAGTGTAAGTCTGAAAAATAATTTTGAAGCTTAAATCCAAATTCTGAAAATATATACCCTACTATACGCACTTACACACATCTTGAAACTTGGGATAGTAGAGGATACCTTGAATTGCTCTTGCCTAAAATTCATTGTATGAATGAAAATAAAATAAAGTATAAAATGTGAATAAAGAGACATAAAAAAATGAACAATGGTTTAGTACTTGCTTAAGGCAGCATAAATAAAAAATATAGCGAGAGTGCTCCATCACCTAGTGCCTTAGACCAACTGGTTTGGGAGTCACTGCTAAGCCTTAGGTATTGCAAGACGAGGAATTACGTCTAAATGCGCAAGCACATTTTGTAATCGGTCATTTAGTATCTCAAGAACTATTAACAGTCGCATGAAGGATGTGTGAGCAATTTTATCTAAAATTCACCAACTAAAAGTATTTTGGAAAATGGACAAGAATATGATAGCTTGAATTGAATTTCCAAGTGTAGGGGTGATAATTACACACACGTAGGGGTATATGATTGGGGTTTGGATGAGAGATAGGAATGAAAGATAGGGCTTATATCTTCAATAAAGATGATAAAAATTCCTAAGTTGAGATGGAAACTAAGAAGGAAAATTCAAAAGATGCTGAAAACTTAATAAATTTGCAGAACATATACGATCTTAAGTTAAATGATAAGTGAGTGTGAAAAATATGGGTTGATGATTTCTAAGTTGACGATAATAGAATTTCTGATTAGAATAGTGAATTGAAGAATTAGAGTCAATGGCCAAATTGATCGGATTTTGTGAGTAGTATCCCCTGAAAACGCTCAGGAGACAACACTCCTAGTAGGGACATCTAGAGGTTTAACGGCTTGTTACACAATCTCAGTGCAATCGCGTTTCCCTGCGAAAGTGAGATTAGGATTTTTTCGAGAATAAATTGGCTTTTCTCGGGACAAGCAAAAGATAAGTTTGGGAGTATTTGTTCATATCAGAATTTTTCATTATTATATTCCCCATTCTTAATCATATTGCAAATAAATAGGTGCTTTTGATCCATGTCTGCTAAATAGTTGCAGGTTACACATTCTCAGAACAATACAGTGAAATTCAGGAAAAAGACGCTACAAAAGTGATACTACGACCAACAAATAAATGAATCTATATGATGCCGCCTACAGTTTAAGGAACAAACGAAGATCAGCGAACAGTTCAATGCACAAAGTACAAGGACAGCACAGGATTAAAAACTTCAACGCGAAGCTCACGGCGAAAAGTCCACAACATTCTGCACTGTTGAAATCTGGAAGAAAATAGAAGATATTCTGAGGAACCAAGTGAAGAAAACAGAAGAAAACAGCAACTTGAAGGATCACAGAAGAATTGAGCCCAAGAGCCTACCAAACGGCCGCGGAACCGCGGCCAAATAGGGAATTCCGCCACGGATCCGCGGTCGTGCAGTGCACGTGTCGGTGCACGTGTCGGTGGGTGTCGGTGCTTTGACCCTGCTTTCTTAGGGTAGTCTTGTAATTTCAGATTTGGATCAGATGTAAACCCTAAGTTTTCTTCTATCTATAAATAGGAAAGCGTACATCCTCTTTTGGGGCGTGCCTCTTTTGAGATGCCTCTTTTAATTCTAGTTTAAAATTTTAATTCCTTTGTAATCGTTCAAGAGTGTATCAATAAAGAAAGGTATTTTTATTTTTATCTCGCATTCCTTTTCTGAATTTAATTCTTGCATTTTTTTTATCTGTTCTTTTAATATTTGCAATTTAGTTTTCTAATATAAAAATTTATAAAAAATGAATTCCATTGTTAATACCCTAATGAGTGAGTAATTCCTCACTTGTTAGGGTTATGAGAGGGAAGGTTTGAGAGAAGGAAATCTGTCTCCCTCCTTTTCTTGCCCCCATAATTTTTAATTAGGACACTATTTAAATTAACCACACGCAGCTCACTACGGCACCGTATCCCACGAGATAGCGGTGATTCCCTAGTTAAGACCGGTTGTGGTTGATTTACATAGAGGTTAGGGCTAAGAGTTAAGAAAGGACGGATAAGGACCAAAAGGAAGAAACTAAGTTTCTTCCTAGTCATGCTAACCGTCTTTGTTGACTATTACCCTAACACCTAAAATCCTAACCAGGACATTAAAAACAGTGAGAAGAATCCCTATTTCGAACTGACCTAATCCTAACCCTAGCAAGCTTTTAAATTGATTTAATCTCATTCTTAGATCTTAAAACAAAAACCGATTTGATCGGATTAACTCGTTAGAACATAAAGAAAAGGAATCTATCTCCCTGTGGACTGACCCGAACTCAACCGGCTAGCTACCAAGCGACACCATCTTGATTGCGGTATATTCTTAATTTTGTATCTTGCTTTTAAAACGCATACGCAAAAAAATCATCTCAATCAGGCACCATGGATCGAGTTTGGCCCCCGGTCTCCCTCCAACGAAGACGATCCACCTGAGAATTTGTAATTTGAGCTCCAACCTCATAGCCGAGGTAATTAGGATACCTAGTTCGCTAAGCTAGATAGGCTAGAGGATGTAGAGTCTAATGATGGATTAATTTATTTCCAAACACCCTATGTTTCTCAACATATGAGACTTTTAGGATGAGGGTAGAAGAAGAAGCATGAGGAGATGAAAGTGTGTTGTGTGAAGCATCCATGAAAAAATGGCTAAGTGTTGTGAGCTCAAGAATGAATCATGCCTCACCAAATATCTCACAACATCACACAAATATTAAGCATGCCACAATAGTAACTCATGAGTCACCCCATGAGTCACTAAGTGGCCATGCTACAATAAATGCAAATGCACAACTCATCCCTCCACCTCATTTAACCATTTAAGAATAATGATTAAAACTAAAATGAGGTGTTATGTTCTAGAAGCACCTTGTAATAAATTACAAGAATACCCCTCATCCGTATATACATATCCGTATCTGTATTCCAAAATATACGAATACAAAGATACGAAAATAATCCAACAATATAATACTAGAATCCGGCTTAAACCAAAGCCCACTAGTATTATCCGTCCGAATCATGATTTGTGCACAAGTGCACGTATATGATCGAACCCTGCCGTAAAACCATACGACCTCTACATCGTTTCGCCCGAAACAGGAAAACCCTCTGTGCTAGACTCTAAAGACTCGTCAATACAATGGCAGTGGATTTAACCACAAGCACGTTAGCAGCACTAGCAGTATATAACGGCTACCCAGGTATTGAGCGAAAGGAAGGCGGATGAGCAAACTCATCCGAACCCCTACTGAGCATGTTCGTGACAATATACGTCCAGTCTGGTCTGTTCGTCTAAGGGTATCGCATATCGAGTTTAGGGGGGTGGATAAAGTCAGACCCCTAATAACGCGATATTTCGTGTCGGTATGAAGCCCATCACCAACTGAGAAACTACTGATCCAAATCAGTAATTCCCGTCCACCTTGGCCAAGGATTTCTGGTGATGGCTACCCGTGCACAACGCGACATCAACCCCCAATGCCGGGAGAGATGAATCCCTGACGATCCGTTCACTGCCTCCATATGGCTCGGGACTGTACCCAACTAAAACCTGTTTGCACGACTCCTTTGAGCCGTGGTAGGGTAGTAACCAAAGCATAGTGGTAACTCACACGAGACAAATTACGATCTCAGGTCGACAGACTAACCTAAACACATGTCACCTGGGAACTGATATATGACAATAGGTATAATACCAACTAGCATGTTCCCGGCGAGTCCGTCTAGTGTACTCATAACCCAATGAGCACCTGCATACTATCTTAGGTGATTGAATAACACCAATGTCTTGTGAGACCAGCCACCGTCCATCTTCGGGGTCTCGATAAGTATACACTAGTCTACTCTGGAGTATTGATTCCCAGTCTCGATACTCCCTAGACTAGAGACATTTAAGGAAGTGCTTATAGACCACCCAGCTCCCATGTCTATGATCGCCATCATAATGCTGATAGTCAAGCAAGAATCCTATGGGCTCTATCAACTTGTAATAGTGATCTATAATATCACATAATGCATGTACATGATGATAAAGGTAAACCAGATAGCATACTATCATTTTGAGTAAGACTGTTCTATCCATATAGGTCCCCCCTCAATTATCATAATCACCTGCCTGCGATTACAATAATTACCTTAAGGGCACTATAGCCAACAGACGATAACTTTTTTCCAGGAGAAGAAATCGAGGATATGGTAGAAGCTGCCCCGGTGATACTATTCCTACCGAAAATGACATTCCTTCCGGTCAAGAATAGCTTGCGGATAAGTATGAAAAGTTCATGAATGATACTAGAAGACCAATTTATGAGAATGAAAAGTATTCCACCCTATTAAGGTTCTTTCACACTACTATAATGAGGGGTTGCCCCGACGGATAGAGCAATTTGTAGAGGCAACTTTTTATTGGCCCTACGGATTAATCCGTAGGGCCATCTGTTTTCCTTTACGGTGCCCACCGTAAGGGCATAAATAAATTAAAAAATATTAAAATGTAATATTTTATTTAGCCCTACAGTGCCACAAAAAAAGCCCCACGGATTAATTCTTAGGGACAACAAAGGATTATTTATAAAAAAAATAAAGCTAAGTAATTTCCAACCGTCCCCAAAATTTCCCACCAATTACCGATTGAGCACCTGCGCATCATTGCCACCACACCCACCATCGTCGACTTATTCGTCGCCCTCACACTCTCGTCGTCGCCACCATACTCTCGCCGTGAGCACCTCTTCGAGCTCCATCTTCCCGGCCTCCACCTCGTCGAGCTCTTTGCCACCGGCCGGTAACTACTGAGGAGAGTTAATTTCAAGTTTAATTTTTAATTTTTTTGTTTTTTGTGTTATTGTTGTTGATTTTGGGGTTAGGGTTATAGGGCTGGGTTAATTGGGGGTTAATTTGGGTTAGGGTTTGGGTTTGGGTGATGATTAGGCTTAGGCTTAGGCTTAGGGTTAGGGTTAATTAGGTAGGGTTATGGTTAGGGTTATGGTTTGGTTGATGTTTAGGGTTAGGGTTAGTTTGGGTTAATTAGGTAAAATAGGGTTAGTGATGATTAGAGTTAAGGTTAATTAGATTAATTAGGGTTGATTTTAGTTTGGGCTAGAGTTAATTTGGGTCAGGGTTTAGGTGATGATTAGGGTTAGGTTAATTTGGGTTAGGGTTTGGGCTAGGGTTAATTTGGGTTAATTAGGTAAAATAGAGTGTATTTGTATTAGGGTGTTGATTATGGTTAATTTGGTTTAATTACCTTAATTTTGGATTAATTAGGGATAATTTGAGTTAGGGTGATGATTAGGGTAAATTTGGGTTAATTTGGTTTAATTAGCTTAATTTTGGGTTAATTAGGGATAATTTGAGTTAGGGTGATGATTAGAGTTAATTTGGCTTAGGGTTTAGGATGCATTAGTTCCTTCAGTAGGATACTCGATGATAATGTAAACGTACAACATTACCGTAAACGTAAGAAAACTTTACCCTAAACTAAAAACTTTGAACCCTTAAAAACGAAATGTAAACGTAAAACCTATTCAAGTTAAATGTTCAATTTAAAACCAATATATGATACTCGATGATAATATGAAACTTTCGTATTCTCATCGATACTCATATGTGAAAATCAAACCACGACTTAGTTCCTGTCTATCAGTAACATACGATGGATGTTCGTCATGACATAGAACTATACGAAAGTTGTTAAATATCGGACAGTATAGTTCGGTGCTAACAACCGTCGTGTAGTCTATGTGATGAGAAGATTCAATCGTATGATAACCGATAGATTTGTCCAGTATGGACAACTTAGAAATGTATAAAGCAAACACCTGCATTCACTTGTGTTTTCATTTGTTTCGAGTTATTTCGTCGGTACTTTTCTGCTGGTTTTCCATGTACAAAGATAGATTAGATATCCATTTCAATATTGTTTCACAGTATTGAAATGATTATTTAATCTATTATAATGTACCCGGAGAAGGGTGGGGAGGTGCCGCCGAAATTTACTAGAAACGGATGAAAGCACAACTGAATGGGTGTCTGCTCTATACATTCTTAATGGGATAGAAGCCTTACCCCCGACAGCCGAAACACACACATACAACACGAATACACAACAAATGCACACACAAAGCATATACAAACTAACAACTCTACACCTAAGCGAAATCATAAATTGAAACACACATACACATAATACAACTCATACTTGGGTATCTTCAAATCTAACTTTGTTAATCGATAATTTATTCTTTTCAACGACAAACCTGCCTCTACGGATTTTCTTCTTTTTGAGTAACCATCTCATTCTTAGATTTCTCAATATAGTCACCATAACCTATAATTTATATGTTATACAGTCTAAGATGGCCCATGAGTGCATCAGAGTTAAGAACTGGATGTACGTGGATTGGCAACAATGCATGCAATCTAAGTTCGTCACAGGATTTGCTGCTTTCATTGAATTTGCACGCGCACATAATAAGATCGTGTTAGAGAAGATTCTCTGTCTGTGTGATAGATGTGGGAATAATTTCTGGCAGAAGGTTGAAATCATAGAGCTTCACATCGTTGGACATGGTTTTACTAGACTTTATACAACTTGGCTATATTACGGGGAAGGACAAGAAGAAGACGGTAATGTGGCAGAAGAAGAAGGAGAAGACGGTAATGCGGCAGAAGAAGAAGACGATAACTTCTTTCCGGGAGAAGAAATGGATGATATGATAGAGCATGCCCTCGGTGATAGTATTCCTACCGAAGATGACATTTCTTCCGGTCAAGGACCGCGTGCGTATAAGTATGAAAAGTTCATGAATGATGCTAGAAGACTAATTTATGAGAATGCAAAGTTGTAGGGCGTTTTTCGTCACTCCATTGAGATGGAAAATACATGCATGCTTGTCAGGCGCATTACAGATTTTCCCTGCCTAGGGTAGGCATGGGTTTATTGATTGTGGGGATCCGAATCTCCGGCAGCCGCGGACTAAGTTGCCGTTAATTACCCCTCGCCTTTGGAGCGAGAGAACCTCCGATTGACGGGTCAAACAGATCATGCGAACTCAATGTGCAGTGTTGTGTTTTGAAGGGGTTTTGGATATATCGGGGCCCCACAGAGTTTTTATGGGGGTCCCGCTTTCCGGATAGGCGCCTACGGGGGACGTCTTAAAGACGTCTTAAAAATTTTCCTAACGGGGGACGTGTTTCTGGTGTGGAGTGCACGAAAAATGAGGGGTGAAGAGCGTCTTAAAGACGCGTGCATGGCACGTGGGCGATGGGCGCCCACGGGTCACATGCCTGGCGCATGGGCGCTTAGCGCCCGCGGGTCACGTGCCTAACCGTGGGCGCTGGGCGCCCGCGGGTCACGTGCGCGGCGCGTGGGTGTCTGGCGTGTGGGCACTTGGCGTCCATAGGTCACGTACACAGCGCATGGGCGCTGGACGACTACGGGTCACGTGCGCAGCACGCGACCGCTGGGCGCCAATGGGTCACGTGTGCAGTGCGCGACCGCTGGGCGCCAGCGTGTCACGTGAGCTGCACATGACCACTGGGCGCTGAGCGCCTGCGAGTCGTGTGAGGCACACGTGGGCGCTTAGCGTCCGCAGGTCATGTGCTCTGCACACAACCGCTGGGTGCCCGTGGGTCACGTGCACGACACGCGACCGTTGAGTGCCCATGGGTTACGTGCGCAGCATGCGACCGCTGGAAACACCAGCGGAAAAGGGGCTTAGCCCTTGGGCTAGGAGTTGAACTCCTAAGGGATTTTGAGTATAGTTAAACTCCAAAAGATTTAGATTTGGAATTAAACTCCTAAATGATCTGGAATAAGAGTTAAAATCCTTTGAAGATTTGGGTCTTCGAGTTGAACTCCTCAAAGATCTTCAGAGTTGATCAAAGCGGACCCCTCTTCTCTCTTTACCCCTGGAGCTTCTTTTAAGCCTTGGATCTGTCTAAAGTTGGATTTTTGGAGATGGGTCTCCTTCTTCCTCTTCTTGATCGGCTGGATCTTGGAGAAAAAGGGGTGAGACTTAAAAGTCTCCTATTTTCGAGATCTGATTGAAGACCTGAGCTCCCCTTTAAGGGTTTTGTGGTGAAAAACTCTTTCTTTTTGGAAAAAGGGAAGAATTAAACTCTTGATTTAATTTAAAAAAGGAGAAGGTTTTAGAACCTTGAAGAAAGGGAATGAGGCACAAACCCTAGAATTTGAGAGAATGAATTGTTTTTATTCCATTATCATGTTGCCTTATATAGGCTTACGCATTTACATATAACCCCTTGGGGTTTACAAAAATGGTATTTTGCCCATCCCATGTCTCATGTGCTCATTTCTTTTGCACATAATCCATGGGCTTTACAAAAATTTGGTTTTATGCCCATTCATGCATAAAAATTATATCAAAATTATTTATTACATGGTTTCAGTTTAGCATGGGGGGCCAGCCCCAAGGCTCGACTTGGTAATGGGCACCCTTGGCCGAGGCTTGGGCCCACCTGGCTTGGAGTTGACTTTAACTTTGACTTGGTCAGCCGAAGTGTAATTTCTGACCGCAACAAAGTGCCCCCATCAATAAATGCACACTGCATATGTTGGTCGTGTGCATGAAATTGATGGATCTTCTTTCACGTAGAGGCGACTTGATTTGGTTCCCGCTTTCTGGGAAACTAGCACTGCCCTTTTTACGACATGGACAATCGATACTTGACGTGTCTCCGAGACGGAGTGTCGTTGTATGACGTATCCCCATCATGGAGTGTCTATGTTGGATGTTTCCCCGAGATGGAGTGTCTGTATATGACGTTTCCCCGGCATGGAGTGTCGCTGGTCGACTTGTCCCCGAGGTGGAGTGTCTGTTTGTGACGTTTCCCCGGCACGGAGTGTCGCTGGTCGACTTGTCCCCGACACGGAGTGTCTGGTTTACGTTTCCCCGGCATAGAGTATCGCTGGTCGACTTGTCCCCGAGGCGGAGTGTCTTTTTGTGACGTTTCCCCAAGACGGAGTGTCAGATGTTTGTCGTGTCCCCGGCATGGAGTGTCTGCTTGACGTTTCCCCAGCACGGAGTGTCGCTGGTCGACTTGTCCACGGCACGGAGTGTCTGCTTGATGTTTCCCAGGCACGAAGTGTCTGCTGTTTGACGTGTCCCCGGTATAGAGTCTCTGCTTGACGTTTCCCCGGCATTGAGTGTCGGCTGTTTGACGTGTCCTCGGCACGGAGTGTCTGCTTGATGTTTCCCCGACACGGAGTGTCGGCTGTTTGACGTGTCCCCGGCATAGAGTGTCTGCTTGATGTTTCCCCAATACGGAGTGTCGGCCGTTTGACGTGTCCCCGGCACGGAGTGTCTGCTTGACGTTTCCCCGGCACGGAGTGTTGCTGGTTGACGTTTCCCAAGCACTGGATGTCTGCTTGACGTTTCCCCGGCACGGAGTGTCTCTTTGTTTGACACAGAGGTCGATATTGGAATTGGTTGGTTTGATTTGTTTGATTTTTTCCTTGTTCGGCAGGACTTTTGAATTTGAGAGGAATTTGGAATTTGTTTAGCATCAGTATTGCTGCACTAGAATAATGCTGGAGCAACTCATCATTTTCCCTTGGAGGACTTGGGATTTTGGTTTTGGTTTGGCATCAGCATCGCTACACTGGAATGTGGTACCAGGAGCGAATCATCATTTGCCATGAGGGGGATTTCCCTCGTTCCATGTTTAACGACTTAGGGGTCATTTGTTCCCGGTTTAATGACTTAGAGGTCATATGTTCCCAGTTTAAAGACTTAGGGGTCTTCTGTTCCCAGTTTAACGACTTAGGGGTCATCTGTTTCCAGTTTAACGACCTAGGAGTCATATGTTCCCAGTTTAAAGACTTAGGGGTCTATTGGATCGGAAGTTTGGAATTTTAGGGTTAGGGTCCGGATCAACATTGCTAACACTGAAGCATAGGTGCCAGAAGCAATTCATCATTTGTCGTTCCCTGTTTTGGAGCGATGGCTTAGGAGACAGGTTTAGGTCCCTATCACCTAAGACTTTTCAATTTTATGAGCTGTAAGGGTCCCATAAAAGCATTTTCTCCATACGAGTCGAAAGGATCTCGTAGGTGTACTTTCTCCTTAGGAGTAGTGGGGACTCCCAAGTGTGTTTTCCCTTCGTGAGTCGTAAGGATCCCACGAAGGTGTTTTCTTACGAGTCGAGAGGATCTCATAAATTTGTTCTCCTCATGTATCGTGAGGACACATGAGTGGGTCTTCCCAAATGGAGCATAATTCCAAGGGCGGAGACCGGCCGCTAGACTGATGATTACGGTGGGGTATGGGTATGATGAGAATTATTTGAGCCCGTGGATTGTATACGGTAGTCAGTTTGGGGACCAACCGTAAGGCTGAGAGAATTTTGGAATTTTGTTGGCGTCTGTATCGCTGCACTGGATTTTGGTACCAGGAGCGACTCATCATTCGCCTTTGAGACATTCAGAGATTTGAAATTTTGGTTGGCGTTTGCATCGCTGCACTAGAATATGGCACCAGGAGCCACTCATCATTCGCCATTTGGGAACTTGGATTTTGGTTGGCGTCTGCATCACTGCTCTGGAATATGGTACCAGGGACGACTCATCATTCTCCATTTGGATTTTTTTACGGCGATTGCTCTATCATTTCAGCTTTTCTTATCACGAAGGTCATGATTGCCCTATTATTTTGGCTATTCATTCGCGGTTGCCCTATCACTTCGGCTGTTTATTTTCATTTTTTTTATTTACACATTTTTACATCCCCAGTTTAACTACTTAGAGGTCGTCTGTTCCCATTTTAACGACATGGTGGTCATCTGTTTCCAGTTTAACAACGTGGCGGTCGTCTGTTTCCAGTTTAACGACGTGGTAGTCAGTTGTTTACTTATCCCAGCTCCTCAAACTTTGATCTTGGTGTAGCTGTGTTGATGACCGTAGCTCTGTGGTTTGTCGGTACATCTGATGACTGTGAGGATTTCCCAAGTTTGTATTGGTTCTCCACCCAATCTTTAAAAACATAGCAGTCTTCAATGGTATGACTCACCATTCTATGATAGGGGCAGTATATGGGATTGCCGGTCATGTTCATTTCATGTGGTCTCTTTGGAATAGGCAGTTGCAGACCGTTGTTCAAGACGTCCATGAACATTTGGCGAATTTTATCACTCCTGAAGGAGTAACCTTCTTCTTTCTCTCCATTAGAGTAGGTGCCCTTACTGACGCTGGTCCTTGAGGCCGATCAGTCTTTGGTTCACCTGCTGTCCGCTTATCACATTCAGGGTACATATCGGAGAGACTGGCAGCTGATCGCGGCCGTTTTTCTCAAAAGTGTTCCGCTCTTGGGCTGGGGGGAGTATCGGTTGGCTGCTTCCCGATATCAATCCCTAGCTCACGAACCAAAATTTGATTTTTCTTTAATTTCAATTGGGCGACTTGGGTCGTGAGATCTGCCACGACGTTTGCCAGCTCGTCGACTTTGGAATGGACCTTGGCCATCTTCTTGTCCCTGTCCTGAAGCTACTTTCGAAGCCATTGGAATAATGCTTGTTCTATAGTCCACGACATGACAATGGGGTCATCCTTACCACATGAGCTTGATTCAGCAAGAACCACGGGTTCTTTTGGCTCAATGGCCTGAGTGGGCTCTTCAACATTTGGATCGAGCCTGTGTTGGATGGCAACAACCGCGTCATTGTCATGGCTATAAGGCGTAGGAGGACTTGTTCCTTTGAGCTCCATCATGTAGACAGTATGAGTTATGTATCCATCTATTGCTTCTTCATTGGCAATGTTGCTTGCTTAGCTCTTAGCTTGTTGCCTTGGTCCGCTCTTTTCAGAGAAAGGTAAATGTTTGAGAGAATCAGGTTCCTGAAGGACTTCGGTCTCCGTTTGTATGAAATTGGCGGTCGCAGGTTGATTGTTTGTTAACAGGCCTTTAGACAGTTCTATCTCTTCTGCCTTGTATTGCTTTTTGACCCAATCTTTGAAGATGCAACAGTCTTCAATAGTGTGCCCTAGAACTCGGTGGTATGGGAAAAAATTAGGATGATCGGTCCTGCTCGCTTTACTTAGCCTTTTTGGTTCTGGTAGCCGCAGGCCATTCTTCAGAGCATCTTTGAAAATTTTGTGGACCTTGTCCCTTTGGAAAGAATAGACATTATTTCTTCTTGTTAGGTCCACGTTACCTCTCCCGGTACTTTCAAGGTTGCGGAATCGGTAAAACAAAAATTTTTCTAAGCATGGTAACATGGACCGAAAAGCCGGATCTTTGCTAAACAACACACTAGCATCCTAACTAGAGATTTATCTACTCGGTTAGGGGTTATACCTCAACTTGAATTCCTTCTCTTCTTGTTGTTCTTCTCCTTGCTTGCTCCGAGGTGTTTCGCCCAATCAGAGCAAAGCTCTGTTGAAATTCAAAATTCAAAAATTCTGAAGCAACGCTTCAAGTCTCGGGCGCAACGCGCCACATGTCAGGCGCTGATACGTCAGCGCAGCGCCCAAGAAGACGCACCCAATCAGAGCAAAGTTCTATTAAAGGAAGTAACGCTTCAGCTGCACTGTGCGCTGCGCGACACGTGTCAGCGCAGATGCGCTAGCGCAGATGCGCTGCACTGTGCGCTGCGCGACACGTGTCAGCGCAGATGCGCTAGCGCAAGTCGCGCAGCGCTGTGCGCTGCGCGACACGTGGCGCGCGCTGGGGCATCTACGCCAAACAGAATTAAAATTTTAAGAAATCTTTTCTGTTCTTGTTAAAACAAGAAGATTTTCTTCTGCAAAGCAGAAGCCCTTGGATCAAAGATCCAACAGTGGGGAAAATTCCCTAAATCACTCAAAGAAAGATCTCTTTAACAAATTTAACTAATTTATGGGAACTATAAAAAGGACCCTAGGCCTCAATTAAAAGGCATTAACATCTTTCTAAAAAAAAAGGGAGAGAAGAGAACTCTGAGAAACTCCTCAAGAATAAAAAAAGGTAAAAACCTTTAGAAAAAAAAGAGAAAGTTCTCTTATGAACAGATCATAGATCTAAAAATAAGATCAATGATCTTTAATAAAAATAAAATAAAACAAAAATAGTGCTTTGCACTTCTGTTCTTGAATCTAAAAGATTCTTGGTGCTTTGCACTTGCAAACTGCGCTGTTGCGCTCTTGGGAGAGCGCCATGTGTCAGCATCTAAACCACTTGCGCTATGCGCTCTTGAAATAAGAGCTTTGCTCTCTGGAGTTGGCGCAACTCACCAGAGTGCGCCACGTATCAGCAGCGCAACAGCGCAGCGCACTAGCGCATCGCACTGCACTGTTGCGCTTGCGCTCACCAGAGCTGACACGTGTCTTCACCACAAGCGCTTGTGCTCAGTGAGTGGCGCAAAGCGCCTAACAAATGCAATGCAGGGCCAAGCCCAATTAAAAGACCAAACATGCCTAGTTAAATTGATGCTCTGCACCATTTATAAATGGGCAAAGCCCAAACAAAAATAATAAAATGCTATGCAGATGCCTTACAGGGCCCAAAATAAATTGATGCTCTGCATCTTTTATGGGCAGAGCCCAAACAAGAAAGTAGAAGTAATGCAATGCATTATTTAAGTGTGGGAAAAGCCCTAGCACAGATCTAATGGACTAAAAATAAATAAAATGTTGAACATTTTCAACTGGACTTAGCCCAATTCTGGCCGTAAGTCCTTAAATTAAATTGAACTGAGCACAAATGCTCTCTCTCAAACCAATTTATATCCGGTTCGAGGGTACATCTCCGAACTCCTTTGACATCCATCGTTGTAATTCCTCAACGATGTCAAAGAGGTGACGGGTCCCAACGACCACACATCAATACGGACTGCGGGGTCCTTAAACCCGTGGACCGAAACGTCCCTAAACTAATGTTGGACCGAAACGTCCCTAAACTAATGGTGGACCACCACATCCCTAAACTGGAACACGGACCACTACGTCCCTAAACTGGAACAATAGAGCCTTCAAATGCTCTTTTGTCGGATCTAAACGATCCCGTTTAAGTTGATCTTAGCCCCAAACACGGCTAACGTATCCTTAAATATTCAAACGGACTATAAAACTCTAAATCAACCTTGGTTCAAGGGTACATCTCTGAACTCCTCTGACATCCGCCGTTGTAATCCTTCAACGACGTCAGAGAGGCGACGAGTCCCGACGGCCATATATTAAATGGATCACCCCGTTAAGTTGATCTTAGTCTCAAACAGGACTAACGTATCCTTGACGAACGTTTAAGTTGATCTTAGCCGCAACGCGACTAATGCATCCTTAAACTAAAAACACCAAACCCAAATCCAAGTAAATACGGATTTGGACTAATCCACGTCCTACGGGCGACGGCATTACTCAGTCTCCGTATACAATCCACGGGCAACCACAAACAAAACAAACACACACGACACGAAGTGAAATTCTGGAGAAGGAGAAAGTGGCTACCGCGATGCGGTAGCGTAATTAACTGCAGGGACTTGTGCCTACAGGGAAGAGCGTCCCCACAATCAAAAAACCCCTCTAGCGGGGGGAATCTGACAAAGTCTGCTACATCGGCCGCATCCGTCTAAACCTTTGATACACGGTGCCATAAATCAACTTGGCTTCTTCGGAGAGGTAGACGGATAAAACTAAATAGCATCTGCCCTGAATCTCAGGCACAGACGCCCTAACGTCTCGGCCGTCCTTCGGAGGGGAACAGATTCTGGCACGCCCGGTGGGACCTCTTCCTCTTTCCACTCCACACTTCGTGTGTCGTCCTCGCGAACCAATCGCGGTTTGTTAATGGTTGCCTTCGGATTTCAAGTTACTAAGATTTGGTCTTTTTCCTGGCGCAGAACTCAAGATACCATGGCCTCTAATTGCACCAACTACTCGAAGTGCCACTGCAACGCACGCTCTACCTCACTGGGAGGTATAGCATATGGGCCCCAAGCGGCTTCCTTCCTCACTCTGCCAGTAGACCAGGTGACCCAGGCCACCACTGGCCTGTTCTTCGGGACCATGATCCCACCTACAAGCTTCTCTGAGCCAATACCTGTAGCGGAAGTGAACAAAAAGTCGGTCTTCGACCGGCTCACTGCTACGACGACCCCTGTCAACGGGTCGCCCGCTACCAAACCGACAGCCTCTGTTTTCACCAGGCTAAATCTGAACTCTAAAATGGCTGTTCAAAGGAAGGCAATAACTGCTGCCTCAGAAGTCGTCAAGGAGGCTTCCCCTATCAAAGAGTCAGTCTTTTCAAGACTGACGATTCCTGCCCCTGCTCAAGGATCCGTCTTCGGCAGGTTGAATATCACCCCTCAGAAGACAACCTCAGTCTTTAAGAGGTTAACACCGGCGGTGCCTCATTCAGACAGGGGGCAAAAAGAAGCTATCTCTATCTCTGAGCCAGTCCCAACGGCTCGTCGTGCTCGACGTCGCCATTGGCGACGAGTGAGGAAGGCAGGGGGAAACTCTCCCTCAGGGCTAACTCCACCGGCTCCAGTGGTGGAGATCAACGCTGCTGTTCCAACTGGGAACAACTTTGAATTGCTGAGAAGGGTACGGAAGAACTCTCCAATCGCTACATTGAAGAGATCTCCTCCACCTGCGGAGAAAGCTCCAGAGACGAAGCAAGAACAGCCCCCTCAACGGCTATCCTTAAGAATTTATAAAGTTTGGCGGAGGGTTCAAGACTCCGTAATCGACCTAGGTCACTCTCGTCACCAGAAAAGGGCGAGGGTGGAAAAAGACAAGGACTGCCCTATTAAACAGCAGGGGACAGCAGCTGCAAGGTTGCCCCCTTCAACGGTTCCTTTAACCTCAACGGCCCCCAAAAGAAGGATGCCAGAGAAAACTCCCGCGTCAGCGGAAAAAGTTAAAAATAGTGAACCTAAACGCCCCAAGTCAGGAGGCATAACAGTTCATACGGTTTACATGGCATCGGGAAAAGAAGATAGCCGCATATCAACAGGTCATAGACCGCACACGAGGTCAGTGACCAAGGCTCAGGAGCAGCAGCAGAAGCTCCAAGAAATGTTGAACGCTATGGCCGCACTTACAGGGCCAAAAGAAACCCCTGAAACATCCTCGGACGAGCGTCAAGAACAAGAAACGGACGCAGAATTCCTTCGTCGCGTACTAGAGAAGAAAGATAAAGAAGCTGCGGAGCAGGCAGCCAACATAAAGAAAATGGCCCTCCTGTTCCAGGATATGGTGGGTATGATGATTCAACAAGATCCACCTGCTGAAGATCCCCCCATCATTCTTGAAGACGACAGGGGAGAGACGTCGAATCCTCCACCAGTTCTGTCCACAGCTAAAGAGGATACAATCTCCAAAGCTGATTTGGATGAATACATTGCCCAGCAAATATGGGTTCATCATGCAACCGAAACAGCCGGCCAGGTCGTGAAAACGGGGAGACCATATCCGAGTTGGTACGATCAAATCAAGTACCCTCCAGGTTATACGATTCCCAAGTTCCATGTCTACAAGGGGACGGGCAATCCTCATCAACATGTTGCCCAGTTCAGGACACTCTGCGGCAATACCGGTGGAGATGACAAGCTTTTACTTCGCCAGTTTGTTGGAAGTTTATCAGATACGGCGTTCGAATGGTACTCTGAGCTCCCGAACGACTCTATTAAAACCTTTGCGGAGATGGAGCTGTTATTTACTCAGCGTTTTGCAAGCGCCAGTGAACGTACCCCGATGACAGCACTGATTAACGCCAGGGTAAAACCCGGCGAGACGTGGGTTCAGTACGCTATACGATGGCGGAACTTATGGTCAAAGTGTGAGCAGCGCATTGAAGAAGCTCCCGCGGTGGGTATGTTTGTGGGAACCTCGATCCACAAGCAACCATATCGCAGTTTATGATGTTTTTCAAGCCGACTACCTTCCAGGCCTTGATTGACAAACTAGCGCAAATGGATCAAATGGGCCATAAACCCCCTCTTCCAAGGCCAGACACCCGAAATGACAACGGGAAGGGAAAAGCGATCGTCGTCGCTAATGCTCAACAACAACCGAGCGACTCGAAGCCGGTTGCTCGTCAAAATAATACGCGACCATACGTGCCCCTTGAGGATAGGATGGGACGTCCTTATTCCTTTCCTCGCGATAAAACGAGGAGGTTATTTGAGCTGGCGTTGCGCAACAGACTCATAAATTTGCCGGATCCAAAACGTCCGTTGCAACCAAGTGATGTCAACGAGCCCAACTACTGTCCTTATCATCGAGTACTAGGCCATCCGATTGAAGATTGCTAAGTTTTCAAAAATTGACTTGAAAACCAGTACCGACAGGGCAAGTTCGCGTTATCTGACAAATGGAAGGTGAATCCCCCGCAGCCCCACACCTCTAAGGGGACGAATACGCCGGGGGTAACATTCTCCATCATTGAAGAAGCTCATTGGGAGGTTGTATTATCAGCCAAGACAAAGAGGATGCTAAACGATCTTCAGACATGTCCAGCGATCAAGTGGAAAAACCCGTTGGAACCGCAGGTCATTGAAGGAATGTTGAAGCCACGTCCAACTCCAAAGACCGATGGTGGTGATTCAAGCACTTGCAGCCAGCCGTCAAAATCTTTGAAAAAGAAGAAGAAGAAATCTAGGAAGCCCGTGAAGCCTGGCGACAAGCGCACGGACTTACAAAAGCAAATTGACGCGCTGGATGAATACAACCAAAAGGCACGGACTCCCATTACGCTCCAAGAGTTCCTCAATCACGTCTTTCAAGAAGAAGATGAGGGAGAAAGTTCATCGGATGAATCCGAGGAATATGTGGCGAGCTGTCATATGATTTCCCATTCGATCATGAACGATGAGGAGACTCCTTGCACTGAAAAGCTGGGGGCAGATCCTGAACCAAAAGTTCTGGGGCCATCAGATCAAGTAATTGACGCATTCCTTAAAGAAGCTCGGTTGAAAAGTAAAGCTGATAGGGAGTGCGAGGCTGCTATATTTGAAGGGACCAAACGCCAGCGACTTGATGAAAGAGCTGAGACGATCCCGCTGGAGCAAAACACCTCCGCTACCGACAAAAACCAATTCAAGATGAGGAAAAAGTTTGCTAAGGCCATATCAATGGGTATGAAGCTACCATCCTCTGAAGGAAACGTCACTGGTCAAAGGGAAACGCACCCTTCCTATTGCTTATATCATCAGAAGATTTCGCATCCCACTCAAGAGTGCAAAGCTTTTGATAGATGGTGGCAAGGATATGTTGCTCATCGATAACGCTTTAGGCGGGAAAAGCGTAAAACTCGTCGGGAGCAAAGAAATACAACCGAAGGGTTTAAAAGAACCGCTGGCGATTGTTGCATGATTAACACCGGTAAACCACAAGTGCCTACATTTGGGAGTGATTCTGATGAAGAGCTAGAACTTGCCCCCCTCTTTAAAGAGTCCGATTCGAGAAAAGAAGAAGAACCGAAGGTTTGCGAAAATATCCGGCTACGTAATCGCACGCTACCCGAAAAGAACCTCGGACCCTCGAACATGAAAGATAAAGGGAAAGAAAAGGCATCTGAAGATATCGTCTTAGATGACCAAGTGGTGGAAGAGCTAGCTGCCAAAGCCCCACCAAAGAATAATAAGGTGGACTACAACGTCTTAGCACATCTGAGGAAGCTGCCCTCACAGCTCAGCATTCTTGACGCCCTTTTGCTATCAAAAGAGGTGAGAGATTCGTTGATTAAGGCGCTCCAAGACCCAGAACAATTCCAAGCATGCCTGGCCGAGGAAAAGATGAAAGATTAATTGGAGGAAGTGCACACGGCCGATGTTACTTTTGGTGATGAAGACCTTCTACTTGGGACGTGCGAACACAATCGCCCTCTCTATGTCTCGGGATACTGCCATGATATAAAGATGGGCAAAATCCTGATCGATAACGGGTCATCTGTTAATCTACTCAATGTACGGGTGTTGAAGGAAATCTGCATGAGCGTCCAGCACCTTGCTCGGGACAAGATCACCATCTCCGGGTTCGACTCCCAATCGTCAAAGACTCTTGGATCTGTGATACTGACGCTACGCTTCGGGCTACTCGTCACGGACATTAAGTTCTACGTCATAGACGCCAAGACATGTTACAACGCTTTGCTCGGTCGACTATGGTTACACGAGTACAATATCATCCCTTCTACACAACATCAGTGTATGAAGTATTTTAAGGATGGTTTCGAGTATACCGTGACGGGAGAACTGAACCCGTTCTCTGTGAACTAAGTCCGCAAATATGAAGATGCCAAATACTTCTTACCGAGTTTCGAAGACACAGAGAAGTGTCACAAGCCGGAGAATAAAACTAACGCTACCATCCATGTCTTCAGCAGTGATACTGAGGAAGAAGAGGAGATGGTTTATTCGGATCCGCTCCAACACAACAAGCCGGGACCATCGGCTCCTACATTGATCTTTGGCAGCGACTCGGAAGATGAAGTCCATGCCGTATTCTCTGCTCGACCTTTAATACAAATGTCCGCTGACGAAGAGCAAAGTCTACAAGTCGCCATGGTGCCGCCTGAGCATCATAAAGAACTGGATGCACTTAATATCTACAGTGTAGAAGAGCTGCGGACATTCTATATCCCTCCCAAACGAGAAAGCGAAAAAGCAATTCTATTTTACCGCTCTGAAGGAACCAAGGTGAAAAAAGAAATCTGGCATGGTGCGGATCCTGCGCTCGACAGGCTTCAGCCTATCCTTCTTCCCAGATATTATACAGAGGGTTTGAAGAAGCTGCTGAAACGCCAAGGGATATCCTTCAAACAGACCGTTAGAGAGGCCAAATTCTATGATAGGGTCTGGAACGTTCCCGAGACTCAACGCAAACTGCCTAGTGGGAGAATGGAAACAAAAGGGCTTGGATACATCCGGTCAAAGAAACGAGAGTTACTACCCGGCTGCTACGTCGTGTATGACCTTGATGAAGAAGCGGATACTCAATGGAAGGACGCTAATCCTAAGCCAGTGAAAGTTCCAGATGCAAAGGAGCCCAGTCCGTCGTTTGAGGAACAAATGGACAAACTTATAAAGAAAGCTGGTCAAAAAGTCCGAGATGATCACAACCACGAAACGGCCATCTACGAGAAAGCCAAGACACAACGCCTTCTGCAACAGGCCGTAGAGGATGAAAATGACGCTCCTTGTCAACCTGTTATAAAGAAGGCTCAGAACAAAAGCAGAAATAAGTCGAAAGGCCAAAAAGGCGCTCAACAGCAACAAAGCAGGGCTAAGAAGTCACGCAAACGGGAGGCGAGCGTTATTGATCTATCCCTCATGAAGAAAATGATTCGAGCATACTCTTTTTCTTGGGATAAGACGAAGAGGATATTTGGGCTTGCTCTAAAACATCAGATGCTCATACTGCCGGAGTCCAAGCACCCCGAACAAGCAAGCGAAGTCTCTGACCCAAACTATTGCTCTTACCATCGAGTAATAGGGCACCTGCTCGAAGACTGCTTCACCTTTAAGAATTGGGTCGAAGATCAGTACCAGCTCGCTCTGTCTGACAACTGGAAGGTAACGCCGCCACAGAAGCACGAGCCCAAGGCCATGAAAGAAGAGCTAGTTCCGCATTGGGATTGGAAGCGAATTCTTACTTGTCACGTGATAACGATATCAAAAGAAGAGCCCGAGAACATGGATGACCTTCCCTGGTGCTTCAAAAACAACAACGATGAGGTAATCTCAGATTTTCCGCCAGCTCCGAAAGAATTGGAGGATGGAATCCATACCACTGCAGATAACCTTAAGAAAATTGAGTTGGGATCAGCAGACGATTGATTGAGTGATTTAGCGTGCTTGCGCTTTCTAAAAGATAGATCAAAAATATTTGTAACCGCAATCAAGAACGGCGTCGCTTTGCAGCTAGCCGGTGAGTACGGGTCGGTCCACAGGGATGTTGTGAATTTCCGATTCGTTCTTACGAGTTAATTCCGAAGGGTTTTCGGAGTTGTTATTAAATCTAAAAACCTAATTAACATAGAGCAATTATCTAGATCTACTCTTGCTAGGGCTAGGTTTAGGGATGGTTTGGAAATGTAATTAAATCTCACCACTTTCAATACCCGAATGAAGATCTATGAGGAGTTATGGTAATTATCAATAAAGTGGATTAGATCCGTTCGGGAAGGTGTTCCTTCCTCTAGGTTCTTGTCCTTCCTTTAGAGATCCTTACCCTAACCTCCATGGAAAACAGCACACCCGGGCCTTTATACTACGGTATCACCGCTACCTCGAGGGATAGAGTGCCGTAAGGAGCGGTATGTGCATGTATGCATGGAGTCCTATTGTAAATATTTGGTGGGTAAGAAAGGGATGAGAGATCTCATCTCTCAAAATCCTTCCTCAAAACTAAACCCTAAACAAGTTCCTAGGGCATGAAATTAAATCTACCTAGGGCAAGGAATTGAAATCTACACTAGGGCAAGAAATTAAATTACTTACAGATGGCTCTCTCCAAACATCAAAGCAGGGTTGTCAGATCTGAATTTCTGAATTAAAGAGAGGCACCGATGCTCTCCAAAAGAATTCTGAATTTTATTCATAAAAGGAGGCATAAGAAATTACAATCTTTAGTGTTCTATTTATAGGAAATAGAAACCCTAGGTTACATTTTGATCCGCATGTCTACAATTGCAAAAATAGCCCTAAGTTGACTAGTCAAAGCCGCCGCCACATTTTGGTAAAAATTATTTCATCTGATCGCCCAGGACCGCCGCGGAACCGCGGCCCGAGGCCTGGTTTGGCCGCGGTTCCGCGGCCAAAAGATTGAATTGGGCCATGAGTTTTCCTGGGCTGATTTCTGTTGGCTTGGGCTTTTATTTCTATATATCTTTTTCCATTTGGGCTTCTAGGTTGGTTCCAGATCTTCAGTGAACAATTTACAATGAATTTTTAACCGTTCGCTTTGAGTCGATTTCTTGAATCTTGCTTTGTGAATTGTTCCTTATGTAGACTTGATCAAGATTCTCTGTTTGTTGGTTAAAGTCCACATTTTCATCGTCTTTACATCGTTTGCACTGTTTTCTGTCCAAGAACCTGTAACCTGTAACATGTAGCAGACATGCGTCAAAAGCACCTGTTTATTTATAAAAAAGAGTAAAAATGGGGAATCTAATAATGCAATATTCTGGTGTGAACAAATACCCCCAAACTTATCTTTTGCTCGTCCTCGAGCAAACTTATTTTTATTCACTAAAATCTTAACCACACTTTCGCAGGGAAACGCGATTGCACTGAGCTCGTGCAACAAGCCGTTAAACCTCTAGGTGTCCCTAGTAGGAGGAGTGTTGTCTCCTGAGGGTTTTCAGCGGATTACACCCACAAAATCCTATCAATTCGGCCCATTGACTTTTGTTCTCCAATTAGGTTTTCTAACTAAGAATTCTATTATCATCGACCCGCAAATTATCCACCCATATTCTTCACTCTTCCTCATCATTTAACTTAAGATTATATATATCCTGTAGACTTACTTAGCTTTCGGCATTTCTTAAGTTTTCCTTCTAGGGTTCCATCTCCACTTAGGAATTTCTATCAACCCTACTAAAGATACAAGTTCTATTCTTCATCCCTTTCTCTCATCTAAACTCCAATTACATACCCCTACGTGTGTGTATAGATCACCCCTACACTTGGAAATTCAAATCAAGCAATCATACTCTCGTCCATTGTCCAAAGCACTTATTAATTTATGAATTTTTAATTGAATTTTGCTTACACATTCTTCATGCGACCGTTAATACTTCTTGAGGTACCAACAACCGATTACAAGATGCGTTAGCACTTTAAAGCGTACTTCCTAGTTTTGCAACACCCAAGGCTTTAGCAGTGACTCCCAAACTAGTTGGTCTAAGGCACTAGGTGATGAAGCACCCTCGCTAAATATTTTTCTATTCTTTACAGCCTTAAGTAATCACAAAAACCAGTGTCCATTTTTTTTTTCTTTATTCACTTTTTTTCTTTTATTTTCTTCGTACTAAGGACTTTAGACAAGAGCATTTCAAGGTCTCTTCTACTATTCCAAGTTTCAAGATGCGTGATTGTGCAAATTGTAGGGTATACATTTTCAGAATCTAGACTTAAGTTAGGAACTATTTTTCAAACTTATACTCTAATAAGAACATCAATACTCTTCCCTTGTTTCGACTTAGCCCAAGAAGTCAAACCAAAATTTGCCTATTTCTAAATAAACTACAAGGCATATACTTTCTACCGTTAAACTTTAAGAAAGGTTATTTTTAGGGTTTTTAATTCACTAAGTCTAAGATCTAGTTGTTCCTAGCCAGTTAACCTATTTGTCAAACTCAAGTCAATTAGCCAATATTGAATACAATAATTTTTATAATTTTTGAAATTTTTAAATTTTTATGGGTTTTCAAATAAGTATGCAAATGCAAAAAATATATACAAATGAATGCGAAGGAAGAAGACGTACCGAGCATACTCCCAAACTTAAACTTGACAGTGTCCTCACTGTCATGCTACACCAAGAGGGTCAAAATTGTCGGCACTCCCTTGTTTATTTATTTACAATTTTTTTTATTGTTTTGAATTTTTTTTTGTTTTTTTATTTTTATAGAAAAAGAAAACAAAAATATATATACATATATACAACGGTTCCCCCCAAACTTAAGCTTGGCCTTACACAAGCCAAATGTTAGCACCAACCATTCAAAAATCTTATCATGGTAAAGGTATAGCCGGTGCAAGAATGGGATGGAGATGAAAGAAATGAGAAACACACGAGACCGTGTGGAAAGAAGAATGGTAGAATATGGTCTCGGTGGGGGGAAATAATGGCGGAAAGAAGAAAGAAGTAGAGTACGATCTTGAGGGTGTAAATTGAGTGAGTAAATTAGCGCAATTTGTGATGACCGATGTGTTAAAAGCGATTGCACTAACCTATCAACCCGTCGTGCAATGGTATCAAATCCCTCAAAATTCGCAAGAAAACATGGGTACGCCGAACTTGGTATTTGAGATGAAAGCGTAACGGTCACTTGCTCGGTCGGAACAATGGGAAAGACGAAAGGGAGTGAATTAAGGATGGTATCTTTCTCACCGTAGTAAACTGTTTCGAACTTGAAAGATTCCATTAATGGTTCGAAACTACTATAATCAACCGAGTCTGATGGCTCATCTGAAAATATAAAGGACTCAAACTCGGGCGGTGAGTCATCAGCATCGTCCGAAAAAGTGAAACACTCGTAGGTGTTATCGTCTGTGAGAATTGTGTCAGATTCAAAGGAAAAGGTTTCAAGCTCACAGTTTTCAAGCGGGGTCGGAACGATGGGAAGGAGGGAGGGTGATATAACAGTCAAAGGTTCAGGAGGATGAATTGGAAAATCAGACACATCAAATAAAAATGGTTCAACCTCAATATTATCCTCAAAACTCTCCTCAATACTATCTTCATAACTCTCCTCAATACTTATCTCATCCATGCCATTATCATCAACATCAAGACGCATATGAAGTTCGGGAGAAACATCTAATGACTCAGGATGATGAGTTGAACATAAAATTTCAATCAAATCGACAGGTTCATCATCCGAAATATTCCCGGCGTCTATATCCTCAATCAAGTGAAAATCAATTTTCTTAGACACCTCATCAAAAGCATGGATATCTATCGATTTAGGTTCTAGATGGGAGGTGTACAGATCGAAATGATTAGGTGCGGTTTCGCTCGAAAGGGGTTCCTCACAATTTGGCAAATCGAACACTACAAAATCACACAACTCGTTTTTATTTTGAACAGGTGAACTATTTAGGGCAATCGATGGAAAACAGGAGTTGTGGGCTTCAATTGGGTAAGGGTAGGTTTGATTTGAAAATCCTCTCTCATTCTCACTTTGTCCAACCGCCTCCTTATACATTAAAAATTTTTGAGCTAGCGGGAGACTAGCTACCGGTTCACTAGGTTGCATAAGGGCGGCCACGGAAGCTTCTACATTCCTGGTCATTTTATTTGTTGCTGCAATGTACGTTTCCAACGACTCTTCCAAACTAGACTTAAGTGGTGAGGGGGTTTCGGTAAAAGATTCAAAATGGTGTGGATATGCAAAACTCCCAACAGGCTGTGTAGAAACGGTGTCTAGTGAGGGTGGGAAGGTCAGGTATGACTGGTAGGAAGTGGGTGTTTGGACAGGTGTAGGGTCAACATGTGGATAAAAAGGTGAATAATCGTGCGGATCCCTAGAACTAGATGAGTGGAGAGGGGTGAAAGATCGACTGCGAGATTGAGCAATATGCTCAGCAATGGATATCGGCCTAGGAGTGATAGAAGGACTTGCAGAAGTGGTATCAACATATGTAGGTGGTAGAGGTTGAATTGGTTGACACAAAATAGGTTGAAAAGTCAAACAATTTCTCCTAGACGTCTCTATTAGATCTTTCACAGATATTTTTGGCAAGGAAGGATCGTCTTTAAATTGACCGAACAAATTAACGTACGACGCAAAATTAGGTTCGGGATACCAAAGTTCGGCAAGAGATTTTTTATGTGGGGTACCCATCTTAGAAGAAGGGGAAAGGAAGAAAGTTTGTGGTGCAAGGATCTATTTGAGGGCAAAAATTTTGCAAGTTTCTAATAAAATTTGTCCTTTTTATTTTTATTCTTTTTCTCTTTATTTGGAAAAAATTTTGTTGCAAAAAGATTTTAGAGAAAAACAGATATGCAATAACAAAATATTACTTGCAGTCAATTATTATTTTAAGCATATCACAAGAATATTTATTTGGAAAGAATTGTTGCAAAAAGATACTCGAGAAAAGATATGCAACAACAAAATATTTCTTGCAATCAATTTAGTTCATGCGGGGCCCAAAAATCCTGCACAAGACTTGTTATATGGAAGAGAATATATTTTTAAAGCACACAAAATCTTGCAGGCATTATTCAGAAAATATATTAAAATTTGCAGAGGAGAAATAACAGAGAGCTTACAGTGCAAATTTCATCACTTGAAGACACCACAAGGCCGCGTTTCCGCGGTTTAAATGCATTAATGCCGCGTTTTCGCGGCGGTCTCGTCAGCACGAACCCCTAAAAATCTTCTTACGTTCTTATTCTCCAAGATGGCCGCGGTTCCGCGGCCTAAGGTGGGTTTTGGCTACGGAATCGCGGCGGTTTGGGGGAGTTGGGTCTCCAGAAAAATTCTTCTCTTCTGTTGATCAAAATCTCTTCTGTTCCGATATTTTATTTCCTGTTTTGCTTTCTGGAATTTTCCAGATCCGATTTTGTATATCCTGCAAAAATTTAAACAACAAAGTATCCCTTCCAAAAATAACAAAATATATATTTTTATATTTTTGATTTTTTAGATTTTTATGATTTTTTAAATTTTATGATTAACCCGAAATCTCGTAAAGGAAAGTTCTACGCCATCCCCGGAAACGGCGCTATTTGATTGAGTGATTTAGCGTGCTTGCGCTTTCTAAAAGATAGATCAAAAATATTTGTAACCGCAATCAAGAACGGCGTCGCTTTGCAGCTAGCCGGTGAGTACGGGTCGGTCCACAGGGATGTTGTGAATTTCCGATTCGTTCTTACGAGTTAATTCCGAAGGGTGTTCGGAGTTGTTATTAAATCTAAAAACCTAATTAACATAGGGCAATTATCTAGATCTACTCTTGCTAGGGCTAGGTTTAGGGATGGTTTGGAAATGTAATTAAATCTCACCACTTTCAATACCTGAATGAAGATCTATGAGGAGTTATGGTAATTATCAATAAAGTGGATTAGATCCGTTCGGGAAAGTGTTCCTTCCTCTAGGTTCTTGTCCTTCCTTTAGAGATCCTTACCCTAACCTCCATGGAAAACATCACACCCGGGCCTTTATACTACGGTATCACCGCTACCTCGAGGGATAGAGTGCCGTAGGGAGCGGTATGTGCATGTATGCATGGAGTCCTATTGTAAATATTTGGTGGGTAAGAAAGGGATGAGAGATCTCATCTCTCAAAATCCTTCCTCAAAGCTAAACCCTAAACAAGTTCCTAGGGCATGAAATTAAATCTACCTAGGGCAAGGAATTGAAATCTACACTAGGGCAAAAAATTAAATTACTTACAGATGGCTCTCTCCAAACATCAAAGCAGGGTTGTCAGATCTGAATTTCTGAATTAAAGAGAGGCACCGATGCTCTCCAAAAGAATTCTGAATTTTATTCATAAAAGGAGGCATAAGAAATTACAATCTTTAGAGTTCTATTTATAGGAAATAGAAACCCTAGGTTACATTTTGATCCGCATGTCTACAATTACAAAAATAGCCCTAAGTTGACTAGTCAAAGCCGCCGCCACATTTTGGTAAAAATTATTTCATCTGATCGCCTAGGACCGCCGCGGAACCGCGGCCCGAGGCCTGGTTTGGCCGCGGTTCCGCGGCCAAAAGATTGAATTGGGCCATGAGTTTTCCTGGGCTGATTTCTGTTGGCTTGGGCTTTTTATTTCTATATATCTTTTTCCATTTGGGCTTCTAGGTTGGTTCCAGATCTTCAGTGAACAATTTGCAATGAATTTTTAACCGTTCGCTTTGAGTCGATGTCTTGAATCTTACTTTGTGAATTGTTCCTTATGTAGACTTGATCAAGATTCTCTGTTTGTTGGTTAAAGTCCACATTTTCATCGTATTTACATCGTTTGCACTGTTTTCTGTCCAAGAACCTGTAACCTGTAACATGTAGCAGACATGCGTCAAAAGCACCTGTTTATTTATAAAAAAGAGTAAGAATGAGGAATATAATAATGCAATATTCTGGTGTGAACAGTGATCCGCGACCGACATTCATCAGCGAGCTACTATCTGAAGAAAGGGTAGCTGCGTTAAAAGACGTGCTTCTACAGCATAGAGATTGCTTCGCGTGGAATTATTCCGAAATGCCGGGACTAGATCCAGAAATTGCCGTGCATAAATTGGCGATATCTCCGGACGTCAAACCGGTAAAACAGGCGCCGAGAAGAATGCGACTTGAGTTTGAGATGAGCATCAACGCTGAGGTCAAAAAGTTAATCGACTCTGGCTTTATTCAGGAGGTTCAATATCCAGAATGGATCGCTAACATCGTCCCGGTGATGAAGAAAAATGGAGCGGTGCGCATATGCGTGGATTTTCGGGATCTCAATAAAGCTTGCCCGAAGGATGATTTTCCAGTGCCAGTCACCGAACTAATGATAGACAATACGTCCACTCATGAGGTTTTCTCCTTCATGGACGGCTCGTCAGGATATAATCAAATAAAGATGCATCCCGAAGACCAGAAGCACACCGCCTTCAGGACTCCTTTGGGTATATTCTGCTACAAGGTGATGCCCTTCGGTTTAAAGAACGCCGATGCTACTTACCAGAGAGCCATGACGCAGATATTTGATGACCTTATACACGAAATCGTCGAATGCTATATCGACGATCTCGTGATTAAAAGTAAATCATACGAAGAACATCTCGAGCATTTGAAGACCGTATTTCAACGCCTTCGGCAATACAACTTGAAGATGAACCCTCTTAAGTGTGCATTCGGAGTTTCCTCGGGAAAATTTTTAGGATTCATCGTCCGACACCGGGGTATCGAAATAGATCCGTCCAAGATCAAGGCGATCATGGAAATGCCTCCGCCAAGAACTCTTAAACAGCTGCGATCTCTCCAAGGAAAGCTCGCATACATACGACGATTTATAGCCAACCTCTCTGGAAAGTGTCGTCCTTATAGCCACCTGATGAAGAAGGGAACCCCATTCATTTGGGATCACAAATGCCAAGGCGCACTGGATGAGATCAAGCAATACCTGCAGAGCCCTCCAGTTTTGGCTGCTCCGGTTAAGGGAAAGCCTCTCATTCTTTACACGACCGCCCTTGAAGGTTCTTTAGGCGCGTTATGGGCACAAGAAAATGACCAAGGGAAAGAAAGAGCACTCTACTACTTAAGTCGAGTTCTACTGGGGGCAGAAAGCAACTACTTCCTCATTGAAAAACACCGCCTGGCGTTGATCTTCGCGATAACAAAGCTCAGGCACTACGCGTTGGCGCATGAGGTCCGTCTCATTTCAAAGGTGGACCCCCTTAAATACTTGATGTCAACGGCCATATTGACGGGACGACTCGCTAAATGGGCCCTACTCTTGATGCAGTTCTCGATCACGTATCAACCTCTCAAGGCAGTGAAAGGCCAGGCCATCGCCGACTTCCTCGCTGAGCATCCCATACCCGCCGATTCTCCTCTAAATTGCGATCTTCCAGACGAACATGCGTTTGATGCGATCGACGGTGGTGATACCCGATGGGAGCTCTATTTCGATGGAGCATCTTCCGTAAAGAAGCGCAAACAAAGTATCCCTATAATCAAATCGGGGGTAGGACTCATCTTTATGACTCCACAAGGAGGGATAATGCGCTTTGCTTTCTCCCTAACAGAACCGAGGACAAATAATGAAGCCGAATACGAAGCTCTGATAGCAGGCCTCGAGATCGCCATTGACATGGGAATTGAAAACCTCTTCATATACGGGGATTCTCAACTGGTCGTTAATCAAATAAACGGCGACTACCAAACATGCAAACCAGAATTGGTAAAGTACGGCGAAAAAGTGCAACAACTGTTGACTCAAATTCCCTCCTATACTTTGGAAAACATACCGCGCGCGGAAAACAGCAAAGCAGACGCATTGGCCAAACTTGCTAAAGAACTGGCTGACGAGAATCTCGATGACGTTAGAATCGTGGTGCAAAGCCGTCGGGTGCTTGCCCTAATGGAAATATCTCCGAAATCATCCGAAGAAAAAGGGGCGAGCGAGCAGATGGCTCTAGAAATAAAAGACCGGGAAAAGGCCGAAGAATGGAGGGAAGTCTTCATAGACTACTTTAAGTCCCACCGAATGCCCGAAGAAGCGTCCACAAGACATCAGCTCATGAAACGAGCTCTGTCTTTCGCCTTCGTCAATGATACTCTGTACAAGAGGTCATTTGATTCTCTATGGCTGAGATGTTTAGGACCTGACGAAGCGAAAAGGGTCGTCCAGGAAATTCACGACGGACTCTGCGGTTCTCACCAAGCAGGCCCGAAGATGAAGATGAAGATAAAACGGATGGGCTACTACTGGCCCACGATGATCCAGGATTGCCTCGAATATGCGAAGCAGTGCCACTCATGCCAAATTCATGGGGACTTCATCCATCAGCATCCAAACCCACTACATCCAACGGTGGCTAGCTGGCCATTCGAAATGTGGGGGACCGATATAGTCGGCCCCATCGAACCAGCATCGTCTAGAGGACACCGTTTCATTCTGGCAACGACTGACTACTTCTCCAAGTGGGCAAAAGCGGTACCGCTGAAAGAAGTAAAGACGAAAAATATTCTCCATTTCTTCAAGACGCATGTCATATATCGGTTTGGAACGCCAAGACGGATCATTTCCGATAACGGGCCAGCCTACAGAAGCCACAAGATCAGTCGCTTTGCGCAGCAACACAATATAGATTGGAGATATTCCTCGGTTTATAATCCGCGAGCTAACGGTCTAGCTGAGGCCTTCAACAAGACCTTGACGAAGATCATGAAGAAAACAGTGTCGCGAAATAAGAAAGACTGGCACGAAAAACTGCAAGAAGCTCTCTGGGCGTATCGAACCACGTTTAAAACGGCCACGAACGCAACACCATATGCGTTAGTATTCGGGACAGAAGCAGCACTCCCCCTCGAGATAGAGTTACCCTCTTTACGAGTGGCAGTCCATTACGAGCTGACGGACGAAGAAAATGCTCACCTTCGGCTTGAGGAGCTTGACGCCCTTGAAGAAACACGACTCATGGGGCAACAAAATCTGGAGGCCTATAAAGCAAAGATGACGCGCTCATATGAAAGACTGACCCGACTGAGGACATTCCGCCAAGGCGAGCTTGTGCTAGTGGTCAAAAGGTCTATGATCCCCAATCGCGCCAAGCGGGGAAAATTCGAGCCAAACTATGAAGGCCCGTACGTCATAGATAAGGTCTACCAGGATGGGGCCTATCTACTCATGGACATGCACGGTGAAAGGCCTTTCAGGCCAATAAACGGTCGCTTCCTAAAGAGATACTACGCTTAATGATCCACGGCCTAGGTCAATGATAGATGACGACGACTATGTCCGCTCGCTATCTTCCTAAGCTCAAGCTTTATAAGTAGTAGCCGGCCTTCTCCATGACGGACCGAAATGTCCTTAAACTAATGGCAGACTGAAATGTCTTTAAACTAATACCGCAGCATCCTTATGCTGACAAGATAAAAAAAAATTAGAAACGGTATGTCCATAAGCAAAAAGGGAACGGATGAAAACCCGAAAGGGCTCCGTAAGTAAAAACAACAGGGCTACCGGCGAGTGTTCGTGAAAACCCGAAAGGGCGTGACCTCGTAAAAAAAAAAAGAGAAAAAGAAAATAAAAAGAATAAAAAAAACGGTATGACCATAAGCAAAATGGGCGCGGATGAAAACCCGAAAGGGCTCCGTGAGTAAAAACAGCAAGGCTACCGGCGAGTGTTTGTGAAAACCTGAAAGGGCGCAACCTCGTTAAAGGACACTTATAGGGTCTTCTCGACCTTATAAGGAGAAACCACCCACGTGAGATCCTTACGACTCACAAGGGAGCAGCACACTTAGGGATCCCCACGATTCCTAAGGAGAAAATACACTTGCGAGATCCTTACGACTCGTAAGGAGAACTCCCTTATGGGACCCTCACGGCTCATAAGAGTTGAAAGTCTTAAGTTACAGAGACCTAAACCTGTGCTTAAGCAACCCCCACAACTTTCGTTATGGCCCTACAAGCGGCTCGATACTGACCCTTGTATATAATCCATGGGCGCGAATAAACATTTCCCTAATCAAGTCTCATCCGAGACTGGGGATATGTTCGCATGATGAACAACCCTTATAAGTCCTCTCGACTTACAAGGAGAAAACCCTCTTGTAGGATCCTTACGACTTACAAAGGAACATACACTTAGGAATCCTCACGAGTCCTAAGGAGAAAATACACCTACAAGATCCTCACGACTTGTAGGGAGACATAACTTCGTGAAACCCTTACGGCTCATGAAATCAAAAGCCTTAGCCGACAGGACCCTGACCCTGGTCGCTAAGCCACCATTGTTCGACATCGACAGAGGCAGATGATGATTCGCTCCTGGTAATATCCCAGTTGTAGCGGTGCTGATGCCGAAATCTGGTTTACGGCGAAAAGCCAATAGGCCGCACATGCATACGAAATAGCCGAAATGATTGGGCAACTCGCAATAAAAAGCAGCGAGTAAAAATAAAATAAATAGCCGAAATGATTGGGCACCGCTAAAAATAGCCGAAATGATTGGGCAATCGCGACCTTCGCGATAAAGCTGAAATGATAGAGCATCGCGGAGATAAAACAAAAAAAAATGATGATAAAATTCTGGCCCTACAATTAAGATCGCATCGATCCCTGTATAAAATCCAAGGGCGTAAACAAAGAGGGAACCATACTTTCCCAACAGGCTCCGCCAGAAGATGAAGACGAAGCCAAATCTAGACGGTTCAGTCCAACTCCGAAGAAACCAATGTCTTCAGCAAATTCCTCGACTCACGGATACAAACACTCCTTGACGAGAGCCTCCTGATCCGCGTCGACTCGCAGAGCCACCAGTGCCTCCGTGGGAAATCCTCGACTCGTTTCAAACCCCAAGGAAACAAATAATCCTTGGCGCTTGGGAAACAAATAATCCCTAGCAAATTCCTCGACTCACGGATACAAACACTCCTTGACAAGAGCCTCCTGATCCGCGTCGACTCGCAGAGCCACCAGTGCCTCCGCGGGAAATCCTCGACTCGTTTCAAACCCCAAGGAAACAAATAATCCTTGGCTCTTGGGAAACAAATAATCCCTAGCAAATTCCATGACTCACGGATACAAACACTCCTTGATGAGAGCCTCCTGATCCGCGTCGACTCGCAGAGCAATCAGTGCCTCCGTGGGAAATCCTCGACTCGTTTCAAACCCCAAGGAAACAAATAATCCTTGGCGCTTGGGAAACAAATAATCCCTAGCAAATTCCTCGACTCACGGATACAAACACTTCTTGACGAGAGCCTCCTGATCCGCGTCGACTCGCAGAGCAATCAGTGCCTCCCTGGGAAATCCTCGACTCGTTTCAAATCCCAAGGAAACAAATAATCCTTGGCGCTTGGGAGACAAATAATCCCTAGCAAACTCCTCGACTCACGGATATAAACACTCCTTGACGAGAGCCTCCTGATTCGCGTCGGCTCGCAGAGAAACTAGTATCTCCGCGGGAAATTCCCGATTCGTCTCAACATGCAAATGAAGCCTCAGGCAGCAAGGACTAAAAAACTTGCTTCCTGAACAATAGGACCCTGCAAGTCAATCCAAAATGGTCTCTTGCATACTATTCACGGGTCTCACTCTCCAAAGTCGAATTTCGACGAGGAGGGAAACAACCGCTTACAAGTCCTCTCGACTCGTAAAAGGAAAAATTCTCTTATAGGATCCTTACGACTTATAAGAGGAAACCACACTTAGGAATCCCCACGATTCCTAAGGAGAAAAACCCACCTATGAGATCCTCTCGATCCGTAGGGAGAAAAATCTCTATGAGACCCTCACGGCTCATAGAGTTGAAAAGTCTTAGGCAGCAGATCCGAACCTGCGGCCTAAGCCATCGCTATTTCTTAAGAAAGTTAGGATACTCGTTCTAATCATCCGTCAACCATGTTTGCTAAAGTGATATGCTGATAGTAAAAGAAAGAAAAGACGGAGAAAATGACACATTACAAAAAAAAGGGTGTATCTTTTATTCATAAACCTGATTGGGTACAGGATACATTATGTCAAAGAATAAAAAAATATATATATACATTCTTTTATCTACAATTACAAACGATACAAAGAAGGATAGCTACTAAGGAGGAAGTGTCTTTAGTAAATCCACAAGTTGCTCCCGCACTTCCTTCAGCGCCTCCTCCTGAGCGGCTGCCGCGGCCACCTCCGCTTCCACCCGGGCTCGCTGCTGCAAGAAAGATGAAAGTTGCTCCTCCGCCGCCTTCTGGGCTGCTTCCTGGCTAGGTGCATCTCGCTCGACAACATCAAGGTGTTGCCTCAATGTTAACCCTTCAGAAAGACATTGCAGAAGGCCCTCAAAGACAACCTTCAACCGTGCGGCGTTGGCCTCCACCCGAGCATGCAGTTGGGCAGACTTGCTCGAAGTCTCACCTCGCTCCTTACGCCTTGAAATGACTTCTTGTTCGAGGTGGCGGAAGTAAGGAGCGCTCTGCTCAATCCACACTGTTCTTTGATTACTGGCAGCCAAGGCCTCGGGAGCGGGACGCAGCGACTCCAACTGATATAGGCAACCTTCGATCTCCTTACAATGGTTAACCCAGGATGCGACGATGCCCTCATCATGAAAGTTCACGAGTATTGCTAGCATCGGGTTAACCATCATAGCGAAGTCTGCGGCATATGTAGGAGTTTCAATGTCGAGTTCCTCGACGTAGTCACTCAACATGCGCAGACTATTCGCGGCGTCTTTTGAAGACAGACTTCTCAGATAAGGACCCGCCGGCATTATGATGCGAGATTCGAAGGGCGCCGAGACCGGAACGACAGCTGAAAAGAAACAAGATGTGATCAGATAATAGTTCTGAAAATAAAGAAGGAAGACTTTATCAATGTGATAGTCGCTGTACCAGCTGAGGCAGGTGGCAGAGCCGGAAGAGTCGGCAACGCAGCCCGTCTTTCATCCCCTCCTTCGATTTGTAACACTGCAGTCGAGATAAAAAAAAAAGGTTTAGAAATAATCCCATCAATGAAGAAAGAAGGATGTCATTGGAAATCATACTCACCAACGCCACCAGAGGAAGAAGCAAGCTTGGATGGGAAGGAGAAGTGTGGGAGCAACATCTGGTAAAGATGGTCAAAAAGTACTCCTGAAAAGACACAACAGCACAACTTCAGTACATACACTATACATCTGAATGATAAGACTAATAAGTTGCAAACCCATACCTTCCAACATCTTAGACGGTATGAGAGAGGGTTGGGAGGTAACCACCGCCAAGGCAGTCGTTGAAGGCGCTCCTTCAAGCAGTGGGGCATCGGCGCTGGCTGCACCTGCGTTATAAGAAAGATGAACTTGTCAGAAAGGATTGTAAAATAAGATAGACAGTAACCTAAGGTTTACCTGAGGAGCTCCCGGCCGAAACAGAAGCGACTCCCTCCTCTATCGACATGAGGCCACCGCCCGTAGCCTCATCACCCGACTCGATGGGGACCGTCGTCGTGCTAGCGCGACCAGGAGACGGCAGGAGATCGTAAGCAGGGAGGGCAATGATTGGAGCGTTGCCGGATTCTTGGAAGGAAGCGGCTGACTCTTCCCCAAGAGTCGTACCCATCTCACCCGCAACTTCTTCGAGCTCCGCCGTCTCCATCGGCTCATCCACTGTCACCACGAGGTCGCCGGCCTCAAGTGCCTCGTCCACCACCACCCTCGGTTCAGTTATAATGATCATATCATCTGCCACCGCTTCAGGTTCGGCATCAATGACCTTCTCGGCTGCAGGCCCCTCGACCTCCACCTCAGGCTCCAAAGCCACAACGACGTTGCCCACCGTCGGCTCGAGTTCGGCAGGTACCACCCCCTCTGTTCCCCTAGGATCAACGGTCTCCGCCTCACCCTCGGTCGGACTTGGCCCTGCAAAATAATACATGTAAGAACCGTCGGCATTATAACTTTCACAATAAAAATTCTGAAAGAAATGTTATCTGAAGTGGACTTATCATTTGCGCTTCGAACGGCACGCGCCACTTGTCTGCGAGCAGTGGATAGGGCGACAGGGGCCTCTTCGGAAGGAGTATCTGCCCGAGGGACGGTGCTTGGGCCCGCTCCCGTAGCCAAAGCAGCCCGGCACGCCTTCGCCTCGCGCCTCAGCCGTTTTCTCTCCTCCTGGGCCGTTGAGACGGACCTAACCAGAGCCTCTCGCATTGAGGCATCCTCGTCCGTATACAGGGATGCCTCCAAACTCTTCAAGGCATCCCTCGTCGACTTGTCAAGTCGAAGCCCTTGCAGCAGCCCCGACGAGACCGGAACTCCAGTGACGGGTTCCGAAAGAATATCTTCGTCGACTGGTATAGCCCCTAGAAGGAAACAAGGAAAGAAAGTTAGGTTGATCATCGAAAAGAACGACGAAATTTGCTTTAAAAAAAGGGGGGTGGGACATACCAGCGCCCGCTAAAGTGCGTTTCTCCTCCTCCTTTTGGAAGGTTTTCAAAGAGGCAGCGATAGCTTCTTCGGTAGAGACACCTGTTGAAAATGGGGAAAAGTATTAGTCAAGAATAATGATGAAAAATGCGATGAAATGATGAGGAGAGCAGCTAATAATTACCTGACTCAGCGAGTTTACTTAACCACGCTTTAAGCCTCGCTGATCGCTCAGAAGCCGCAATGGCGGCCACCAGGTCAGTGTCTGCGGGGTCTACCGCGAAGCCCTTATTGCTGCCATACTCACTTATTCCTTTGGTAAGAGAGGCCTCATGCTCTAAGCCAAGAATCGCGTCAAGGGAAAGGAGCGGCTTCTTCTTCTTTTGCCCGCCAGCTCTGGATACACCCGAGACTGATTTACGTTTAGCGGACGCCTTGGGACGGCGGGTCCCGATATCCTCGCCGGCGCCAGACTCTGGCGCTACCACATTTACCACCTCCACTGAAGCACGGGAGGCTGGTGGCGCATCCACAATATCGCGAAGTGGCAATCCGCGCGGAGGGCTCAACACGCGCGGAGGTTCGACTCCAACACCTTTGAATGGAGAAATAACCGGGGTCCTCGGCTTCAAGGGAGCCTTGCGATCGCTGCCGGGAGGCGCACCCTTGCGGTCAACCAGCATGCGTTTTTCCATTTGGATAACTGGACCCATAGCATGCGCATACCAAGCCACATACGCATTGAGGACTTTGGGGATGCAGCTCGGTTTGCTGATGAAGAAATAAGAACCCGTGTTGAGCCGCATAAAGTGGTGCATTGCATTCTTTATCCCCTCTCGGCTAACTACGGGCTTATCCAAGAAGGCTTCCATTGGGATCCCTTGGTTGTAGCTCGATTGCTGAGCAAACCGGTGAGGATTATACCTCATGAATAGTGTTGTCTCATTCTGCCTGAACACCAGGTAGCCCGGCCGAATGGAGTAGAGATGGAGGATTTCCCGAGCCTTCAGTGTGGAAGCCCCGTCTTTAAAATCATCGCGTAGCGACACTACCGACTTGGTAGTCTCTGAGCCTATTGTTATAACCTTGTCCAAGAAAGAAATCTTTGCTCCGACCAGGTGTGGTCGAAGGAGCAGCCCCCTAGCCTCCCGCGGAGGAGCAACTACGATCGAAGCCCCGACCAGCCGTATGACCCTCGGGAGCCTGCACTTCTCAAAAAAGGGAGGAATCTTATGGGCACCGAACACCCCGTGCACGTGCATTTCCATCCAGGAGGTAAAGTAGTGCATCGGGAAGTTGGCGGGTTGCACCCCAGGCTCACTAGCGTCCGCCGCTACGCTAAGTCCATTATAAAGATAAGCCAGCCCGGCAATTCCTACTGACAACTGTAAACCAGCCACCATCCGATGCGCTGGGTAGAAAACAGTCGGCCGCATATAGCGTGGATGCATAGGAAGAGCAAAACTGCACAACCACAAGCCCAAGAACCCTACAAAGAAGGTCTCTTCATCCATGTCGGGGACGGCAATTTCTGAAAAAGGGACGACGGCGGCACCGGGAAGAAAGTCTTTGTGGTCATCCTCCGATGTGGGTCGGCGATCAAAACCGAACCCAAAAGGGTCGTCAAGCTGGGCGAACTTCTCGCTCCGCTCTGATAAGAACTCTGGTTGAATGAAACGAGCAGTGAAATCTGCAAAACTGACTCCCCTGTCACCCGATTCTAGATAGAGTCCTTCATAAATCTCCAATACCTTCACTAAGCCCGGGTACTGATGCTGAATAGCGTTCTCCGGCGTCAGGTCAAACACCAGCGGCTTGGTGGCAAAGACGTATTCATCGGGAGGAAGCAGCTCCTCGTAAGGCTCTCCCCTCATCGGCAGACCCGAGATTTCAGCAAACTCCTCCAAGGAGATAGAGACTTCCCGATCCGTCATCAGGAAGGTGTGTGTGGGAATATTCCATTGCTCGATAAAAGCCTTAACCCACCACGTTGGAGGAGAAGGATACTCAAAGAGCGAGACGTAAATGGCCGAGTACAAACCAATCCTCATCAGATGAGTCCTCCTCGCTGATAGGATATACCGGGCCCATTGCAAATATCCAGCAAGTGGTCGTGGGATCAGTCCAATGTTATAAGCCTGTCCCCAAGGGCACGCTTCATCCTGACAAATTCTCCTCCCTAAAATATCTATTGCCGGCGGCGGCTGTACGGGGATAGTACCAATAGCAGGCTGGAGGAGGTCATCCGAATTCCAATTTTTGACCTCCACGGTATACTTCACCGGGGGTTCATCTGCGTAGGGGAGTGAAGATGTTGGCTCAGACGGCGTGGCGGAACTGAAACTGCGACGACCATGGATGATTTCATTGTACCACCTACCCCACAAGTGAAGGTTTTTATGTTCGGGGTCATGATCCTTGATTAGAGCGAGCACCACGCGGTCCACCGGTGCCTGGGGAAACCCTCCCTCCGAGCGAACAAACGGAAAAGACGAATTGGCAGACATGTTTCCTGCAAAGAGACAAACCTTAGCCGTCAAGATTATAATTCCAACGCTCAACATGTTTAAATTTTTATACCGTACAGCAATGCAGTGGATAGGGGGACCAAAGGGGGGCCCACAAAATCTGGAAGACGGCGCATCACTTAATAAGACAGTCCCATCGTTGGGTGAGACTGTCAGTTAATAAAAAGATCCCCAAGAGAATATCCTCATTGATGGGAAATCCCCAGAGACAAGGAGAAAATCTCCTCTTTTAGAGCAAATCTCCGTCACAGAGTGACATTTGTCAAACTCTGGTCTCAAGGAAATAAAAAAAAATTCTTGAAAAGAGCCCAGCTCTATAATAATGATGGAAAAGCCATCAAAAAGGAAAACTTTAACTCCTAAAGATTAAAAATTTAGGATCTTAAAAATCCACAAAAACTTTTAAGAGTTCTCCACTTTCAAATCAGAAAAGGTCTACATTTGATCCATGAGCAAAGCTCTATTCATGGGTTAAAACCCATGAACAAGATCTCTATAGATCTATAGATTTCTGAGAGTAAGGCTCTGTTAATAAAACCCCAAAGGGGTTTTCTTTAGATCAAAGATCTATAAGAGTAAGGCTCTGTTGATCAAAGATCTATAAGAGTAAGGCTCTGTTAATCAAATTTAATTTAATTTAATTTAATTTAAATTTTACCTAAGTTGTTCTAAAAATCTGAACTCTGGAAAGAAATGAGAGCAAGGCTCTAAAAATCTTAAACAAGAGCAAGGCTCTGAAATTCAAGTTCTTGAAAATGGTAAAAAAAAATTCAAGGACCAAGGGTCCTATTTATAAGGCGCTTGCGCCCTTTGAGCTCACCCCTTGATCCAACGATCAGAAATTTGCCACCGCTGCACTCACGTGTGCGTCACGTGAGCGCAACGGTGGGGGGGCATTTGTTTCGCCCAATCAGAGCAAAGCTCTGTTGAAATTCAAAATTCAAAAATTCTGAAGCAACGCTTCAAGTCTCGGGCGCAACGCGCCACATGTCAGGCGCTGATACGTCAGCGCAGCGCCCAAGAAGGCGCACCCAATCAGAGCCAAGCTCTATTAAAGAAAGCAACTCTTCAGTTGCGCAGGCGCTGCGCTGCGCGACACGTGTCAGCGCAGATGCGCTGCGCTGTGCGCTGCGCGACACGTGTCAGCGCAGATGAGCTAGCGCAAGTCGCGCTGCGCTGCGCGACACGTGTCAGCGCAGATGCGCTAGCGCAAGTCGCGCTGCGCTGTACACTGCGTGACACGTGGCGCGCGCTGGGGCATCTGCGCCAAACAGAATTAAAATTTTAAGAAATCTTTTCTGTTCTTGTTAAAACAAGAAGATTTTCTTCTGCAAAGCAGAAGCCCTTGGATCAAAGATCCAACAGTGGGAAAAATTCCCCAAATCACTCAGAGAAAGATCTCTTTAACAAATTTAACTAATTTATGGGCACTATAAAAAGGACCCTAGGTCTCAATTAAAAGGCATCAACATCTTTCTAAAAAAAAGGGAGAGAAGAGAACTCTGAGAAACTCCTCAAGAATAAAAAAAGGTAAAAACCTTTAGAAAAAAAGAGAAAGTTCTCTTATGAACAGATCATAGATCTAAAAATAAGATCAATGATCTTTAATAAAAATAAAATAAAACAAAAATAGTGCTTTGCACTTCTGTTCTTGAATCTAAAAGATTCTTGGTGCTTTGCACTTGCAAACTGCGCTGTTGCGCTCTTGGGAGAGCGCCACGTATCAGTATCTAAACCACTTGCGCTATGCGCTCTTGAAATAAGAGCTTTGCTCCCTGGAGTTGGCGCAACTCACCAGAGTGCGCCACGTGTCAGTAGCGCAACAGCGCAGCGCACTGCACTGTTGCGCTTGCGCTCACCAGAGCTGACACGTGTCTTCACCACAAGCGCTTGCGCTCAGTGAGTGGCGCAAAGCGCCTAACAAATGCAATGCAGGGCCAAGCCCAATTAAAAGACCAAACAGGCCTAGTTAAATTGATGCTCTGCACCATTTATAAATGGGCAAAGCCCAAACAAAAATAATAAAATGCTATGCAGATGCCTTGCAGGGCCCAAAATAAATTGATGCTCTGCATCTTTTATGGGCAGAGCCCCAACAAGAAAGTAGAAGTAATGCAATGCATTATTTAAGTGTGGGCAAAGCCCTAGCACAGGTCTAATGGACTATAAATAAATAAAATGTTGAACATTTTCAACTGGACTTAGCCCAATTCTGGCCGTAAGTCCTTAAATTAAATTGAACTGAGCACAAATGCTCTCTCTCAAACCAATTTATATCCGGTTCGAGGGTACATCTCCGAACTCCTTTGACATCCATCGTTGTAATTCCTCAACGACGTCAAAGAGGTGACGGGTCCCAACGACCATACATCAATACGGACTGCGGGGTCCTTAAACCCGTGGACCGAAACGTCCCTAAACTAATGTTGGACCGAAACGTCCCTAAACTAATGTTGGACCGAAACGTCCCTAAACTAATGGTGGACCACCACGTCTCTAAACTGGAACACGGACCACTACGTCCCTAAACTGGAACAATAGAGCCTTCAAATGCTCTTTTGTCGGATCTAAACGATCCCGTTTAAGTTGATCTTAGCCCCAAACACGGCTAACGTATCCTTAAACATTCAAACAGACTATAAAACTCCAAATCAACCTTGGTTCAATGGTACATCTCTGAACTCCTCTGACATCCGCCGTTGTAATCCTTCAACGACGTCAGAGAGGCGACGAGTCCCGACGGCCATATATTAAATGGATCACCCCGTTAAGTTGATCTTAGTCTCAAACAGGACTAACGTATCCTTGACGAACGTTTAAGTTGATCTTAGCCGCAACGCGACTAATGCATCCTTAAACTAAAAACACCAAACCCAAATCTAAGTAAATACGGATTTGGACTAATCCACGTCCTACGGGCGACGGCATTACTCAGTCTCCGTATACAATCCACGGGCAACCACAAACAAACCAAACACACACGACACGAAGTGAAATTCTGGAGAAGGAGAAAGTGGCTACCGCGATGCGGTAGCGTAATTAACTGCAGAGGCTTGCGCCTGCAGGGAAGAGCGTCCCCACAATTAAAAAACCCCTCTAGCGAGGGGGAATCTGACAAAGTCTGCTACATCGGCCGTATCCGTCTAAACCTTCGATACACGGTGCCATAAATCAACTTGGCATCTTCGGAGAGGTAGACGGATAAAACCTAATAGCATCTGCCCCGAATCTCAGGTACATACGCCCTAACGTCTCGGCCGTCCTTCGGAGGGGAACACGAGGCTTGATCCGGACTTTGGTCACCTCCGCGGCCTCCTTGAGTCGAAGACGATCCACCCGAGAGATGTACACCGAGCTCCACCTCGAGCCAAGGTAACTAGGGCGAAGAGATTGCTAATCTAGAAGCCCTAGGTTGTGTAGAAGTGATAAAGGGATGGTTTTGTCTTTGTGGGATCTTTATCTCTCAACACATGAGATCAAAAGATGAATCAAGAGGAGGAAGAAGAAGGAGGAGCTAGCAACCATGGTTCATTTCTTTTTCTTCTCACTTGAAAAAGGCAAGAGTGAGAATGAGAAAGAAATTGTGAGCATAAGAAAATGAACCATGGTTCAATAATGCAAAAACAATATCATTACTAATCCCATCAAGATAAAGTTTGATGGCTACATTGAAATGACCATTATCATAATCAAAATAGAAAAAGAAAAAGAAAAGAAGAGTGTAGATCTCTCTTGAAAGTCAATGGTCAACACGGTCAACCGGTCAACAAAGTCAAGAGAGGTCAATGGGGTCAAATGGTCAATGCAATTAGCCATCATAAAATTATCACTAAAAGGATTAGTAAATGATGTCCGCGGCTCATAATGGTTTTGACCAAACGAACTGTCAAAACCCTAATGAGCCTGCCACATAACGGTTTTGGCCGAACCAACTGCCAAAACCCTGATGAGGCACCTCCTCCTTCATCGCTCCGGAAAACTGTGCATACACACCTGCATCCGCATTCTGTAAAATGCGGATGCGCAGAAGACTAAACAAAACCATCCGTGCAATACTAGGATCCGGCTTAAACCAAAACCCACTAGTATTGCCTGCCCGAACACCACACGCACACAAGTGTACGTAAGTGATCGCAGCCCCGCCGTAAAACCATACGGCCTCTACACGTTTCGTCCAGTGCAGGGAAACTCTCTGTGTAGGACTCTAAAGACTCGACACTACGCTGGCAGTGGGTTTAACCACAGACCGCAAGCGGCACTAGCTGTACGTAACGGTCCCCAGGTAGATGTCGATAAGAAGGCCGATGAGGTAAACCCATCCGAACTCCTACTGAGCCTGTATGTGACAATCTCCGTACAGTCCGGTCTGTTCGTCTGGTACATCGCATGGCGGGCCTAGGGGGCGGTAAACGTCAGTCCCCTAATAGCGGTACAAGTCGTGTCGGAGTGAAGCCCATTACACCATGAGATAACACTGGAAACCTACCAGTATATCTCGCTTGCCTTGACCAGGGACTACTCGTGTAATGTCTCTCCTAGACACAGCGTGATGTCAACCCCCAATACCGGGAGAGACGAATCCTGTCTAACCGTAACTGCCTCCAAGTGCTTCGGGACTGCACCCAACTACTACCTGTTTGCACGACTCAGTAGAGCCATGGTAGGGTAGTAATCAAAGAACAGTGGGAACACACTCGAGGCGAATGACAGTGTCAAGTCAGCGGACTAAGCTGTACTCATGTCACCTGGGAACTGATAACTGACGATAGGTATAATACCAACCATCAGTTCCCGACGAGTCCTGTCCAGTGTACTCGTAACCTAACGAGCACCCGCATACTATCTCAAATACGGCGTACTGACGGCTGTGGGACAGACCGTCTCCCGTACTGGGATGAGAAGCGCATACGCTAGTCTACTCCGGAGTATCGATACCCTGTTTCGATAATCCCACGACTAGGGACGGGTAAAAGGATGTGCTTGTGGATTACCCAGCCCCCACGAGTGTGATCGCCATCACAACGCCGGTAACCAAGCAAAGATCCAAAGGGCTCTACTAATGCGTATAGGTGATATAATAAAGAAACATATGTACACATTAAAGCAGAGACAAAACAAGTAGTATACTACTATTTCGAGCAAGATTGTCTATACAACTATGAATATCCCAAGCTTCGATCAAGTAATATACATACTAGTATGATACAGTAATGGCCTCTAGGGCATATACACTAACAATCTCCCACTAGCACTAAGGCCATGTACTGGCGTATCGAAGACCTATCATCTCGATCAGCCGCTCGAACTGAGTCTAGGGTAAGGCCTTCGTGAATGGGTCCGCGGTGTTGTCCTTTGTGTCCACTCTCCGCACCTCGATCTCCTGGCGATCAATGATCTCCCTGATCAGGTGATACCGCCTTAAGATGTGCCTGGATTTCTGATGGGACCTTGGTTCCTTCGCTAAAGCTATAGCCCCATTGTTATCGCAATACAAAGGTATTGGGTCAACAATGGACGGAACCACCTGAAGTTCACTAATGAACTTCTTCATCCAGACCGCCTCTTTTGCGGCATCGCTTGCAGTAATGTATTCAGTCTCCATCGTCGAGTCTGCGACGGTATCCTGTTTGGAACTCCTCCAACATACCGCCCCTCCGTTGAGGGTAAACACAAAACCCGAGACAGACTTGGTGTCATCTTTGTCACTCTGGAAGCTTGAATCGGTAAAGGACTCGACCCTGAGGTCTCCATTACCGTAAACCAGGAACATCTCCTTAGTCCTTCTCAGGTACTTGAGAATGTTCTTCATTGCTGTCCAGTGGTCCTCACCTGGGTCTGATTGATACCGGCTTACCGTGCTCAGCGCGTAAGCTACATCTGGTCTTGTACATAGCATCGCATACATTATAGATCCTACCGCCGAAGCGTAGGGTATAGTGCTCATGCGAACCCTCTCCTCGTCAGTCTTAGGAGACATCTTCTTGGAGAGGGTAATTCTGTGCAATGCGGGTATGTTACCGCGCTTGGAATCCTCCATACTAAATCTCTTTAGTACGGTCTCTATGTACCTGGACTGCGAAAGTCCCAGTAGTCTCTTGGATCTATTTCTATAGATCTTGATCCCCAGAATGTACGAGGCATCACCCAGGTCCTTCATGGAGAACCGTTGTGACAAAAATAGCTTGACCGATTGTAGCATAGGAATGTCATTTCCTATCAAAAGAATGTCGTCCACGTACAAGACTAGGAATACGACAGTTCGTCCTACAATCTTCTTATAGACACAGGGTTCATCTTCGTTCTTGATGAAATCAAAATCCTTGATTGCCTCATCAAAACTGATGTTCCAGCTCCGCGATGCCTGCTTTAATCCTTAAATGGATTTAAGCAACTTGCACACCTTCCCGCTGCTTCCACTGTCTACGAAACCTTCTGGCTGATCCATGTAAACGCACTCTTCCAAACAACCGTTTAGGAAAGCCGTTTTAACATCCATCTGCCAGATTTCATAGTCATGGAAGGCAGCAATGGCAAGTAGGATCCGAATGGATTTGAGCATAGCCACCGGAGAAAAAGTTTCGTCATAGTCCAAACCAGGTCTTTGACGAAAACCTTTTGCAACGAGTCTAGCCTTATAGGTTTCCACCTGCCCATCTACACCAAGTTTTCTTTTGTAGATCCATTTTCATCCAACGGGTTTTACCCCAGGTGGAGCAATATCCAAGGTCCACACTTTATTGGCGTACATGGACTCCATTTCGGATTGCATTACTTCCTGTCACTTATCAGAGTCCCTACTGATAATGGCCTGCCTGAAACTGGTAGGGTCATCTTCTTCCAAGATGTAATCCTCTCGATCCCCGTCTATGAGAAAACCGTAGTATCTCTCGGGTGGATGAGAAATCCTACCAGATCTGCGGAGTGGCTGAGGTTCGTTGGTTGTAACTAAATCTAGCGGTTCCACCAAATCTTTTGTTAAAGCTTGTGTTTCTGGAATTTCGTCCAGTTCTACCGTGCTCCCACTAATATTTTTAACAAGAAATTCTTTTTCTATAAATGTGGAATTTCTTGAAACAATTATCTTCTGTTCCTTTGCATGGTAGAATAGATACCCACTTGAATCTTTTGGGTATCCCACAAACTTACACAAAACTGCCCGTACCTCAAGTTTGTCTGGGTTCTGCTTTTTGACATAAGCTGGGCAACCCCAAATCTTAATACGTTTAAGATACAAACTCTTACCACTCCATATTTCATATGGAGTCTTAGGCACGGATTTGGATGGAACTTGATTCATTAGATGTGCTGCAGTTTGAAGTGCATATCCCCAGAATGAAAGAGGTAACTCAGCACTACTCATCATGGAGCGAACCATATCCAATAGGGTACGATTCCTCCGCTCCGAAACACCGTTGTGCTGTGGTGTATAAGGAGGAGTAAGCTGAGAGAGAATACCATTCTCTTTTAAGTAATCTAGGAATTCCGTGCTTAAGTACTCCCCTCCTCTATCAGACCGGAGGATCTTGATACTTTTGCCAGTCTGGTTCTCTACTTCGTTTCTGAATTCCTTGAATTTCTCAAAAGTTTCAGATTTGTGTTTCATCAGATACACATATCCGAACCTAGAGAGATCGTCAGTGAATGTGATGAAGTACGAGAACCCACCCCTTGCATGTATAGACATCGGACCACATACATCACTATGTACGAGTCCTAAGAGCTCTGCTGCTCTTTCTCCATGTCCGGTGAACGGAGATTTGGTCATCTTCCCTTTGAGACAAGACTGACAAGTTTCATAAGATGAAAACTCGAACGCATCCAAGAGTCCATCTTTATGCAACTTACTCAGTCTTTTCTCTCCGATATGACCAAGTCTACAATGCCACAAGTAGGATTCATTCGTGTCTGAATTCTTCCTCTTGCGTGTGTTTTGTACATTGAGAACTGTATTCTGATTTAGAACGTAGATACCATTACACAGTGTACCTTCTGCAACCAGTACCTTATGAAGGTAAATGTTCATGATATTTCTATCAAGAACACAGTTTTATCCATCTTTATCGAGTAAAGAAACTGATATGATGTTGCAAACCATGGAAGGTACATAGTAGCAATCGTTCAAAATCATAGTCTTGCCATTTGGCAATACTAGGTGATATTCACCGATGGCTGCCGCATTAACTTGTGCTCCGTTCGCTACTCTGAGCGACATATCACCCGGTGCAACTTTCCTACTTTTTCTCAGTCCCTGCAATAAATTACAGATATGAGATCCTGATCCAGTATCAAGTACCCAGGAGATAGGGCTGACCGTAAAACAGTTCTCAATTACAAGAACACCTGAAGTAGAAGCAAAACCATGCTTCTTCTTCAACTGGGTATCCTGGGAATCCATACAATCTCCTTTCCCTTTCTCATACTTATGACTGTTGTCACAAGTTAGAGCCGAACCAACGTTCCCCAGCCCCGAATAAGAATTCGGATCGGTCAAGCGATACATTTTATTATCTTGATTAGGGCGTGAAATGGTTGCTACCTGGAGAGAGAGAAAAGAAACACTTAGCGTGCGCTTTTGCAAGTTTAGATTGGTTTTTAATTTATCTAAACAGGATGGTTCCCACTGTCTCTCGAATCCCTCCTCAAACCATAAAGGAAGAATTAGTCGGGATTAAACTCACCGTACAATACTTGCTTAACCGTTCAGCCAGGCCAGTGTCGGTACTTCGAGGGAGGTTTTCCAACGCTTTCGCGAAGTTCCTTAATTAAGTAACCTCTTTTCCCTGTGGGCGTAGCCCCGCTAACACCTTTCTAGACACCTACTTGGTTTATAGCATTGATCGTTAAGTGAGAAAGTTCCCGAGGAGTAGCATATACTCACAGTAGGATCGGGATCCAAATATCATCGCGTGACAAAACTGAAGGAATCCTACCAGAATCATCACACTCCAGATGGTATGCAACACTAGCAAGTTTCAGTACTTTTGAAACTCCCGATGTGGTTTTTGCCCCTAGGACCCAAGTGATCTTGACACAGTCAACAAATCAAAGGGTCCTACTCAAGTTCAACCTGTCATTCTCTTGATTGCATTAAACCCACCCGCATAACCCTTGACACAGTCAACAAGGTTACACAACTGTCCTAACCAATCACATTGTATCCAGCAGATAAGCAATACTCAGCTACCGTTCACTGCGTCTTGACACAGTCAACAAACGCAGCACGAATACTAAGTATAACTTATAAGAAATGACGGAGGGCTACGGCTGGGTTTTGGCGAAAACCCGTTAACGTAATGAACTTGATATCGTTGAAGGAACGTGATACACTTTTTGAAAATATAGTGGCGAAAAACTTTTGCTAAAAAGGACACTCCCTGTGAAGGGATCTCGGCTCTTTCCTCGTCGAATGAGGTGCAGGATATTCCAAACTGAATACCTCGATGCAAAGCAAGAATTAATCGACTATAGTGAAGTTATTACCCTGACGCAAACTTTTGTCCAAGGGGTCACTCCCGATGAGGGGATCTTGGCCCTTTCCTCGTCGAATGAGGTGCTGGGCATTCATAACCGAATACCTCGATGCAAAACAAAAGTGAACGTCCTTGCAATAACAGCTTTTTGAAAAATTGTTCCAACAACGTCTTTTAGGTTTATTTTCTTGCATTAGTTCTTTTAATGCGTCCCATCATTTAAATCCTACCATTGCAGAAAACAACCAAAATATGACGTACGCTTATGCCATTCGCATTCGCCACGGGGTCCCGTCATCACCCGTTAGGTTACTTAACTAACGACAGAGCGGGGGCTGGGCTAGCGCGGCTGAAAAACATAAGCAACGCCTAAATAGTTATTATATATAGATATATAGCAATGATAGCCAATCCAGATCACAGATGAACACTTTGGATATACTAGGAACCCGCGATTCGTTTGAGCCTGCAACGAAAAGCGGATTACACGGTCGCGATGAATAGCCAATACCCCACCCAAGACCCCTACGGGTGCGGCAAACTACCCGCCAAGTACCCGAAGTGAAGCAACCTCCCTCAACATCGTGAGTAGGCCACTCGGCACTTCGAGATACCCGGTAGTTTGTGCACCCCTTCCATGGGTCTATCCTAGGAGCAAAAACAGTAAAAAGAATTATACAATGACGGCTACAACCCCGACCCGGTTGTGCGGCCATACAAATAATATTACATCAATTTACAAATTTATTACATGAATGAAAGAAAAAGAAACTCTCATCTCACATCCACCCCGGCCATTCATCCGCGACAATCCAACGAGTTCATATACACATACCATCAACAACACAGATCACAGATATGTATAACCCCCACTAATCGACGTATAGCGATTAGCGGACGTTCAATACACATATAACATTACAGATATAACCATTAGCCAAAGTCTACAGAATATCGACCAAAAATACGGATTTTTAAGCCCCAAAAACAAATTTTGCTTTCTGGAAAATCTGGGCAGAAAAGTCATATTGTAAAAATCCCAAAATACCCATCTAAGAAAACTGTAGGAAGCAGATCCCCCAACTGAGATAAATCGGCCGCGGTTCCGCGGCATAAGCAAGCTTATGCCGCGGAACCGCGGCGCTTTAGTCGAGTTGGGGGATCAAATTTCTCCAGTTTTCTAACAAAAGCCTGAGCCGATTTTTAGTGCATGATTTATTAATTTTGGAACAGGTCTGAAAATCGGCAGAAACTTGAAATATCCAGGGTGTTTTGCGGTTTTTCGTCCGGTCGAAATTCTAAATACTTTGCTAACATGCTAGGGTGTGTTTAGTTAGGCTCTGATACCACTGTTAGGTCCACGTTACCTCTCCCGGTACTTTCGGGGTTGCGGAATCGGTAAAACAAAAATTTTTCTAAGCATGGTAACATGGACCGAAAAGCCGGATCTTTGCTAAACAACACACTAGCATCCTAACTAGAGATTTATCTACTCGGTTAGGGGTTATACCTCAACTTGAACTCCTTCTCTTCTTGTTGTTCTTCTCCTTGCTTGCTCCGAGGCTTGATCCGGACTTTGGTCACATCCGCGGCCTCCTTGAGTCGAAGACGATCCACCCGAGAGATGTACACCGAGCTCCACCTCGAGCCGAGGTAACTAGGGCGAAGAGATTGCTAATTTAGAAGCCCTAGGTTGTGTAGAAGTGATAAAGGGATGGTTTTATCTTTATGGGATCTTTATCTCTCAACACATGAGATCAAAAGATGAATCAAGAGGAGGAAGAAGAAGGAGGAGCTAGCAACCATGGTTCATTTCTTTTTCTTCTCACTTGAAAAAGGCAAGAGAGAGAATGAGAAAGAAATTGTGAGCATAAGAAAATGAACCATGGTTCAATAATGCAAAAACAATATCATTACTAATCCCATCAAGATAAAGTTTGATGGCTACATTGAAATGACCATTATCATAATCAAAATAGAAAAAGAAAAAGAAAAGAAGAGTGTAGATCTCTCTTGAAAGTCAATGGTCAATACGGTCAACCGGACAACAAAGTCAAGAGTACGTAAGTGATCGCAGCTTAAACCAAAGCCCACTAGTATCCGGCTTAAACCAAAGCCCACTAGTATTGCCTGCCCGAACACCACACGCACACAAGTGTACGTAAGTGATCGCAGCCCCGCCGTAAAACCATACGGCCTCTACACGTTTCGTCCAGTGCAGGGAAACTCTCTGTGTGGGACTCTAAAGACTTGACACTACGCTGGCAGTGGGTTTAACCACAGACCGCAAGCGGTACTAGCTGTACGTAACGGTCCCCAGGTAGATGTCGATAAGAAGGCCGATGAGGTAAACCCATCCGAACTCCTACTGAGCCTGTATGTGACAATCTCCGTACAGTCCGGTCTGTTCGTCTGATACATCGCATGGTGGGCCTAGGGGCGGTAAACGTCAGTCCCCTAATAGAGGTACAAGTCGTGTCGGAGTGAAGCCTATTACACCCTGAGATAACACTGGAAACCTACCAGTATATCTCGCTTGCCCTGGCCAGGGACTACTCGTGTAATGGCTCTCCTATACACAGCGCGATGTCAACCCCCAATACCGGGAGAGACGAATCCTGTCTAACCGTAACTGCCTCCAAGTGATTCGGGACTGCACCCAACTACTACCTGTTTGCACGACTCAGTAGAGGCGTGGTAGGGTAGTAATCAAAGAACAGCGGGAACACACTCGAAGCGAAGTGACAGTGTCAAGTCAGCGGACTAAGCTGTACTCATGTCACCTGGGAACTGATAACTGACGATAGGTATAATACCAACCATCAGTTCCCGACGAGTCCTGTCCAGTGTACTCGTAACCTAACGAGCACCCGCATACTATCTCAAGTACGGCGTATTGACTGCTGTGGGACACACCGTCTCCCGTACTGGGATGAGAAGCGCATACGCTAGTCTACTCCGGAGTATCGATGCCCTGTCTCCATAATCCCACGACTAGGGACGGGTAAAAGGATGTGCTTATGGATTACCCAGCCCCTACGAGTGTGATCGCCATCACAACGCCGGTAATCAAGCAAAGATCCTAAGGGCTTTACTAATGCGTATAGGTGATATAATAAAGAAACACATGTACACATTAAAGCAGAGACAAACCAAGTAGCATACTACTATTTCGAGCAAGATTGTCTATACAACTGTGAATATCCTAAGCTTCCATCAAGTAATATACATACTAGTATGATACAGTAATGGCCTCTAGGGCATATACACTAACACTTCTTACCTCCAAAGTTGGCTCTCGAGATTTGTTAGTATTTGCTCCGTCCGCTCTCTGCTAATTTAGAGAATCGGTGCTATTGGAACTTTCGCTTTTCCGGTTGTCGTCCCTCCAATGTTTCGGTCTGTTTGTGAATTGGAAATTCTGAGTGGACTCGGGCTTTGAGCGTTCCAACATTTGAACTTTCTTGGTCAGATCTTGGAATGTTCTGAGGCCTGCGGTGCATAGGAAAGGTTTCATCCAGTCATTCAGATTTTCTATAAGAAGACTGACAAATTAGTCTTGCTCCAACGGCGGTTCACATTTGATAGAGAGATTGCGCCATCGGACTATAAAATCCATGTTGCTTTCGTTGTTTTTTGGCTCAGTCCTTACGAGGTCGGCAATGGTGATTTTATCGCTGACACTCATGAACCTTTACTTAAACATGGATTCTATTTGAGCGAACGTCGTGATCGAGTCATCTGGTATGCTTGCATACCAATCGAAAGCAACATCCGTCAAGCTATTTACAAACTGACGGAGAAGGACCGGATCATTGCCCCCAGTATTTGCGCATGATGCTTTAAATTGGACAATGTGCCGGTTCGCATTTCCCGTCCCATCGAACCTTTCAAATTTGGGGACGACATAACCAATGGGAAACTCTACAAGATCGTACCGAGCAGGATATGGTCTCCCGCTACTGCTAACATCTTTTTGCTCTCCGGCTTCAGCTACCAATGTTTTGACTTTGTTGGGAACCAAATCCATGATTTGATCTTGAGTTAGCGAGTTGCTGTCATCGTTACTCAAGACATATCCCGAGATAGGATGCGGCCGACTTTCATGCAGCTTGCCCACCTTCGGATTCGACGGAATAGGCGTCGACTGCCTCGGGAGACCGTTTTCCGGTTCATGAGCCGAACCCTGCGCTTGATTGGACGGCTGAGAAGCAACTTGGGCCGTGAGCCATAAGACGACGTTTGTCAAGTCGTCAATCTTTGAGTAGAGCTTGGCCATCTCCTTGTCTCTACTTTTGAGCTGTTTTCGGAGCTCTTGGAGAAGTTGCTGCTCTGCATTCTTAGTCCGGAAGATTGGCTCCTCTTCGCTTTCCGAGCCCGACTCTTCATGAACCGATGGACCTCTCTTCTTATCAGCCTCACTGGAAGGTTTTCATTATCTCCCAGAGGATGTTGGTCGTGGGAAGTGGCAGCCATATTCACACCAGATTGGATTTGAAATGTGGTAGCCCCATCCTTGCTTTTGCTATGAAAGTTGTCGCTGGGATGCGTGCCCACCATATAGACGGTGTGGATAACACATTCAGCCATCATTTCATCACTGGCAGCTGGTTTCACGGAGCGGTTCAGGCTTTGGAAATTCATAAATTTTAACATGGCCGGAGCCCTAGCTTTTTTGTTGGCTCTGTACTGAGCCGCTTCTGCCTCAGCTTCTCTGTTTTGAGCGCTCGACAGGCTTCGGCTCTTAGGAACGCCGCCGTAGGCCAAGTGATGGAGAGGCTTGAGAAGACATCCGCCCGCGTGTCCGTCGAAGGTATCGCCTAGGCTTTCCCGTGACGTATGGCAACTTCTTTTGTTCTGACGGCTTTGTCCCCAGCCGGGGCCATGGAAAGCTGTTCAGACACCGATTTGCATTTGGGTTGGGGTGCCCTCGAGACCACCACATTTGGCATCTATGCTTTCGAGGCCAGTTTGTCTGTTACCGGAGCTTGAGGAGCTAGGATAGTGCTGGCTAGCATGAACAGAATAAAGCCAAACGGTAGCAGCGGCTTCTCCCACTGGCGCCCGAGACTGACCGGGAGGACCGTCCCGGCGTCCATCTTTATCGTGTAGGAGATGGAAGCTGTGCTGAGAGCTGAGATTGTCCATGGAGACATTTTGTTGCGTCCGAAGATTGCAGTTGAAATTCTTTAACCTGCAAATAGAAGTATGATTTCAGTATAGGCAATCGATATGTATATTGATTGAGTTCGCATGAACATTTAACCGGAAATATGGGAGGAGAAATTGGGTCCTACCGGGCGTCCCAGAATCTGTAGGGTGTTTTTCGTCACTCCATTGAGATAGAAAATATGCGCGCGCTTGTCAGGCGTATTACAGATTCCCTTTGTCTAGGGTAGGCTAGGGTTTATTGATTGTGGCGATCCGAATCTTCAGCAGCCGTAGACTAAGCTGCCGTTAATTACCCCTCGTCTTTGGAGCGAGAGAACCTCCGATTGACGGGTCAAACAGGTCATGGATCTCAATGTGCAGTGTTGTGTTTTGAAGGGGTTTTGGATATATCCGGGGACCCGCAGAGTTTTTACGGGGATCCCACTACCCGGATAGCGGGCTGAGGGTCAAGAGGGATTGCATCCCCCTTGGCAGCGCCATGTTAGAAAAATTTTCCTAACGGGGGACGTGTTTCTGGTGTGGAGTGCACGAAAAATGAGGGAAGAGGAGCGTCTTAAAGACACGTGCATGGCATGTGGGCGTTGGGCGCCCACGGGTCACGTGCCTGGTGTGTGGGCGCTTGACGTCCACGGGTCATGTGCATGGCGCGTGGGCGCTTGGCGCCCATGGTTCACGTAAGCAGCGCGTGGGCGCAGGATGCCCACGGGTCACGGGCGCAGCACGTGACCACTGAGCACCAACGGGTCACGTGTGCAGCACGCGACCGCTGGGCGCTGAGTGCCTGCGAGTCGCGTGAGGCGCACGTGGGCGCTTAGCGTCCGTGGGTCATGTGCTCTGCACGCAACCGCCGGGCGCCCGCGGGTCACGTGCGCGGCACGCGACCACTGGGTGCCCACGGGTCACGTGCGTGGCATGCGACCGCTGGAAACTGTAAGTCCATATTGCGACCCCCGGTACTTACGGGGAGGCGGAAACGGTATAAAAAACGAATTTTTATCGCAAGAGGCAACATGGACTAAACTTTGTCGGGATCGTTGTCTAAACTAAAACTAGTTAACAAGCTAAAGAGAGTTAGCTACTATGGAAGATGGTTATACCTAAACTTGAACTCCTTCTTCTTCAAACCTTGTAGAGGTTGATGGTTCTCTTTTCGTCGCCTTCTCCCGTCGAAGATGGATCCACCTCGAAGGTTCGACTTTGGGCTCTTCCTCGATCTTTGAGTGAACTAGGGTTTCCGGCTTGCTAAACCTTCATCCTAGAATGAGTAGAGAGTGATTAGGGTTTGCTTTTCTATCTAAAGAGAATGATTCTCAACACATGAGAAGGTTTCTCTTTTCAAGAGGAAGAAGAAGATGAAATGAGGAGAGAGAGTGAGAATGATAGAATGAGCAATATTTTCTCTTTCTTGCAACCATATTGCAAAAAGAAAAGAATTATCTAAATGATAATAATTGAAATAAGAATAGTTGATGGTTATTTTAGGAATGACCACTATCATGCTTCTTTAAATGAAGTGTAAGCATGAATCAAGGAGGATCTTCAAAGCATGATGGTGGTCAAAGGTCAACAAGTCAACCAAGGTCAACAAGTCAACAAAAAATCAACCATAACATAATTCTCATTTAATTACTATTATTAATAGATAATATACAAATCCATTAGGGTTTGGAAAAAGATAACTGTCAACTGTGCATACGCACCCGATCCGAAACCCTAATGAAAAACCTCATTCTCCGCCTCAAGCAACTGTGCATACACACCTGCATTCTCGTTCCGAGGAACAAGAATACCAAGAATAAAAAGCAACCCCCAAAACATATACCAGTATCTGGCTCAAACCAGAGCCTGCCAGTATAATCCGTCCGGACTCCAAACGTGCACAAGTGCGCGGATGAGAACGAACCCTGTCGCAAAACCATGCGACCTCCACTCTGTTTTGCCCAGAGGCGAATACCCTCTGTGTGGGACTCTAAAGACTCGACACTACGCTGGCAGTGGGTTTAACCACAGACCGCAAGCGGCACTAGCTGTGCGTAACGGTCCCCAGGTAGATGCCGACAAGAAGGCTGACGAGGTGAAACCCCATCTGAACTCCTACTGAGTCTGAATGTGACATTCTCCGTACAGTCCGGTCTGTTCGTCTGATACATCGCATGGCGGGCCTAGGGGGCGGTAAAACGTCAGTCCCCCAATAGCGGTACAAGTCGTGTCGGAGTGAAGCCCAAAACACCCTGAGATAACACTGGAAACCTACCAGTATATCTCGCTTGCCCTGGCCAGGGACTACTCGTGTAATGGCTCTCCTAGACACAGCGCGATGTCAACCCCCAATACCGGGAGAGACGAATCCTGTCTAACCGTCACTGCCTCCAAGTGCTTCGGGACTGCACCCAACCACCACCTGTTTGCACGACTCCTTTGAGCCGTGGTAGGGTAGTGATCAAAGTGCAGTGGGAACACACTCGAGGCGAAGTGTCAGTGTCAAGTCAGCGGACTAAGCTGTACTCATGTCACCTGGGAACTGATAACTGACGATAGGTATAATACCAACCTGTCAGTTCCCGACGAGTCCTGTCCAGTGTACTCGTAACCCAACGAGCACCCGTATACTATCTCCAGTACGACGTACTGATGGCTGTGGGACAGACCATCTCCCACACTGGGATGAGAAGCGCATACGCTAGTCTACTCCGGAGTATCGATGCCCTGTCTCGATAGTCCTACGACTAGGGACCTGTATAAGGATGTGCCTATAGATTACCCAGCCCCCACTAGTGTGACTGCCATCACAACGCTGGTAATCAGGCAAAGATCCTAAGGGCTCCACTAATGCGTATAAGTGATATACTGAAATAAACACAAGTACACATTGAAGTAGAAACAAACCAAGTAGCAAACTACTATATTGAGCAAGATTGTTTATACAAGGTGAATATCCCAAGCTTCCATCAAGTAATATACAAACTAGTATGATACAGTAATGGCCTCTAGGGCATATACACTAACAATCTCCCACTTGCACTAAGGCCATGTACTGGCGTATCGAAGACCTATCATCTCGATCAGCCGCTCGAACTGAGTCTGGGGTAGGGCCTTGGTGAATGGATCTGCAGTGTTCTCTTCTGAAGCAACCCTCCGAACCTCGATCTCCTTGCGATCCACGATCTCCCTGATCAGGTGATACCGCCTCAAGATGTGCCTGGATCTCTGATGGGACCTGGGTTCCTTTGCTAAAGCTATAGCCCCGTTGTTGTCGCAATACAGAGGTACTGGGTCAACAATGGACGGAACCACCTGAAGTTCTTTTAAGAACTTCCTTATCCAGACAGCTTCTTTTGCGGCATCAGATGCAGCGATGTATTCCGCTTCCATAGTCGAGTCTGCAACGGTTTCCTGTTTGGAACTCTTCCAACACACCGCCCCTCCGTTGAGGGTAAAGACAAAACCCGACATGGACTTGGAATCATCCTTGTCACTCTGGAAGCTGGAGTCAGCAAAGGCCTCAATCTGGAGGTCTTTTCCGCCATACACCAAGAACATCTCCTTAGTCCTCCTCAGGTACTTGAGAATGTTCTTTACCGCTATCCAATGTTTCTCCCCAGGGTTTGACTGATACCGGCTTACTACACTCAGTGCATAAGCTACATCCGGTCTGGTACACAACATCGCATACATTATAGAGCCTACCGCAGAAGCGTAGGGTATAATAGACATGCGATCCCTCTCCAAATCAGTCTTAGGAGACATCTCTTTAGAGAGGGTGATCCCGTGACAAGCCGGTAAGTTACCGCGCTTGGAATCTTCCATACTGAATCTTTTCAGTACGGTGTCGATATACCTGGACTGTGAAAGTCCTAATATCCTCTTGGATCTATCACGATGGATCCGGATCCCCAGGATGTAAGAGGCATCACCCAGGTCTTTCATGGAGAACCTGTGTGACAAGAAACCCTTGACAGATTGTAGCATAGGAATGTCATTTCCTATTAAGAGAATGTCATCCACGTATAAAACAAGGAATACCACAGTTCTCGCTACAAATCTACTATAGATGCATGGTTCATCTGGATTTTTGATAAAGTCAAATTCCTTGACCGTCTCATCAAAACAGATGTTCCAACTCCGCGATGCCTGCTTTAGTCCATAGATGGACTTAAGCAACTTGCACACCTTTCCGCTGCTCCCACTCTGGATGAAACCCTCTGGCTGATCCATATAGACACACTCCTCTAAATTTCCATTTAGAAAAGCGGTTTTTACGTCCATCTGCCAAATCTCATAATCGTGGAAGGCAGCAATGGCAAGAAGGATCCGAATGGATTTCAGCATAGCCACTGGAGAAAAGGTTTCGTCGTAGTCCAAGCCAGGTCTTTGACGGAAACCCTTTGCTACAAGTCTAGCTTTATAGGTCTCAACCTGTCCATCTACACCAATCTTCCTTTTGAAGATCCACTTGCATCCTACGGGTTTTACCCCGTCTGGAGCAATGTCCAACGTCCATACTTTGTTGGTGTACATGGACTCCATTTCGGTCCGCATTGCATCCAGCCATTTTACCGAGTCAATGCTCTGAACGGCCTGCTGGAAGCTAGTAGGCTCATCATAGTCTATGATGCAATCCTCTCTATCCCCGTCTATGAGAAAACCGTAGTATCTCTCGGGCGGATGAGACTGCCTACTACTTCTGCGGAGCGGCATAGGAATGTCCTGTTCATTTGAACCCTCTGGTTCCATTAAGCTTTCAGTAATAGTCTGTGGTTCTGGAATTTCTTCCAGTTCTATTTCGCTCCCACTTTCTTCTTTTTCTAAGAACTGATGTTCCAGAAAATGGGCATTACGAGAAACAAGGACTTTTTGCTCCTCTGCGTAATAGAAAAGATACCCCCTGGAGTTCTTTGGGTATCCCACAAACTTGCACAGTACTGAGCGCGCCTCGAGCTTGTCCGCATGCTGCTTTTTGACATAAGCTGGACATCCCCAAATCTTCAGGTACTGAAGATAGGGTTTCTTCCCACTCCATAACTCATATGGTGTGGTAGGCACAGTCTTAGTAGGAACTCGGTTCAATAGGTATGCAGCTGTTTCTAGCGCATACCCCCAGAATGATCGCGGTAACTCAGCGTTACTCATCATAGACCGTACCATATCCAATAGGGTGCGATTCCGTCTCTCCGATACACCGTTATGTTGCGGGGTGTATGGAGGAGTAAGCTGAGAGAGAATCCCATTCTCTTTTAAATAGTCCAGGAATTCGGCACTCAAGTATTCTCCACCTCGATCCGATCTTAGAATCTTAATACTTTTGCCGGTCTGTTTCTCTACTTCATTCTTATACTCCTGGAATTTTCCAAAGGCCTCGGACTTATGTTTCATTAAGAAGACATAACCGTACCTTGAGAAGTCATCCGTAAAAGTAATGAAGTAAGAATGTCCGCTTCGGGCATGTGTAGACATTGGACCGCACACGTCACTGTGTACGAGTCCCAAGAGCTCGCTCGCTCTTACTCCATGTCCAGTGAACGGAGTCTTTGTCATCTTTCCCTTGAGACAGGATTGACAAGTGGCATACGATTGATATTCGAACGCATTCAAATACCCTTCTGTATGTAACTTCGTCAACCTTCTCTCATTGATGTGACCCAATCTACAATGCCATAAGAAAGTCTGATTAATATCTGGTGACTTTCTTTTGTGTGTATTCTGGACATTGAAAATCTGTGGTTGGTTTAATACGTATATACCATTGCTCAATGTACCTGACCCAATCAGAACTTGATTAAGGTGAATGTTAACAACATTACTTACAAACGCAAATTCATAACCTTCTTTAGAAACCAAAGATACAGAAATGATATTACAAGTTGCGTTGGGTACAAAAAAGCAATTACGCAAAACCAAAACATGTCCATCTGACATTCCTAGGTGATAGTCCCCCACGGCTTTAGCATCCATGCTAGCTCCGTTCGCAACTCTGAGGGTCATGTCACCTTCCTTCAAAAACCTACGGTTTCTCAACGCCTGCAAAGAATTACAGATATGAGATCCTGATCCGGTATCCAATACCCAGGAAGTAGAGTTTATAGAAAGACAGTTTTCAATAACATACACACCTGAAGCTGAAGCCGCAACCTGCTTCAGTTCCTGTGTCCTGGCTTTCCAAGCCCTGCAATCTTTCTTCCAGTGTCCACTCTTGTGACAATAGAAGCATTCCTCTTTACCAACAAGCTTCCCCGCTATCTTTGTTGCCTTTTCCTTTCCCTTCGCACCCACTTTACTAACACCGCCTCTTGGTTTGGCGGGGGCTTTCTTCTTCTTTCCCTTGGCTTTCGCCTTGGACCTAGAAGAAGAAGATCCTCCTACAAACAAAGTGGATGTATCCCTACCCTTCTGTAGGGTGCCCTCTGCGCTCCTCAGCAGGTTGAGGAGTTCTGAAAGTTCAACTTCCTTTTCTTGCAAGTTGAAATTCAGTATGAACTGGGCGTAAGTGGATGGAAGGGACTGGAGAATTATATCTGTGTAGAGTTCACTATCCAACGTGGTCCCAAGTTCCGCGAGCTCCTCAGTGTAGCCAATCATCTTAAGCACGTGGTCCGCTACCGATGATCCGACGGCCAACTTAGTCGAAAATAACTTCTTCGACACTTCGTATCTTGCGATACGAGACTGCTCTCCATACAGTTCTTTTGTATGAAGAAATATGGATTCCAAATCCATATTCTCGTGCCTCCTCTGATGGTCATTGTCCATCGAGGCAAGTACGAGGCATCTGGCCTTCGCGCTGTCAATCTCCCAAGTCTTACGGATTTCCTTATCCGCGACGCTGGAGGTGGGACCTGGGACGGGGGGAGCTTTGCTGGTAAGAAGATACCCCAGCTTGTCGTAAGAGATTGCCAATTTGACATTCCTGAGCCAATCTTTGTAGTTTGGCCCTGTCAGTATGTTTTTATCTAGAAGTAACTTAAGTCCAGTCATTTCGATTTGGTCGCTGCAGGGGGAGAGAAGAAACACTTAGCACGATGCTCTTGCAAGTTTAGAATGGTTTTTAATTTGTCTAAACAGGATGGCTCCCACTGTCTCTCGAATCCCTCCTCTAACCACAAAGGAAGAATTAGCCGGGATCAATCCCACCGTACAATACTTGCTTAACCGTTCAGCCAGGCCAGTGTCGGTACTTCGAGGGAGGTTTTCCAACGCTTTCGCGAAGTTCCTTAATTTAAGAACCTCTTTTCCCTGGGGGCGTAGCCCCGCTAACACCTTTCTAGGCACCTACTAGGTTTATAGCATTGATCGTTTAGTGAGAAATTTCCCGAGGAGTAGCATATACTCACAGTAGGATCGGGATCCAAATATCATCGCGTGACGAAAATGAAGGAATCCTACCATAATCATCACACTCCAAATGGTATGCAAATCTAGCAAGTTTCAGTACTTATGAAACTCCCGATGTGGATTTTTGCCCCATGCTCTTATGACCTTGGCGTGAGGTCAAAATGTCATAAGTCACATGTCAAGTTCTTCCCATCATTATCCCGGTTGATTTGAATCCACCCGTACCTACCCTTGACATAGGCCAAAATGGTGGTACGACTGTCTCAAAACAACGCATTCTATCTATGCAACAGATAAATATCCGGCAGCTACCAATCACTATGCCTTGGCGTGAGGTCAAAATACATAGCTTGAATACTACCGTATATCTAACTGAAATGATGGAGGGCTACGAATGGTTTTGGCGAAACCGTGAACGTAGTGAACTTGATATAATCGATGGAACGAGATAGCTTTTAGAAGGAGTGGCTCAAGCTCCGCATTTAAAAGTTAGTTTTTGAAAAGAACGGAGTGGTTTTTCGAAAGTGTTCCATCGACTTAAAACTTGGTTTATTATCTTGCATTAGTTCTTTTAATGCGTGATATTCTTGCATTAGTTCTTTTAATGCGTCCCATCATTTAATTCCTACCATTGCAGAAAACAACCAAAATATGACGTACGCTTATGCCATTCGCATTCGCCACGGGGTCCCGTCATCACTCGTTAGGTTACTTAACTAACGACAGAGCGGGGGCTGGGCTAGCGCGGCTGTAAAACATAAGCAACGCCTAAATAGAAAGCAATGATAGACATTACAGATCACAGATGAATATATTGGATATACTAGCAATCCGCATTTCTTTCGAGCCTGAAACGAAAAGCGGATAACACGGTCGCGGTGAATAGCAAATACCCCACCCAAGACCCCTACGGGTGCGGCAAACTACCCGCCAAGTTCCCGGTAGTTAGTGCACCCCACCATGGGTCTATCCTAGGAGCAAAAAACAGTAAAAAGAATTATACAATGACGGCTACAACCCCGACCCGGTTGTGCGGCCAAACAAATAATATAATTACATCAATTTACATTTACAATGAATGAAAGAAAAAACAAAAGCTCATCTCACATCCACCCCGGCTATTCACCCGCGACAGTCCAACACATTCATATACACATTCCAGAACATTACAGATCATGTATAACCCCGACTAATCGACTTATAGCGATTAGCCGACGTTCAATACATGCAAACATCACAGATATAACCAACATAGCCAAAGTGCAGTGAAGTTCGGAAAAAAAATACGGAATTATAGGACCCCAAAAGTGAATTTCAGTTCTGGAAAATCTGGGTACATATAATATATCTTAAAAATCCCAAAACCAACACAGAAGAACACTGCACGAAAAACGATGCAAAGAAGACACCAACATGCGGCGGTTCCGCGGCCAGATGAATAGGTGAGGCCGCGGAAGCGCGGCGGTTTGGAGAGAACATGATATCGTTTTTCTTGTGTGTTCTTAGAAAACCCTGAGACGATTTTACAAGTATAAAGTTTTTCAATTTGAGCAGAAAAAAATTCAACAGAAAGTTAGGGTTTTGATTTTCCGGTTTTGCGATTTTTCGGTTCCGAACTTCATTACACCTTACTACCAAGCTAGTTTAAGTTTAGTTAGGCTCTGATACCACTGTAAGTCCATATTGCGACCCCCGGTACTTACGGGGAGGCGGAAACGGTATAAAAAACGAATTTTTATCGCAAGAGGCAACATGGACTAAACTTTGTCGGGATCGTTGTCTAAACTAAAACTAGTTAACAAGCTAAAGAGAGTTAGCTACTATGGAAGATGGTTATACCTAAACTTGAACTCCTTCTTCTTCAAACCTTGTAGAGGTTGATGGTTCTCTTTTCGTCGCCTTCTCCCGTCGAAGATGGATCCACCTCGAAGGTTCGACTTTGGGCTCTTCCTCGATCTTTGAGTGAACTAGGGTTTCCGGCTTGCTAAACCTTCATCCTAGAATGAGTAGAGAGTGATTAGGGTTTGCTTTTCTATCTAAAGAGAATGATTCTCAACACATGAGAAGGTTTCTCTTTTCAAGAGGAAGAAGAAGATGAAATGAGGAGAGAGAGTGAGAATGATAGAATGAGCAATATTTTCTCTTTCTTGCAACCATATTGCAAAAAGAAAAGAATTATCTAAATGATAATAATTGAAATAAGAATAGTTGATGGTTATTTTAGGAATGACCACTATCATGCTTCTTTAAATGAAGTGTAAGCATGAATCAAGGAGGATCTTCAAAGCATGATGGTGGTCAAAGGTCAACAAGTCAACCAAGGTCAACAAGTCAACAAAAAATCAACCATAACATAATTCTCATTTAATTACTATTATTAATAGATAATATACAAATCCATTAGGGTTTGGAAAAAGATAACTGTCAACTGTGCATACGCACCCGATCCGAAACCCTAATGAAAAACCTCATTCTCCGCCTCAAGCAACTGTGCATACACACCTGCATTCTCGTTCCGAGGAACAAGAATACCAAGAATAAAAAGCAACCCCCAAAACATATACCAGTATCTGGCTCAAACCAGAGCCTGCCAGTATAATCCGTCCGGACTCCAAACGTGCACAAGTGCGCGGATGAGAACGAACCCTGTCGCAAAACCATGCGACCTCCACTCTGTTTTGCCCAGAGGCGAATACCCTCTGTGTGGGACTCTAAAGACTCGACACTACGCTGGCAGTGGGTTTAACCACAGACCGCAAGCGGCACTAGCTGTGCGTAACGGTCCCCAGGTAGATGCCGACAAGAAGGCTGACGAGGTGAAACCCTATCTGAACTCCTACTGAGTCTGAATGTGACATTCTCCGTACAGTCCGGTCTGTTCGTCTGATACATCGCATGGCGGGCCTAGGGGGCGGTAAAACGTCAGTCCCCCAATAGCGGTACAAGTCGTGTCGGAGTGAAGCCCAAAACACCCTGAGATAACACTGGAAACCTACCAGTATATCTCGCTTGCCCTGGCCAGGGACTACTCGTGTAATGGCTCTCCTAGACACAGCGCGATGTCAACCCCCAATACCGGGAGAGACGAATCCTGTCTAACCGTCACTGCCTCCAAGTGCTTCGGGACTGCACCCAACCACCACCTGTTTGCACGACTCCTTTGAGCCGTGGTAGGGTAGTGATCAAAGTGCAGTGGGAACACACTCGAGGCGAAGTGTCAGTGTCAAGTCAGCGGACTAAGCTGTACTCATGTCACCTGGGAACTGATAACTGACGATAGGTATAATACCAACCTGTCAGTTCCCGACGAGTCCTGTCCAGTGTACTCGTAACCCAACGAGCACCCGTATACTATCTCCAGTACGACGTACTGATGGCTGTGGGACAGACCATCTCCCACACTGGGATGAGAAGCGCATACGCTAGTCTACTCCGGAGTATCGATGCCCTGTCTCGATAGTCCTACGACTAGGGACCTGTATAAGGATGTGCCTATAGATTACCCAGCCCCCACTAGTGTGACTGCCATCACAACGCTGGTAATCAGGCAAAGATCCTAAGGGCTCCACTAATGCGTATAAGTGATATACTGAAATAAACACAAGTACACATTGAAGTAGAAACAAACCAAGTAGCAAACTACTATATTGAGCAAGATTGTTTATACAAGGTGAATATCCCAAGCTTCCATCAAGTAATATACAAACTAGTATGATACAGTAATGGCCTCTAGGGCATATACACTAACAGAAACACCAGCAGAAAAGGGGATTGGTCTCTGGGCTAGGAGTTGACTCCCAAGGGATTTTGAGTAGAGTTAAACTCCAAAAGATTTAGATTTGGAGTTAAATTTCTAAATGATCTGGAATAGGAGTTAAACTTTTTTGAGAATTTGTGTCTTAGAGTTGAACTCCCTAAAGATCTTCAGATGTGATCAAAGGGGACCCCTCTTATCTCTTTAGCCCTGGAGCTTCTTTTGAGCCTTGGATCTGTCCAAAGTTAGATTTTTGGAGATGGGTCTCCTTCTTCCTCCTCTTAATCGACTGGATCTTGGAGAAAAGGGGGTGAGACTTAAAAGTCTCCCCTTTTCGAGATCTAATTGAAGATCCGAGCTCCCCTTTAAGGGTTTTATGGTGAAAACTATTTCTTTTTGGAAAAGGGAAGAGTTAAACTCTTGATTTAATTTTAAAAAGGGGAAGGTTTTAGAACCTTGAGGAAGGGGAATGAGGCAAACCCTAGAATTTGAGAGAATGGATTGTTTTTTTCATCATCATGTTGTCTTATATAGGCTTACAGATTTACATATAGCCCCTTGGGCTTTACAAAAATGGCATTTTGCCTATCCCATGTCTCATGTGCTCATTTCTTTTACACATGAGCCATGGGCTTTACAAAAATTTGGCTTTATGCCCATTCATGCATCAAAAATTACATCAAAATTATTTATTACATGATTTCATTTTAGCATTGGGGGGGGGGGCTGTGAGGCTCGACTTAGTAATGGGCCCCCTTGGCCGAGGCTTGGGCCTACCTGGCTTGGAATTGACTTTGACTTTGACTTGGTCAACCGGGGTGTAATTTTTGACCCCAACAAAAGTATTCCACCCCATCATGGTTCGTCCAACTTTTCCAGATTAAGTACCTAAATGGATGGAGAAACAAGTCATTCACAATGCTTCTAAAGTTCCCGAAAGATTCTATGCCCCCGGGAAATAACATGCCCGATAGCTGGTACGAATCCCATAAGATGATGTCTAATTTGGGTCTGAAGTGTGAGAAGATTCATGTATGTCCCAAAGATTGCGTGTTGTAACAGAAAGGAAATTTAGATTTGAAAGAGTGTTCAATATGCGGAGAGGCCATACATAAACCGAAAGAATCTGATAAGAAGCCGGATAAACCTGTCAAGATAGCACGATACTTTCCTATAACACAGAGGCTGTAGAGGCTATTCAGGTGCAAGAAAATAGCCGAGGTAATGATTTGGTATCACCATGCTGCTCTAAGAGAAGATGAAAGAATAAACCATCCAAGAGATTCACCGGCATGGAAGGATTTCGATAGGAGTCACGAAATATTCAGTATTGATCCACGCAATGTCAGGCTCGGACTCGCTAGTGATGGTTTCTGTACATTCAACTATATGGCTGGAAGCCACAGTACATGGCCCGTTGTAATAATAGTTTATAATCTGTCATCTTGGTTGGCTATGGATCAATCCTACTTTATGATGCCTCTTCTTATTGACAGACCAAACTCACCGGGAAACAATATCGACATCTATCTCCGACCTCTGATCAATGAGTTAAAATCTTTATTCATTGATCGTGTAGATACTTTGATGCAAACACATATACAACCTTCATAATGCGTGCGGCTTTAATGTGGACAATTAATGACTTTCCTGCGTATGGAATTCTATCAGGCTGGCCCGTACATGATCACAAAGCATGCCCTTATTGCTATCAATATAGAATATCGAAATGGTTGAATTTTAGCAGGAAGGTTTGTTATTGCGGTCATCTGCGTTTCCTGCCACTAGACTATCCCTATAGTTTAGACGTTGCTCATTTTAATGGTCATCAGGAGCTTCTTGGGCCTCCAGCCTCATTGTCTGGAGAGGACGTGACTACTCAGTGGGATGGTTACAATAATGTGACTTTCAGGATAGATCCGGCAAAATAGGTCAAACCACCATATTAGAACAAGTTAAGCATTTTCTATGAGCTTCCGTACTAGTTAACAAATTTAGTGCGTCATTGTCTGGACGTCATGCACATAAAGAAGGGAGTATCCGAGCATGTATTCAACTTGCTTCTTTGTAAAGACGGAAAATCGAAAGACAACCTCCATGCTCGGATGGATCTTCAGGACTGGAAACTTAGAAGTGAATTGCATCCTAAACCGATAGCGGGTAAACCATGCAAGTTTGTACTTCCCAATGCCACGTATCATATGTCACAACCAGACAAGAAAAGATTCCTGCAGGTGTTGCATGATTTGAAAGTTCCTCCAGGTTTCTCAAGATCATTTAGTAAGAACATAAAAATTGTGAAAGGTAAGGTCGATGAGCTGAAAAGTCATGATCACCATATTATTATGGAGCACCTTCTCCCATTAGCCCTCAGGACTTCCCTTCCCGAATCGGTTGGTCTAGTAATCAATGACCTTTGTTGATTTTTTAGAGAATTGTGCGCTAAAATCTTGGATGTTGTAACGCTGGAGAATCTAGAAAATTCTATTTCATTGATACTTTGCAAACTTGAGCTTATTTTCCCACCGTCATTTTTCGATATCATAATACACCTGACGGTTCATCTTGCAACCGAGACTAAGTTTGCCGGATGGGTACAATATCGATGGATGTATCCCGTCGAAAGATACGTGGAATTTTTCGTTTCACACATTTTGTAAAATTATTGTTGTCATATATGCCCGTATTTATTTATTTAACATATTTTTCTTTAGGTACATCTTCACTCTAAAAAAGTATATACGCAATAGAAATCGACCAGAGGGTTCTATCATGCAAGGTTATCTTCTAGATGAAATAACCATATTTTGTTCCTGCTATCTGGACGAGAACATTGAGACGAAGCTTAACCGGCCTCGGAGAATTTAGAACGGGCCATATGGTAAAGCTGATTATAAGAGAGTAGATACTATGTTTATCAACAAGATATATCGGTTTATCCTCCTCAATAGCGTATGTCTTGAAAATATTAAAGAGTAAGTTTTTTTGGATTAATTATTATATATGTGTTTGCGTGTGTATTAAATGATATAATATTAATGTCATAATTTATCGTTAAGAATAGAATTCATATTGATGAGGTACGTGAGGGGCATCTTTATTGGAATGATGAACGAATGGAAATATCATCAGGATAATTTTTGCGATTGGGTTGCAGATCATGTAAGTTGTTCGAATAACATGTTATTGCTACCAGTCTTAATCTAAACTTATATCGTTATGTATTTGCCGTAAAATTTGTTTTGTCAGATCCACGATTCGAACTTGTTTGCATCACTAGAGAGAGATTCAAGATGTTTAGTTCATTTTCCTAGCATGGAGGTTGCTATTATAAATGATTCGATGTCCTTGGATATAAATTTGAAATTAAAGACATAGAAACATCTTGAACCACTCAGAATAGTGGGATTGCGACAGTAGGGTCGGATAGTGTGATTTATTATGAATACTTAAATTATATATTTGGCATCCAATATCCCGGACGATTAGAACCGTTTTATATATTTCAATGTACTTGCACGATACAGGAACTGGTACGGGTAAGTAGAGAAACAATATTGGGACTTAAAAAGATGAATATGGATTGACTGGTGTGAACATACTTCGATTTTACGTTCAGAACGATCCATTTATCTTTCTGAACCAAGCATTACAAGTATACTACTCACAGTGCTTGAACCATCTGGGATGGAGCGTCTTATGCCGTTGGAAACCTAGGGATGTTTACGATGACCTAAAATTCGAGGATCGTATGGCTGATATCGATGAGGATGAAGAAGAAAGAAGACTTAGAGTGCTCCAACCATTTGTTTCAAAAGACGGGTTGTCTTCGGCTGATCGTGAAATTACGTGGGTTAGAAATGATATCGATGATGAAATCCAAGTAGATATGTATAATGCGTCTATGAAACGAAAAAGGTTATCAGTAATGTTATATTATTACTTCACATTTTTACGATCTATACATATATTGTATGCATATGTAATGATTGTACTCTTATCTAGGTTTGATGACGATGCCCGGAGCAGCAAGGGGCAGTAGGAGCACCAGCCGCGGAGCTGCATAGGGAGCTTCAGAAGGCTGGTCTTGCACCCCGATAGGCAGAGCGGTTCTGCCACCCAGGGAGCTGCGTTTCATCTCTAGGTATATTGCACGCATATTCATTTTGAATCTAATATTATAAATATACACGCATATTTATTTCAAAATTACTTATATAGTCAATGTTTAATTGTCCAGCTGTTGGTGGTGCGTTCACATCAAAGGCAGAGGCCACTACCGCACCTGCAGGTATAATTATATATCTTATAGTGTATGCATATTGATTTAGAATGTTATATCATCAATATACACACATTCATTTTGCCCTTACTTAGATAATCAATTTTTTATTGTCTAGCTATAGGTGGGGCCTCCACATCTCGGGCAGAGGACACCACCGCATATATGGGTATGTTTATATATCCTATATTGCATGCATATTGATTTAGAATGTTATATTATCGATATACACATTCTTTTTGAAATTACTTATATAATCTATTTTTAATTGTCTAATTATAGGTGGTGCATCCACATCCAGCGCAGAGGCCACTCCCACAACTTCGTACCCTCCGCTCAGTCTGTAGGTTAGTATGAATAAATATAAAATATTTATTCATTTTATATATCCTCTAAGAATATACATTAATTTCATGTAATTTTATCGTCAATATTTATTTTCTAGTTGGAGGGGATGCGTCCACGTCCGGGTCACCGGCTGTTCCTCACCGGAGGAACTATCATCCCGCTTGTGCTGCTGCCTGAGCCTAGGCTCGTGCTGCTGTCGCCGGAGATATATATCACACTTCAATTTTTGTTAATCCTTGATTTCTTAATACCATTTTGTCTTAATATTTCTTGTCTTGATATTTCTTATAGATCCAGGACAGCCCCATCTCGAGAGGGGCACTCGAGGGACGAATCGGTCCTATATGCTGAGGCCCGATAGAGTTAAGGGGAGGCACCATTCCCCCTCTTCTATACCTATGATTATCGCTATACTGGTGATTATGCCGAGAGGTTCGGCCGGTATATGGGGATGAGAGCCGCTTCCAAAAGAAGTATCCACTTCACATTGAGTGGGGCGATCAGCACCGGCGCTCATTTGCCCTCTTCTGGAATTAGTCTCGGGTATTAATATATATTTTCATTTGACTTATCCAATATATTTATTATTATTTAACACTTTCAATTTAAATACATTAGTTTTTTGTATTTGCAGTTGGATTATGACTTTCTTCTCGTACCCGACCCTGATCACCCTGAGAGAGTGCTCGATCTTCACGCTCTGTACTTGAACCTGATAAAGAACATGCAATCAAATGTCCGATACAATAAGAAAGAGCTAAAGATCAACTGCTATTTGGTATGGCTGGCGACCCCTGAGACAGAGAGAGCGGCTCTCCTACATATTCCGACCTTTGCGAGAGTCGACATAGATACATGGCCTCTCTTGTGCCAATATTATGACTCTCAGCGCAAATATGTTTGTAATTTAAATGTAATTCATTGTTTAGTATATAATTTACTTTTTGTGTTGCTTAATTAGAAAACTAAATCTGAATGTGTTGTGCAGAAACTGTAAGTCCGCGGCAGCGCCCCGGCCGTCTAACAGACGCCAATATGCGGAACAAAACTTTTACGACTGGCGCTATCGCGTACTTTATCCCGGATCGTCCATTAAAGATAAACTAACAAATTGTAAAGAGGGTAGAATTGTTATACCGAATGATCCGAGTCCTTCGGTCTTCAACCATCATCCCACGCTATGTTGCAACTGATCCGAACTTGCTCGATCTCCGGTCTCGTCGTCCAGGTGGCACCACGTCGACGGATCTTTAAACGGACTCCCGCCTCTGAACCGAGGCAACTTGATCGTCAAGTTTGCTAAAAGAGACGACCAAGATGAAGTAGAGAATGAGTAGAATACTTTGTCTCGTTACGTCTAAGGCTATGGACGAACGGTTAAAAGAAGTTGCCAATTGGAATCGGGTAAATGGAAATTGAACTGTATGAGATTTCCATACCCTAAACTATCATAATCTTTTCTCTCAAGCAAATGAAAAACCATCATCCTCTCACAAGAGGGGCCGGCCATATATATAAAGAAGAGGGAGAGTGAGTGTAGGAGCAAGGAGAGTGAGTGTAAGGAAAAATATCAAGGATATTTATCATATGCAAAGAATGAGTGGTATGAACACATTAAATGAATTAATCCACCTCACTTAACACCTCACCTCATAATTAATGCAAATGATGAGTCACTAATCCTAGTCACCATTTCTAGAATCTTCTAGAACCATGACTCACCCAAAAGAAGAAAGGATAAATCCGCATTTAACCGAATGTCAAATACGGCTGATAGAAAACTGGAAACTGGCAACTTCCAAAAATCATCCCGAAACGAATTTCAGGATAACCCCGTATCGGTATAAACATACCCGCATTTGTATTACGACCGAATACAAATGCAACTGAGACAAAGATATTATATCTACACAGTATAATACTGGGTTCCGGCTTAAACCAAAGCCTACCAGTATTATCTGCCCGAAAACTGACACGTGCGAAAATGCACGTGCATTTTCCGAACCTTGCCATAAACCCATACGGCATCTACAACGTTTCGTCCGAACTTGGTAAAGTGTCTGTGGGGGACTCTAATGACTCATCAGTACACTGGCACTGGGTATAACCACTAGCACGTCAGAGGTACTAACTGTACGTAACGTTTTGCCTATGTATTGATTGGAAGGGAAGCTGACGAGCGAACTCATCTATAAACCTTACTGAGCCTGACAGTGACAATAACTGTACAGTCCGGAACATTCGTCTATGAGTATCGCATATACGGCCTAGGGGGCCAGTAAACGTCAGACCCCCAACAGCGATATAAGTCGTGTCAGAGAGCAGCCCAGAACACCCTGAGATTCTGCTGGTATACCTACCAGTATATCTCGATTACCCTGGCCAGGGATTTCGTGTAATGGCTCTCCTAAACACACCGCGATCTCACCCCCAATACCGGGAGAGACGAATCCCCGAAGATCCGCTCACTTGCCTCCAATGTGGCTCGGGACTGTACCCAAAATATACCTGTTTGCACGACTCCTTTGACCCGTGGTAGGGTATAAATCAAAGCACGGTGGGAACTCATACGAGACAAATGACGACCTCAGGTCGATGAACTAACCTGTACACATATCACCAGGAAACTGCTATCTGACGATATGTATAATACCAACTAGCATGTTCCCGGCGAGTCCTGTCCAGTGTACTCATAACCCAATGAGCACCTGTATACATCTTAGGTGATCCAACTGACACCAGTGGCTTGTGAGACCGGCCACCGCCCCTCGTCGGGGTCTCGACTGTATACACTAGTCTATTCCGGAGTATCGATGGCCTGTCTCGAAACTCCCACGACTAAGGACACTTTAAGGATGTGCTTATAGACCCCAGCTCCCACATATATGATCGCCATCATACTGCTGGTAGTCAAACAAGAATCCTATGGGCTCTATCATGATGATAAAGACAAACCAGATAGTATACTATCATCTTGAGTAAGACTGTTTTATCGGTATAGATCCCCCCTCAATCATTGCAATCACGTACCTGCGATCCAATAATTGACTTAGAGGGCACTATATCCAACAATCTCCCACTTGCACTTAAGGCTAATTATTGCGATGTCTCGTACTCACAGCTCGTGTGATACCGAACATCCAACTCCTCTACTAATCAGTTTCACAAAGCTCGTTTGTAAAACTGTTGTATTCGAGAAATAGCCTCAGTGAGTGGATCCGCCTTGAAGTTTCTTTCTATGTCTCTCTTAATCTCAAGTTCGTGGAGAAAACCATCTCCCGAATCGAGTAATACCTGTCTTAGAATATGTCTGGATATCTGATGGGACCTAGTTCATAAATGAACTCCAAATCCAAACTTCTTAGACTGTATCGATCACTGAAACTAATCAGTGTTGCGCACCATACCTCCCACAGTATCCTCTTGGACCGCCTGTCCATAATACTGTCCCTCGTCTGAGGAAAAACTATAACTTTGACAATCACTCTGTCATCTATGTCACCTTTGAAGCCTGGAATAATAACCGTCTCCCGTAGGAGGCTGCCGTCATCAAATCCGTAGAACATTCACTTATGTTCTAAAACTGCTTCCTAATGTTTCTCCAGGATTGGATTAATATAAACTTATCGCATTTAGTGCAATAACAACATCAGGTGTGGTACTTGACATCTCACGATTGACTCAATTTCCTAAGCAAGTGAACTGCCAATCATGCACATCCCTCTACCCTTTAGTCTGTAAGACTCCTTTAGAGAGGGTGACTCCATCACCTGCAGGTACACCACCATGCCAGGAGTCATCTATTCTAAAATACTATTAGAATACTGTCAAAGAACCCACATTAGGAAACTACCCAAATCTAGATCTAAAACCATAGATATTGTATTCAGAATGTCGGATATTACATCCATGTCCTTTGTGGAGAAACAACTGTGTGACGACCTCAGTACAACCGTTCAGTATAGGAATTTTACTTCCTACTCTGTGTATGTCATCCAAATACCAGGACATCACACCCTACTACCTTCTTAACAGATTCATCCCTTATTCTGATGAAGTCAAACCCATGACCGTCACATCAAAAATAGATGATCTATCTCTGCTATTTCTGCTCAAGTCTATAAATAGACACTAGCTACTTGCCCACTATGCTTCCGCTGCTCCCACTGACTACAACAACCCTCTGGCAGAATAATATATACGTGTACTTCTAAAACTAGTTTAGAACGACGCTATACATTTCCTCCTGCCGGGTCTCATAGTCTGGAACAACAGTAGTGTCAAGTCTGGGTAAACAAAAACTTCCCTGTCACCGTCCTTGAGGCTACTGGAGTACCTCTCGGGTGTCTGAGGTTACCCACCACATCTGCGGAGTGGCTATTGGAATGTCAAACCTGATTGAATATAAAGGTCCTATTAAACTTTTCGTAATCGTTTGCGGTTCTGGAATCACTTCCAATTCTACCATGCTCCCACTACTCTTTTCTAAAAAAATCCATTTTAATAAAACTGTGGCGATTCAAGAACAATATCACTATTGATCTTCCGGATGGTAGAAAATCAACCCTCGTGGAAGCTAGGGTCAACCCACAAACTGCCATTACAGAAACGTGCCTTGAGTCATCCAGTATCTGGTTTTAAGCATAAGCTGGACAACTCCCTTTACCTTAACATCGTTAAGATATGAATCGTTCTATATCCAATATAGAAACTTTGGCACTTATTTAATTGGAACCGGATTCAAATTATGCAGCTGTCTCCAGTGCATAATAACTTAATAGAGAGAGGCTGATCAGTATTACTCAACTTAGGAATCTATCCAATTATGAGTAACCTGAAAGAGAAACAAGTTTCTCAAAAACCATTACTATCAATTGAATACCATTCACAAGAATCTACATCTTCAATTTCTTTGAAGAATCCCGATACTTGTGACACTTGGTTCTCTACTTTATTCCTATACCCACAACTTCTCAAAACCTAGACATTGTATTTCTACGAAACACGTGTCTAAAAACTAGAGAAGTTACAAGTAAACAGAATATAGTACGAGGACCAACCCCCTTTGTCCTGACGGACACTGGACAACATACATTACTCTGTATAAGTCCGCTGAGTTGAATAACTCAAAACATGTGCATCGTAGGTTGAAAAATGTACCCAGGCGATTTCCTCAAATATCACCAATTACAACGAATTCCGATATAATGAGGATGATCACCTAATTTCCAAAAACTTGCTCCCACTCAACATCTGTATTCTCATATAGATGTGAGAATGAAACCTGGTAAATACATACCCTGGAGTAAGTATCCAATCGGGAAATCAGTTTTCAATTAACAATGCACAGTGAATATGAAACATAAATATGTTTCGTAGGGGTATCTTGGTATTCTTTAGTAATGCCTCTTCTATAATCTAAATCATGACTTTAACCGTATATTTCCCTACCATCTTTCCAATTCCCTTTATTTGTCTTTAGTCGTTACCTTCTGTACCCCATTATTGGGCTAAATGGTTTTCTTCCTTCCCTACCGTTCGGCACCAGCCTATGGTTTGGAAGAAGACTATCCAGTAAGCATAATAGGTATACTCTCCTAATTCTAGGAGTACTCGTAACTTGAGAGAAGGTGATGATAAAAGACAACTGAATGTACCTTATTCCTATTTCTCCTGAACCGGAATCCATCCTCGAAAAAATATCCTTCGAGTTCGTATATAACCATACGATGGATTTATCCAATGGAATTGGATGTTCGTAGTGATACGGGTTGTTCTGGAGAAATCAAAGGTGAAATAGGAGTGGCGATGAAATACGTGGTTTGGTCGTGAATGTAAATAGTTGCAATTTACTTTGCCCTCTTTCTAATTCCTTTATTTTGTCTTCACATGTCACCTTCTGCACATCCTACTTAGGCTAATTGGTTTTCTTCATTCCCTACCTTTCGGCACTAGCCTATGGTTTAGAAGAAGACTATCCAATAAGCGTAATAGGTATACTCTCCTAAACCAAGAAGCCCTCGCAACCTGAGAGAAGGTGATAATAAAAGACAACTGAATAAACCAGTTCTATTTCTCCTGAACCTGGATCCATCCTCGAAGAAGTTCCTTCGAGTTTGTATATAACCATACGATGGATTTATCCAATGGAAGTGAATGTCCGTAGTAATACGGGATGTTCTGAGAAATCCAAAGGGTAAAAGAAGGAGCAGCAATGACTTATGCAACTATAGACAATCCAAAAGCCGGTATGTTAAGAAGGTTCGGTCAACTTTGGTCACTGAGTTATAGTCTGGGGTCGGTCAAAAGTCGCTGCCAAAGAGAGAGAGAGAGAAGAAACACTCTGCGTGCACTCTAGCCTAAATCAGAATGGTTATCATTTTATCTAATTAGGAAACCTCCCACTGTTTTCTCAAATTCTCCTCCAAACCTGAAAGAAGAATTAGTCGAGGTCACCCGAAGAGTAAACCAACTCATCAGTGAGAATCGGGATCCAACTATCATCGCATGATAACTTGATGGAAGCCACGCAAGTTAACACACTCCAGAAGGTATGCGCAAGTCTGGCAAGTTTCTTGTATGTTTGAAACTCCCAATGTAATTTTTATCCCATGCTCTTATGACCTTGACGTAGGCCAACAAGTCATAAGCAACATGTCAAGTTCTACCCGTCGTTGTCCTGATCAACTTAAGTCATCGTACAAGCCCTTGACGTAGGCCAACAAGGTGTACGTCTGACTTAAATTAATGCATCTATCTATGCAACAAATGAATACCTAGCAGCTACCAAACACTATGTCTTGACGTAGGCCAACAAACATAGCTTGAATACTACTGACCATACATAAGAAACGACGGAGGATTACGGCTGGTTTTTGGCGAAAAACCTTTAACGTAATGAACTTGATCTCGTTTGAAGGAACCTGATAGCTTTATAAAAATATATAGTAGCGAAAACCTTTTGTTAAAGAAGTCACACCCGGTGAAGGGATCTCGGCTCTTTCCTCATGGAATGAGGTGCAGGATATTCCAACTGAATACCAATATGCATAACAAAAGGAAACGTCTTTGTAATAATTTTAAAATTTGTTCCAACAACATCAAATATAGGTTTGTTTTATCCTTGCATTAAAAAGAATCAATGCAATCCCATCAATCAATCACACCAGAAAAGAACGAAAATAAAATGTACGTATATGCCATCCGCATTCGTCACTGGGTCCCGTCATCACCCGTTAGGTTACTTAACTAACGACAGAGCGGGGACTGGACTAGCGCGGGTGTAAAACATATACAACATCTAATAGTATATATACTAATATACAATAATCGCTCCAGGCATGATAAATGCAACATTACAGAAAAGTAATAAGCATCACAGAACAATACAGATAATCTGGGATCCCCCGGTTTCATAGAGCCGCTGCTGAAACTCGACGTTCCCCTGGTCGTGTAGATAGCCTGTGCAATGAAACCTGGACCCCTATAGGTGCGGCAAGTTACCCACCAAAACCTGAAGCGAGGTAGTCCCCACAACATAGTGAATGGAATACCCGGCACTTCACGGAATCCGGTAAATTGAGCACCCCTCCTTGGGTCAACCTGTACCCCCTACGAGTGCGGCGAATAGTCTGCCAATTCTAGAGTGTGGTCCCTTTGCCTCTCAATGCCATGAGATACGAACCCGTTGCCCTCCAGAACTCGGTTATTCGTGCACCCCACCGCGAGGTAAACTTAGTACATAAATAAAAATAGTACAATAGGTACATCGACCGCAACCTGGTCGTGCCCTAAAAGAATATTATACAAACAGGCAGTGACGGCAGTCCACAAGTCGGACGCTCGTCCCGCAATATCAAATGTACAAATAAATTTAAACAACACTATCATTGCACCCTGCTATCCACCACGACAAATCCTCAACATTACAGCACAACTCAAAACATCAACGCGAATATCACGTTCGCAAACCCGTCTAAAAGAACTATAGCAATCAGACGTGGTTTACCGATCAAATGACATTCCCGGTCGGAGATATAATGAAAGTACTGAAAAACTAACAAGTTTAAAATTTCGATCGACTAAATTTCCCGTAGTGGGCCCCACATACATCTGGTGTACAGTAACAAAATTTTGGCCCAAAAGACATATACCAAAAACCACCATTTCCCATGAGAAACCCACTGAAAAAATTTGGCGCACTGTTCCCACAAAAGCGCGGCGGATCAGCGGCCAAATCATGGTTTGGGCCGCGGATCCGCGGTCGTTTTGTTGGATCACGTGTCCAAATTTCACCAGTATTCTTAAAAAACCCTGCATGATTTTCTGAAATGCTCAAAATGAATTTTAGAACATTTTAAAAATCGACAGAAACATCATGTACAGAAAATTGTGATTTCGCAAAATCCGTTCGATCGATCTTTTAAACGCGTTAGCACAAGTTAGTATAGCTTAATGGTGAGGCTTTGATACCACTGTGAGTCCGCGGCAGCGCCCCGGCCGTCTAACAGACGCCAATATGCGGAACAAAACTTTTACGACTGGCGCTATCGCGTACTTTATCCCGGATCGTCCATTAAAGCTAAACTAACAAATTGTAAAGAGGGTAGAATTGTTATACCGAATGATCCGAGTCCTTCGGTCTTCAACCATCATCCCACGCTATGTTGCAACTGATCCGAACTTGCTCGATCTCCGGTCTCGTCGTCCAGGTGGCACCACGTCGACGGATCTTTAAACGGGCTCCCGCCTCTGAACCGAGGCAACTCGATCGTCAAGTTTACTAAAAGAGATGACCAAGATGAAGTAGAGAATGAGTAGAATACTTTGTCTCGTTACGTCCAAGGCTATGGACGAACGGTTAAAAGAAGTTGCCAATTGGAATCGGGTAAATGGAAATTGAACTGTATGAGATTTCCATACCCTAAACTATCATAATCTTTTCTCTCAAGCAAATGAAAAACCATCATCCTCTCACAAGAGGGGCCGGCCATATATATAAAGAAGAGGGAGAGTGAGTGTAGGAGCAAGGAGAGTGAGTGTAAGGAAAAATATCAAGGATATTTATCATATGCAAAGAATGAGTGGTATGAACACATTAAATGAATTAATCCACCTCACTTAACACCTCACCTCACAATTAATGCAAATGATGAGTCACTAATCCTAGTCATCATTTCTAGAATCTTCTAGAACCATGACTCACCCAAAAGACGAAAGGATAAATCCGCATTTAACCGAATGTCAAATACGGCTGATAGAAAACTGGAAACTGGCAACTTCCAAAAATCATCCCGAAACGAATTTCAGGATAACCCCGTATCGGTATAAACATACCCGCATTTGTATTACGACCGAATACAAATGCAACTGAGATAAAGATATTATATCTACACAGTATAATACTGGGTTGCGGCTTAAACCAAAGCCTACCAGTATTATCTGCCCGAAAACTGACATGTGCGAAAATGCACGTGCATTTTCCGAACCTTGCCATAAACCCATACGGCATCTACAACGTTTTGCCCGAACTTAGGAAAGTGTCTGCGGGGGACTCTAATGACTCATCAGTACACTGGCACTGGGTATAACCACTAGCACGTTAGAGGTACTAACTGTACGTAACGTTTTGCCTATGTATTGATTGGAAGGGAAGCTGACGAGCGAACTCATCTACAAACCCTACTGAGCCTGACAGTGACAATAACCGTACAGTCCGGAACATTCGTCTATGAGTATCGCATATACGGCCTAGGGGGCCAGTAAACGTCAGACCCCCAACAACGATATAAGTCGTGTCAGAGAGCAGCCCAGAACATCCTGAGATTCTGCTGGTATACCTACCAGTATATCTCGATTACCCTGGCCAGGGATTTCGTGTAATGTCTCTCCTAAACACAGCGCGATCTCACCCCCAATACCGGGAGAGACGAATCCCTGAAGATCCGCTCACTTGCCTCCAATGTGGCTCGGGACTGTACCCAAAATATACCTGTTTGCACGACTCCTTTGACCCATGGTAGGGTATAAATCAAAGCACAGTGGGAACTCACACGAGACAAATGACGACCTCAGGTCGATGAACTAACCTGTACACATGTCACCAGGGAACTGCTATCTGACGATATGTATAATACCAACTAGTATGTTCCCGGCGAGTCCTGTCCAGTGTACTCATAACCCAATGAGCACCTGTATACATCTTAGGTGATCCAACTGACACCAGTGGCTTGTGAGACCGGCCACCGCCCCTCGTCGGGGTCTCGACTGTATACACTAGTCTACTCCGGAGTATCGATGCCCTGTCTCGAAACTCCCACGACTAGGGACACTTTAAGGATGTGCTTATAGACCCCAGCTCCCACATATATGATCGCCATTATACTGCTGGTAGTCAAACAAGAATCCTATGGGCTCTATCATGATGATAAAGACAAACCAGATAGCATACTATCATCTTGAGTAAGACTGTTTTATCGGTATAGATCCCCCCTCAATCATTGCAATCACGTACCTGGGATCCAATAATTGACTTAGAGGGCACTATATCCAACAGAAACATGCCGATCAAAATAAGGAGAATAGGAAGTCGGCGAAGTGGGGTCGCTCCACTTATACAGGTGACTCGATGAACATTACTCGTGCCATGGAGGTATCAGTAAATTACAATAGATCTATTTTGATATAATATTATATTAAGAGTTATTTTATAATATATGTAAATTTTTGGCGAATTGCAGAGAGCTCAGACCCTGGCATAGGGTGGTACACCGAGCGTGCTGATCGCGTATCTTGCTGTCTGCGGCACCTCGACATATCCCGCCACAGGCGAGCTTCGATTCCCCGACACCGCTACCAAGGAGTATTGCGTAAGTGTTAATATTTATTCTAATTGGAATAAAAATTTTGTTTTGATAAGTTTAAATTTAAATGATATACTTATATTTTAATGGTTAATGTTGGTGTAGGAGTAGGTGGTAGTGCAGGCGGAGGCATCGGGGATCGATTTTAGTGGACAGACCGATCCGATGCTACTGACCCCAGTCCTAGACACCGGAGGGCACTACGGAGGTTGGGAGAGAGGCTGGGGACCGGGTCCTAGCAGGGCCCATATGAGGCTGGTCTCCACTCCGGCGGTTACTTCCTTACTCTCCGTGAGCAACGTCTGGAGCATGTTGTTGCCGCCTTGAAGACCATCGTCGAGGAGTTGAAGGAGATGTTGGTACGTATATTACTTAATAGTAAAATATTATATCACATTATAGATAGTAACATATGCAATATTAGTAGCCTGAGCTTATTTGATTGTAGACTTAGTTTTGATTAATCATACTTACTTAAAACTATCTAATTAAAATAAACTACGATTTTTCAAACTAGATAACCAAACGAGACCTAAGTACTTAAGTATTCTTAGATTGAGCTTTCGTAATAACCTGATAATGATACGAATTCGACTAAAATCTAATACACCATTCTTACTCGTTTATTATACTCAAAATTTAATAGATTCGACAGGCTACTTCGGCTGCTGCTCCACATTCATCTCCTTTGGCTGCGGCTCCGCAAGCCACTATCTCGGCTGCGGTTACGCAGACCACTCCTGCAGCTCCACAGCCCACTCAGACTTCCGCACAGCCCGCTCCTTCATTAGTCGAGTTTTTGACGACTCGGGGCTGCATCGAGGAGCAGATGCGCCAGATTACGGCGATTATCAGAAGTGGAGGAGCTGGACTGAACTAGGGTAGCTTTTTATATATATTTTTGAGGATGTATGTATTTATCTAATATATATTGTATATATTTTGGACGATATTGGTGTTTGTTTGCTTGTTCATGATGATTTAGATTGATATCGTATTCTGTTTGTTTATTTCTTTTATATATTATGCGTGAGATGTTGATTATGAATATTTCTATATTTGGTTATATGATTTATATATTATTGTGCACAGGACGGGGAAAAAATAGGAAGCCCATTTTAAAAAAAATCCCTAATATTTTGTCCCTACGGATTAATCCGTAGGACCATCTGTTGCACCAACGGATTAATCCGTAGGTGCAATGTTTGCCCATATATAGTTCACCATAGGGACAATATCAAGATACCTGATTTTTGTCCCTATGGACTCAGTAACGGGGTAAAACTTGCCCCTACGGATTAATCCGTAGGGGCATTTATCTGGACCTACGAATAAATCCATAGGGGAATCTATCAGGCCCTACCGATAAATTCGTAGGGGCGAGTATTTTATTTTATAAACCAATAAATTAAATAAAGATTATGTCCCTACAGAGTAATCCGTAGGGATAAATGCCCCTACGGAGTAAGACGTAGGTGCAATTATTACTTCGTAGGGGCATGTTCAGGGCGAAGACTTGCACCTGCAGTTTTTGGACCTTCGGTGGAGTTTTATATCCTTACGGAGATATCCGTAGGGGTAGTGATTTGCCCCTATGGCTAAATCCGTAAGGGCAACCCATTATTGTAGTAGTGCAAATTTTTCCAGATTAAGTGCCTAAATGGATGGAGTAACAAGTCATTCACGATACTTCTGAAGTTCTTGAAAGATTCTATATCCCCGTGAAATAACGTGCCCGACAACTAGTACGAAGCCCATGTTAGTTATGTATATGCCCTAGAGGCCATTGTTGTACATATGATGTATATTATGATGGATGCTTAGATATATACAGAGAGGACTTTCTTGCTCGTCATGATAGTATGCTATTTGGTTTCACTTTATCTTAACATGTTGACTTGTATTGGTTTACTGTCTTTCTCTCACATGTTGATAAAGCCCTTAGGATCTGTACTCGACTACTGGGACTATGATGAGATCATACTAGTGGGGCCACGGTAGTCGATGAGTACATCCTATAACTGTTCCTAGTTGAGGGTATATCGAGACAGGACATCGATACACCAGAGTAGACTAGCGTATACGCATCTTGACCCATATGATGGGCGATGGATGATCCCATATCCATCGGTGTTTGACATCAGAGATGGTGTACGGGTGCTCAGTGGAGACTGGGTACACTGGACGGACTCGCCGAGAACTCCCAGATGGTGATATACCACACGTCAGATGGCAGTTCTCCGGTGACACTGGTACATGGTAGTCTATAGACCCGAGATCGTCATAGTGTCTTGTGTGATTCCCACTGTGCTTTGATTTCCACCTTACCACGTCCAAGAGGACGTGCAAAACGGTGGCTTTTGGATACAGTCCCGAATCACATGGAGGCAATGAGCGATAGGAGGGGATTCGTCTCTCCCGGTATAGGGAGTTGATGTTGTGCTGTGTTCGATTGGCTATAACTGGAAGTCCCTGGCCAGGGCTGATATAGAGATTTACTGGTAAGTGTTACTAGTAGTTTCTCGACACGTTATGAGCCACACATCGACACGACTTATCGGTTACTGGGGTCTGACGTTTACCACCCCTAGACTTGATATGCGACATATCAGACGAACAGACCGGACTGGACGGGAGTGTTACTGATTGGATTCACAGGAGAACGCACAGGCTAGCTTGTTGATCTTCTGATCGCTCAATACCTGGGTGGCTGTTACGTTTATCTGACCGCTTGCAGCTTGTAGGTGTTTGATATGATCATCACCTGCTACCGGCGTATTGACGATTCTTTAGAGTCCTATACAGAAGTTTCTTGGCTCAGGCGAAACGGAGTAGAGGCACATATGTGATATGTGCAGGACCGAGAATAATGCGATATGAGATACCGTATTATATTTTCGCGATATTTATATATGAACCGGGACATCGGATCAAGTATTGATTCGATGAATCGGTACATGATATATTAGTCGGTAATATTCGATATAGCCGGATCGTCGGATCAAGTGTTGATTCGATGATTTAATGTATAATAGTATATATGATATATTGTATTACATTATCTAATATTGGCTCGCTTTATTATTTCATTTTCTCACTAGATGATACATTGATATATGTTAATTGTATTATTTTCTTTTGTTGCAAATATATAATATATATGTGATATATATTATTGTGACATGATATGATTTATTATTAAACATGTATAAGGATGATTAAATGGGATTAGGGTTTGATTAGGGTTAGCTTCTTCTTGCACATTCTAGAAGCTTTTCCTTTTGTCTTGGTTAAGATATTATGGTTGATATTTCTTGATGACTCATTTCTAATCTAACCAAATCCTAACTCTAGTTTATTCTCTACAAACTCTTAGCCTATCATCCTTGACCATGGTTCTATAATCAATCATATACATTTCTTTTCTATTCATCACAAAAGGAATTATCTTTCATTTTATCATCTTCTTCTCTCTTGAGTTAAAAAGAAAAAGCTTGTTAGAAATTCCATTTATGATGATAAATTGTGAGAAAGTGAATTAAAAAGAAAGCATAATTACTTCTCCCTCATCCTCATCTAATCTAGCCCATTAGATTAGGGTGTTCATCTCTTTAAAGTGATAAAGCTTGGGTTTTTGCAACTTCGACGTAGATCATCGGAGAATTGGAACACTTCAAGCTAGCATGGATCGTTCGAGTCGTGGAACCTCTCTTGAGTCTGGGAGATTGAGGATCGCGGCGAAGGGACTTCTAATCGGAGCTTGTGAAGTGAAGGAGCGGACTACAAAGGTTGTAATCCCTCACACTTAGATAAAAAGATGTTATCTTGCATGCTAAACCCTAATAATCTAGCAAATATCCTGTCTTTGGATTGTTCGGCACATGTAAAATTTTATTCGTGCATGTTTGATACTTTATGAACCTTCACAAGTATGCCTAGGAACCCTACAGTGGTATCAGAGCCTAGCTAAAGTATTAAGCGACGTGTTTACGAAGTTAAAACTCCGATCGAACCCGAACCGACAAAATTAACCCCCTCTCTGGAAATTTTTCAAAATCTGGGATTTTTCTGAATTAAAAATACCTAAAAAATCAGCAGGGAATTCTAAGAATTGCCATGAAACACGGGCCCACAACTCCACTAAACCGCGGCGGGAACCTGCTTCCCGCGGCGGTTCCGCGGTCGATTTATGGGATTGTGACACGTGGCTTAATGGTAATATACGTAGGTGCTTGTTGATACTTCTGGGTATTTTTAAAGTGACTCAAGTGTTTAGTATTCTGGGGTTTCTTTTGTAATCGTAGATTCGATCGGAAAATTTAAATTCGTTTTTATTTCCGGATATTTAGAAAATGTTAAACTGTTTGAACGGATATCATTAACCCACTTTATCCCGGCACGGCAAACTTTCAAGTGTTGAATTTTTATCGGGTTTAAATCTTTTGGAAAAATTGTACAAGTTAAGCGGTGGACCCTCTAGAAGAAAACAAACCTTAACTCGATTATGTGACCCTCTTGAACTGCCTTTTGAACCTTCGGGTTTGGGGCAGTACGGCGTGCCACATGTGAGGCGTTGGCTTGACCCTTCTGCGGCTGGATCACTGGTACTATGACATATTCTGGGATTATTTGAACTCCGCTCAAGTGTTGAGCACTTTGGGAAATTTTGGGTGTTTGATTATCTGTTCGAAAAGTTTAATACTATCTATTTATCTGGAATGTGATATAATATGTGGAATTCATAGAGTTAGGCATGAAATGCGAAGTATGTGATATTTTGGATTTACGATGTCTAAAGTGATTGTGGATTCCAAATATTATAGTTTTACACTTTCTTTTCTGTGACCGTAAGCGTAGTATGTAGTTGTATTGCCGGTTGTCGTTGCTATACATCGGCGACGATCGGTGTATGCATACTTACTTACGTTGATGATATGTGATATTATGTGTTGCTGAGATATGATGTGCAGGATTGTCGCGATTGAATAGCCGGGGGTTTTATGTGAGATGAGAGTTTTATATTTTCATTCATGTAAATTCAAATGTAATGTAATATTCTTTTATTTTGGGCACTTCCGGGTTGAGGTTGCTGCCACCAGTGTTGTATATTATTTACTTTTCCGCATTAGGATGGACCCAAGGAGGGAAGCACGGGTGACCGGGTTCTGGAGTTCAGTGGGAGGCCATCTCGAGGAGTCGAGACCGGGTCTCCTAAACTACAGAATTGGTAGGGTCGCTTGCCGCTCTCGTAGAAGTCCAGGATGTGGGCTTGGCTATTCATCACGACTGTGGAATCCGTATTTTCTATTATTGGCTAAGTACTAAATACGGACGTCCTAGTATATCCCACATTATATCTATGTTTCTGCTGCGATATCTGTGATGTGATCATTTGATATGTTGTGATGGATACAGTATATAGTATATATGATATATTATATAGATGTTACTTATGTTTTACACCCGTACTAGCCCTGCCCTGCTCTGTCGTTAGTTACCTAACCTAACGGTGCACGAGGGGACATCGAGGCGAATACGGATGGCATAAGTGTACGTCATATTTATCTGTGATGCTTAGGAAGCATAAGCCGATGGGATTTTATTAACGAGATTAATAAAAAGAAAAGAAACCTAATGATGTTGTAGAATTAAAACTTTATAAAAAAAATGGTAGCTACAGTTTTGCTTTGCACAGTGATATATATGATATGGCCTGCACCTTATTCGATGGGGAAAGAGCCGAGATCCCTTCACCGGGAGTGACCTCTTTAGCGAAACTGGCAGATGCTACAAAACTCGGTTTGTCTTTTGATTGCTTTTAAAGTTTTGCTTTGCACAACGGTATATATGATATGTCCTGCACCTTATTCGATGAGGAAAGGGCCGATGATCCCTTCACTGGGAGTAACCCCTTTAGCAAAAACTAAGAAAAGCCTCAAAACCACTCCTTTTCAAAAACACTCGATTCTACAACGATATCAAGTTCATTACGCTCAGGGTTTTCTGAAAAACCTGCGTAACCCTCCGTCATTTTAGGAGAATAGAGTACTTAGTATTCGTGCTGCGTTTGTTGACCATAGTTAAGGCGCAGTGTACGGTAGCTATGTGATGTTTTCCTATAAACATAAGATGTGATTAATTAGGACAGTCATATGACTTTGTTGACCATAGTTAAGGGTCATGTGGGTGGGTCTAAATTAATCAAGAAATGACGGGTAGAACTTGACCAGTGCTTATGATTTGTTGACCATAGTTAAGGTCATAAGTCACTAGGGGTAAAAACATTATCGGGAATTTCAAATGTTGAAATTTGCAATGAGATTGCATACCTTCTATGAGATAGTTGGATCCCGATACCCACTGCGAGTAAGAGTTACTCCTGGGAGAGTTTTACACATTACAATTAGCCGATCAAGTAGGTGTCTAGAAAAGTGTTAACGGGGTTACGCCTCTGGGAAAATGAGATTTACTATAATTAGGTCCGTGCGAAAGCACGGGGAACCTCCCTCAAGTACTGACACTGATTTGGCTGAAAGATTGACGAAATTGTAGGGTGTAATTAATCCCGGCTAATCTTACCTTTTAGGGTTTGAAGGAAGATTTGATAAAAACAGTGGGAGATATCCTGATTAGATAAGATAATAACCAATCTAATCTTGCAAGAGCATACGCTAAAGTGTTTTCTTCTCTCTCTCTCCAGGTAGCGACCATGTCAGGCCATAATCAAGATAATAATATGGATGTATTGACTGAACCCGATTATTGTACTGAGCAAGGGAACGTTGGACCCGTTCTTTCTTATAAGAGTTATAAGACTGAACAGGAAACAGGAGAATATCTGGATTCTCAAGCCGCCCAAAAGAACATGCATGTTGATGCATCTTCTTCGGGTGTGTTAGTTATTGAGAACTGTTTCTCAGTTCACCCTACGTCCTGGGTATTAGATACCGGATCAGGATCCCATATATGTAAAATGTTACATGGGCTGCGTAAAGGTAGAGAACTGGGAAAAAGTGATCATTCCATTCAAGTAAGGAACGGTGCAAGTATTGTAGCCAAAGCAGTTGGCGAATGTCACATAGTATTGCCAAGTCGTAATACACTGATTCTAAATGAGTGCTATTATATACCGAACATGATGTGCAACATTATATCAGTTTCTTTATTGAGTAAAGAAGGATATAATTTTGTAGTACAGGATAATGTTATAAACATATTCCTAGATCAAAAGTTGATTGTATCAGGCTCGTTACATAATGGCATATTCATTCTATATCAGAATACAGTTCTCAATATACAAAACACACACAAGAGGAAAAGTTCAGACATGAACGAATCCTACTTGTGGCATTGTAGACTTGGTCATATCAATGCGACACGACTGGCTAAGTTACATAAGAACGGTTATTTGAATCCGTTCGAATTATCATCTTATGATACTTGCCATTCATGTCTCAAAGGAAAAATGACCAAAGCTCCGTTTAGTGGACACGGAGAAAGAGTTACTGAACTCTTAGGACTAATACATAGTGATGTATGCGGTCCCATGTCTACACATGCCAGGAACGGTTCTTCCTACTTCATTACATTCACTGACGATCTCTCTAGATTCGGACATGTGTTCCTGATGAAACACAAGTCTGAAGCTTTTGAGAAATTCAGAGAATATAAGAACGAAGTAGAGAATCAAACGGGCAAAAGTATTAAGATTCTTCGATCTGATCGAGGAGGTGAATACTTAAGCAATGAGTTTCAGGATTATCTAAAAGAGAATGGGATTCTCTCTCAGCTTACTCTTCCTTATACACCACAGCACAATGGTGAATCGGAGCGAAGGAATCGCACCCTATTGGATATGGTGCGCTCTATGATGAACACTGCGAGTTACCTACTTCCTTTTGGGGTTATACACTGGAGACAACTGCATATTTATTGAATAGAGTTCCAACTAAATCAGTGCCTACCACTCCATATGAGATATGGAATGGGAAGAGACCATCTCTTAAACGAGTTAAGATATGGGGTTGTCCGGCTTATGTTAAAAAGCAAAATCCGGACAAACTCGAGGCAAGATCAGGTCTGTGTAAGTTTGTTGGATATCCAAAAGATTCTTATGGATATATCTTCTACCACGGTGAGGAACAAAATGTGTTTGTTTCTCAATATGCCACCTTTTTAGAAAAGGAATTTCTTGCAAAAGAAATTAGTGGCGAAGAGGTAGAGCTGGAAGAGGTTCCAGTACAAACTACAACTGATGATTTGTTAGAACCAGAGGATTCAGTAGTACCCGACGAACCCCAGCCTCTCCGCCGATCTAGTAGGGTTTCTCATCCACCTGAGAGATACTACGGTTTTCTCATTGATGGTGGAAGCGAGGATTGCATCATGGATGATGATGACCCGACTAGTTTCGAGCAGGCTATCACGAGTGGTGACTCTGTGAAATGGCTGGATGCAATGCGATCTGAGATGGAATCCATGTACACCAATAAAGTATGGATTTTGGAAAATGCTCCTGAAGAGGTAAAACCCATTGGGAGCAAGTGGATTTTTAAAAAGAAATTTGGTGTAGATGGAAAAGTTGAGACTTTCAAAGCTAGACTTGTAGCAAAGGGTTTTCGTCAACGACTAGGTGTGGATTATGACGAAACCTTTTCTCCAGTGGCTATGCTTAAGTCCATACGGATCTTACCTGCCATTGCTGCATACCATGGCTACGAAATCTGGCAAATGGATGTTAAGACCGCCTTTCTAAACGGTGATTTAGAAGAGTGCGTGTACATGACTCAGCCAGAGGGCTTCGTAGATAGTGGGAGCAGCGGAAAGGTGTGCAAACTGCTTAAATCCATTTATGGGTTAAAGCAAGTATCGCGGAGTTGGAACATCTGTTTTGATGTTGTAGTCAAAGAATTTGACTTCATCAAAAACATAGATGAACCTTGTATCTATAAGAAGGTAGCAGAGAGTAAGGTTGTCTTCCTCGTATTGTACGTGGATGACATACTCTTGATAGGAAATGATATTCCTATGCTGCAATCAGTCAAGCTCTTCTTATCACAGAGATTCTCAATGAAAGATCTAGGTGATGCCTCCTGTATATTGGGAATTAGGATCTATAGAGATAGATCCAAACGGATACTGGGATTGTCCCAATCCAGGTACATTGACACCATACTAAAGAGGTTTAGTATGGAAGAATCCAAGCGTGGGAACCAACCCACGATCTCTGGACTCACTCTCTCCAAAGAGACGTCTCCCAAGACTGATTTGGAGAGAGCTCGCATGCAAGGGATACCCTATGCTTCGGCAGTAGGCTCTATCATGTATGCGATGCTATGTACCAGACCCGATGTAGCATACTCACTAAGTGTAGTGAGTCGGTATCAAGCAGATCCTGGAGAGAGTCACTAGACAGCTGTGAAGAACATTCTCAAGTACTTGCGAATTACTAGAGACATGTTCTTGGTGTATGATAACGGAGAACTCCGGGTGGAGTCCTTTACCGATTCCAGCTTCCAAAGTGATAAGGACGACTCTAAGTCGCATTCGGGATTTGTCTTTACCCTCAATAGAGGGGCGGTATGTTGGAAGATTTCCAAACAGGATACCGTTGCAGACTCGACGATGGAGGCTGAATACATCGCTGCCAACGATGCTGCCAAAGAGGCTGTCTGGATGAAGAAGTTCATTAGTGAACTTAGTGTGGTTCCATCCATTGAGCATCCAATATCTCTGTATTGCGATAACAATGGAGTAGTGGCTTTGGCCAAGGAACCCAGATCCCATCAGAAGTCCAGACATATTCTGAGGCGGTATCACCTGATCAGGGAGATAATTGATCGCCGGGAGATCGAGGTCAGGAGAGTAGATACGAAGGACAACACTGCGGATCCACTCACGAAGGCTATTCCCCCGATACAGTTTGAGAGATTATTCGGGATGCTAGGTATGAGATACTACAGCAGCTGGCCTTAGTGCAAGTGGGAGATTGTTAGTTATGTATATGCCCTAGAGGCCATTGTTGTACATATGATGTATATTATGATGGATGCTTAGATATATACAGAGAGGACTTTCTTGCTCTTCATGATAGTATGCTATTTGGTTTCACTTTATCTTAACATGTTGACTTGTATTGGTTTACTATCTTTCTCTCACAAGTTGATAAAGCCCTTAGGATCTGTACTCGACTACTGGGACTATGATGAGATCATACTAGTGGGGCCACGATAGTCGATGAGTACATCCTATAACTGTTCCTAGTCGAGAGTATATCGAGACAGGGCATCGATACACCAGAGTAGACTAGCGTATACGCATCTTGACCCATATGATGGGCGATGGATGATCCCATATCTATCGGTGTTTGACATCAGAGATGGTGTACGGGTGCTCAGTGGAGACTGGGTACAGTGGACGGACTCACCGAGAACTCCCAGATGGTGATATACTATACGTCAGATGGCAGTTCTCCGGTGACACTGGTACATGGTAGTCTGTAGACCCGAGATCGTCATAGTGTCTTGTGTGATTCCCACTGTGCTTTGATTTCCACCTTACCACGTCCAAGAGGACATGCAAAACGGTGGCTTTTGGGTACAGTCCCGAATCACATGGAGGCAATGAGCGATAGGAGGGGATTCGTCTCTCCCGGTATAGGGAGTTGATGTTGTGCTGTGTTCGATTGGCTATAACTGGAAGTCCCTGGCCAGGGCTGATATAGAGATTTACTGGTAAGTGTTACTAGTAGTTTCTCGACCCGTTATGAGCCACACATCGACACGACTTATCGGTTCTGGGGTCTGACGTTTACCACCCTAGACTTGATATGCGACATATCAGACGAACAGTCGGGACTGTACGGGAGTGTTACTGATTGGATTCACAGGAGAACGTACAGGCTAGCTTGTTGATCTTCTGATCGCTCAATACCTGGGTGGCTATTACGTTTAGCTGACCGCTTGCAGCTTGTGGGTGTTTGATATGATCATCACCTGCTACCGGCGTATTGACGATTCTTTAGAGTCCTACACAGAGGTTTCTTGGCTCAGGCGAAACGGAGTAGAGGCACATATGTGATATGTGCAGGACCGAGAATAATGAGATATGAGATACCGTATTATATTCTCGCGATATTTATATATGAACCGGGACATCGGATCAAGTGTTGATTCGATGAATCGGTACATGATATATTAGTCGGTAATATTCGATATAGCCGGATCGTCGGATCAAGTGTTGATTCGATGATTTAATGAATAATAATATATATGATATATTGTATTACATTATCTAATATTGGCTCGCTTTATTATTTCATTTTCTCACCAGATGATACATTGATATATATGCGATATATGTTAATTGTATTATTTTCTTTTGTTGTAAATATATAATATATATATGATATATATTATTGTGACATGATATGATTTATTATTAAACATGTTTAAGGATGATTAAATGGGATTAGGGTTTGATTAGGGTTAGCTTCTTCTTGCACATTCTAGAAGCTTTTCCTTTTATCTTGGTTAAGATATTATGGTTGATATTTCTTGATGACTCATTTCTAACCTAACCAAACCCTAACTCTAGTTTATTCTCTACAAACTCTTCGCCTATCATCCTTGACCATGGTTCTATAATCAATCATATACATTTCTTTTCTATTCATCACAAAAGGAATTATCTTTCATTTTATCATCTTCTTATCTCTTGAGTTAAAAAGAAAAAGCTTGCTAGAAATTCCATTTGTGATGATAAATTGTGAGAAAGTGAATTAAAAAGAAAGCATAATTACTACTCCCTCATTCTCATCTAATCTAGCCCATTAGATTAGGGTGTTCATCTCTTTAGAGTGAGAAAGCTTGGGTTTTTGCAACTTCGACGTAGATTATCGGAGAATTGGAACACTTCAAGCTAGCATGGATCGTTCAAGTCGTGGAACCTCTCTTGAGTCCGGAAAATCGAGGATCGCGGTGAAGGGACTTCTACTCGGAGCGTGTGAAGCGAAGGAGCGGACTACAAAGGTTGTAATCCCTCACACTTAGATAAAAAGATGTTATCTTGCATGCTAAACCCTAATAATCTAGCAAAGATCCTGTCTTTGGGTTATTCGGCACATGTAAAATTTTATTCGTGCATGTTTGATGCTTTATGAACCTTCACAAGTGTGCCTAGGAACCCTACAGCCCAGAAGATGATGTCTGATTTGGGTCTGAAGTGTGAAAAGATTCATGCATGTCCCAAAAATTACGTATTGTACCAGAAAGAGAATTTAGCTTTGAAAAAGTGTCCAACATACAGAGATACCAGGTATAAGCTGAAAGAATCTGATAAGAAATCCGATATACCTGTCAAGATAACATGATACTTTTCTATAACACAGAGGCTGCAGAGGCTATTCAGGTGCAAGAAAACAGCCGAGCCAATGATTTGGCATCACCGTGTTGCTCCAAGCGAAGATGGAAAAATGAGTCATCCAAGAGATTCACTGGCCTGGATGGATTTCGATAGGTGAAATATTCATTAATGATCCTCACAATATCAGGCTCAGACTCGCTAGCGATGGCTTCTGCCTATTCAACTATATGGCTGGAAACCACAACACATGGCCTGTTGTAATGATAGTTTATAATCTATCGTCTTGGTTGGCTATATATCAATCCTACTTTATGATGCCTTTTCTTATTGACGGACCAAACTCACCGGGAAATAATATCGACATCTATCTCCGACTTCTGATCGATGAGTTAAAATCTTTATTCATTGATGGTATAGATACTTACGATGCAAACACAGATGCAACCTTCACAATGCATGCGGGTTTAATATGGACAATTAATGACTTTCCTGCGAATGGAATGCTATCAGGTTGGTCCATACATGGTCATAAGTATGCCCTTATTTCCATCAATATACAATATCGAAATGGTTGAATTTCAGAATGAATGTTTGTTAATGCGATCATCGGCGTTTCCTGCCACTAGACCATCCCTACAGATTAAACACTGCTCACTTTAATGGTCATCAGGAGCTTCTTGGGTCTCCAGCCTCATTGTCCGGAGAGGACGTGATTGCTCAGTGGGATAGTTACAATAATGTGACCTTCGGGATAGATCCGGCAAAATAGGTCAAACCACCCTATTAGAACAAGTTAAGCATTTTCTACGAGTTTCCGTACTGATCAACAAATTTAGTGCATCATTATTTGGACATCATGTACATAGAGAAAGGAGTATCCGGGCACGTACTCAAATTGCTTCTTTGTAAAGACGGAAAATCAAAAGACAACCTCCATGCTCGGATTGATCTTCAGGACTGGGAAATTAGAAATGAATTATATTCTAAACCGATAGCGGGTAAAGCAAGCAAGTTTGTATTTTCGGAGGTTGGGAGAGAGGCCGGGGACTGGGACCTAGCAGGGCCCATATGAGGTTGGTCTCCACTCCGGTGGTTACTTTCCCTACCCCCCGTGAGTGACGTCTGGAGCATGATGTTACCATCTTGAAGACCACCGTATAGGAGTTGAAAGAGATGTTGGTACGTATATTACTTAATAGTAAAACATTATATCACATTATAGATAGTAACTTATGCAATATTACTAGCCTAAGCTTATTTGGTTATAGAGTTTGTCTTGATTAATCATACTTACATAAAACTATCTAATTAAAATAAACTACGGTTTTTCAAAGCAGATATCCAAACTAGGCCTAAGTCCCTAAGTATTCTTAGATTGTGGTTTCGCAATAACCTGATAATGATACAAATTCGACTAAAATCTAATACACCGTTCTTACTCATATATTACACACAAAATTTTATAGATTCGGCGGGCTACTTCGACTCTATATGCATCTCTTTCAGCTGCGGCTCCGCAAACCGCTACCTCAGCCGCGGTTGCGCAGACCATTCCTACAGCTCCACAGACCGCTTAGACTCCCGCACAGTCCGTTCCTTCATCAGTCGAGTTTTTGACGACTCAGGGTTGCACCGAGGAGCAGATGCGTCAGATTACGGCGATTATCAGAGGTGGAAGAGCTGGACCGAGATATGGTAGCTTTATTTATATTTTTTAGGATGTATGTATTTATTTAATACATATTGTTGCTTGTTTACGATAATTTAGATTGATATCGTGTTCTGTTTGTTTATTTCTTTTATATATTATGTGTGAGATGTTGATTATGAATATTTCTATATTTGGTTATATGATATATATATTATTATGCACAGGAAAGGGAAAAAACAGGAGTCCCCTTTTTAAAAAAACCCTGATATTTTGTCCCTACGGATTAATCCGTAGGGGCAACTGTTGCAACTACGGATTAATCCATAGGTACAAGGTTTGCCCCTACACATTTTCTCCGTAGGGACAAAATATCAGAATATCTGATATTTTGTCCCTATGGACTCAGTAACAGGTGTAAAGCTTGTCCCTGCGAATTAATCCGTAGGAGCATTTATCAAGACATACGGATATATCCGTAGGGGCATTTATCAGGCCCTACGGATGCATCCGTAGGTACAATTATTTTATTTTATAAATCAATAAATTAAATAAAGATTATGAACATACGGAGTAATCCGTAGGGATAAATATCGTTACGGAGTAAGACGTAGGGACAATTATTACTCCGTAAAGGCACGTTCTGGACGAACACTTGCACCTACGGCCTTTAGACCTACGGAGGAATTTTATGTCCCTATGGATATATCCGTAGGGATAGTGGTTTGCCCCTACGGCTGAATCAGTAGGGGCAAACAATTACTGTAGTAGTGTAGCCATAATTTGTGTAAGTAGATGGTTGATTGATCCACTTCGGTGCCACTTGCCATGTGATTCCATAGAGGAGTGTTTTCAATGCCCGTGAAATTACAAAAAGATAATTTTTGGTGTTTATGGAAATTTCGGAAAAGAAATCGTGGAAATTAAGCTTTTCCAAGAAGAAAAGTTCTCACTTTTCAATTTAGGTAACATAATCTGGAATTTAAAAAGAGTGTCGTTTCTGCTGCAAAATTAGATAAGCACGGCTTTCATGTTGTATTTGATTGCAACAAAAATATTATATTAAAGAAGGATTACTTGTTGTAAAAGGTTAGGCTAAAAACAATATGTATCTCTTATGAATAATGAATTTTTTTTCGCTTGTATTCTTGATTGTGATGATGATTTTTATGGCATTTTTGTCAGGACGGTTAAAAAAGAAAACCATGCATTGAATGAGCATGTGTGATTTACTTCCTATAAAATTAGTTTTTTTTTTTAATTCATCGCATAAATATGAATATTGTGCTCAAGCCAAATTTGCAAGAAAAACATTTTAAATTCATGCATAGAATCAAAACCTTGTTGGAATTAATAGGTATCAATATTTGTGACAACAAAGATACCCTAACAAGCTAGGCCATACAACTATTGATGATGCTATAAAATTCAATTCTGTTTATTTTCTTAAACCAAGAAAATGAAGCTTTCGAAATATTTTAAAATTCAGAAGTAGAAAACCGACTTTGAAATAAAACCAGAGAGCTAGGTTCAATCAAGGAAGAGAATATTTATCATCTGAATTTAATTCATTTTGTGAAACTAATGAAATTATTGGCAACTTATACTCTCCACAACAAAACAAAGTTGATGAATTGGAAAATATAACTACTATACTTGAAATGTTTACTGCTATGCTCATTTAAATTCTTATCTACCTATTTTATTTTTTATTTTTATTTTTCTTGGGTGGCGTGGGGCGGGGTGGGGTTGGGGAGAGGGGAGACATATTACTGCATGCCATATTTTCAATAGAGTAGCCGGTTAAAGTTTGGGGTTGCACTTATTTTTCCTTAGATCTTCACATAATAGACCTAAATTAGAAAGCCATCAATTAATTTTATTTTATTGCTATATGCAAAGAATACTAAGGCCGGTAGATATTTGAATTTAAATACTATTATTTAATTTATTTAAGGTCATGCTCGATGAAGTATTTGAACACTTTACTTGCAGAGACGAGGACACTTTGGAGTTGCAAAAGAAATTTTGCTGTTGAATTTGAATCATCAAATAATAATTTTGATGATAATGATGTTGATTAAAAATATAAAAATAATGACTGCAATGAAATAGAATTGATGGTACTCAAAATGAAGTTAACGATCACCTGGAAATTAGAAAGAGAAAAAAGGACTATTGGTTCAAATTAAGATGGTGCTTACAAAGAAATTTACCAGAAAGTAGCATATGTCTTCACCTTTACAGTGCAAGAAGAAAGGGATGTTAAATTTTAAAATTGATTTGGAGTTTTGGTTATCTAATTTACAAAAGAAATTAATTAAAAAAAATATAAAAAGTCAAGGCTTAATTCGTAACCGTAATTAATTTCATACATCTTTTTTAATAACTAATTCCACAAATCTCTCGGTAACTAACTCCATACAATAGAGATAACGTGCTTCTCAAATACAAAACCCCAGTAAATATAAAGCAAGAGTGATGGTTAAGTATGATAATCAAACGGAAGGTATTAATTATTTTTAGACATTTTCTCCACTTCTATGAATTATTATTAAAGAACTATTGTTTGCAATTGTATCGATCTATAATCAAGCCTAGATTATACTAAACGGATAATGTAAAGACTGACTCTTTGGCAATAGCCTGTAAGCCTTTTGTCTATTGTAGGATCGCAAAAAACGAATGTTAGCCGACCATCCACCAACTTGAGCTTCAAAATAAGACTGTCAATTGGGGGAGGTGGGAAACAGCGGCGGGTGAGGAAGGTGGTAGAGATGGTAAGAAGACGACGACGACAAGACTAGAGTAATGGTCAGAAGTAGGTTTTGGGTTAGCTTAGAAATAAGATGAAGAAGCTAGATGAATTAGAGGAGTAAGCGAGGTGGCTAGGGCACCATCAAGTGGCTAGGTTGGCTAAGGAGGTGTTTAAGGTTAGGGTTGGGGATTGAGACTAGGATAGACAATGAGATTGTGACGGTGCGTGGCTAGGATTTCGGGATGAGGTAGTGAGGGATAAGTGTTATGATTTGATGATGTGGACAAGAGTGGTATCTCCACTATTATTAACTAGTAACATGTACGTGCAATGCACGTGTGTGATGTGAAAAATTATTGTGTCAAGATTTAAGTATGCTTCCTTCATGGTAATTCGTTTAAGGATCTTTTGACTAAGTTTGTTCATTAAAAAAAGATATTTTGTATGAGGTTGCGGTCACTATGGTGTCCCTGCAGCCCCTATCCTACAGTGCCTCCTCACATTTCGGGGGCATTTTTACAGAAAAGCCCTTCAACAAACTAGGGATTTTTCTGCAAAAGTGCACCCCAATGTGAGTGCAGAGACATTGCACCCCCTTTTTAGCCATTTTGTATTAAAAACTGTTAAAGGGTATAAAAGTAATTACACACACACACACACACATATATATATATGAGAGAGAGAGAATGACATGACATGTTCGTACTATAGAATCCTCATGGAGTTTTCTTCTTTTTTTGCATTTTCTAAATAAAAAAATGATAAACTTTTTGTCATGTCCCCATGAGTTATAGTTACTAGTGTTTTGCATGTGTGATGCACGCGTTTATATTTTTAACATCATATATATACAGAAGGCGTGTGTATAATTTTTTTATCCTAGACATTACATAAAAATTTCTAAAGATATTTATAGTTCTTCTAAACTTAAATTAAATGAATGGAATCAGTGGTAGATATAGAATTGAGAAATATATGAGTTATACAAAATAACAAAAATATAAGGGCTTATATATAAATTTATAATGCATGAGAGAGAATGTGTAATGAATGAGAGAGAAAGATGGTTGTTGACTTTTCATTTTCCAATTTTTGTCTTTTGTGATGATGAGATAAACATCTTCTTTTTTCAATTTTGGCTATAGGAATTTTGTTATTTTTTTCTTCTATTTTTTACTTAGCAAATCAATGACATAATCCAAGAGACTTCTAGTTAGGGGTTGTTTGTTTGCTGGAAACAAAAAACAAGAATGTGAATTGTGTTCTTACAAAAATAATTTTTTTCTCCTGAAACTGCAATTTCATTATTTGTTTGTAAAAAATTGGAATGATTTTTGTCACCTTCAATCTCTTTCTTTGTTTGGTTGAACAAAAAAGTGGGAATTGGATTTTGTGAATTGGATGAAGAGAAGAGAGAGAATGAGTAGGTAAACAAAACTATTTCCTAAATAAAATAATATCTATTATCCTATGTATCCTTAGAAATGGGTAATTCCATCCAAAATTGCTTAGATTTGGAATTACCAAAAAGGTGATGTCAGTTCCCATTTTGGTTATGTCAATTCCCAAAATTTGCATTTCCTATTCCATGCAAACAAATAAGTGAATGTCAATTCCGCTACTACAAAGGGGCCTTTTAGAGACATTTTTAATTTTCCCTTATTGTCTTATTGGGGATGGTGCGAGGCGTCCCCCACCTTTTGGGAACTGATCATATTGGTTCGGACCCCAATAACGTGGAGGACGGTTAAACCTGTTAGATATATGTGCCCTTAAAGCAATTATTGTAATTGTAGGAGTACCTATATAAATAGAACAATCTTGCTCGAGATGATAGTATACTACCTGCTTTGTGTTTATCATTCATGTGTATATATTTTACTTGTTATTACGTATCGTGAATACATAATGATAAAGCCCATATGATATTTGCTTAACTATCAGGATTATGATAGGGATCATACTAGTGGGGCTTGGATAGTCCATAGAACATCCTTAAATGTCCATATTCGTAGGGGTATCGAGACTGGGTATTAGTACTCCAGTTTAGATTAGTGTATACATTTCTTGACCTCGACCGAGGAGATGGTTGATCCTATAGTGATTATTGTTTGACACTAAAGATTGTATACATGTTCTTATTGGAGAATGAGTTATACTGGACGGACTCACCGAGAACTTCTGGATGGTATTATACTAATAGTCAACTAGTCGTTCTCTAGTGATATGAGTACAGGATAGTCTCTTAACCTGAGATCGCCATAGTGTCTTATGTGTGTTTCCACTGTACTTTGATTACTATCCTACCACGGTTTTAAAGAGTCGTGCAAACAGGTTTTAGTTAGGTACAATGTCGAAGCATATGGAGACAGTGAGCGGTCGAGAGGATTCGTCTCCCCCAGTATAGGGAGTCGATGTCGCGCTATGCAAGACACGATTATAACCAGAAGCCTGCAGCCGCGGCAATTGAGATAAACTAATAAGTTTTATCAGTTGTATCTCTGATGGTTATGATTCTAATATTTGCGTGACTTATAGGGTTATTATGGATTAGACAGATTCCACCCCCCGGACCCGGTATGCAATACTCTTTGACGAAGATACCGGACCGTACGACAACTTTCACTGATAGGCTCTGATTCCGTTCGGATGCGCTTACATGTCGATCTTTCTGTTGATTAATACCTGAGTAGCCGTTGCGTACAGTTAGTGCCACTGACGTGCTTGTGGGTTAACCCATGAGGAGATTGATCTGAAAATTTTTCAGATCAATCTGAAAATTTTTCAGATCAATCAGATATGATCCTAACGTACTGCCAGCGTATTGATTGAGTTTTCAGAGTCCCACGCAGATGTTTTTCACACTTGGGCTAAACGATGTAGAGCGCGTATGTTGATATGTGCGGGAGTTCAATTAAATATGTGTATTTCATACATGTATGTTACGACTAACCGGTTTATGTTTAATTCGGATAATTAAATCAACTGGTGATTATATATATATATTATGTTCATTTTCTATTTATCTCTTATTTGCTATTTGTATACAATGCATATATATAATTGTGTATATGATGTAGGGTTACTAGGTACTCTCACAAGATTCTACAAGGCATCAATCATGCCCGATTCAAAAATTAGACGTGCCGAACAACCCTAATCAAGATCGTATACTAGAGTTAGGAGAAACTAATAGCAAGCAAACAACTTTACTTCTAAGAGTTAGGGATTACAATCTTTGTAGATCCGGTCCTTCACTTCTAAAGCTCCGTGTTGACGTCCCTTCGCTGCGATCATCGAGATCCCGGACTCTTGTGACGGTTTCCTCGGAGAAATGAACGGGCTAGCTCGTTGACTTCGAGGCCGAAAATGATCTATGTCGAGCAGACTCAAACTCAAGCTCCATCTTCACTAGGTCATGAAATTTGTGAAGAGAACACTCTAAACTAAATGGGAACTAGTAGAGGATGATGAAATAGGAAGTGAGTTCACTTTAGATTTGGATTTCTTACTCTATTTCTTCACTTGAAAATTTCTAGTAAGCTTTTCTTCTTCTTGAAGAAGAAGAAGAAGAAAGAAAAGAATAAGAATTATTTTAAAAAGAATAATCAAGTGAAGTCTATCATAATGCAACTATGGGTGAGTTAACCTTTATAGAGACTAAACCCTAGTTTGAGTTAATGGTTTGGTTAATAAAAATCTTATGCAAAACAAAATGAGTGGACTTTGTCAAACATGCTTAAAAGTTTCATGAAGCTTCAAGCCAAAACAAAGAAAGCCACCATTTTGTTTTACCAAAATAAATAAAAATCTAAATCATTATCTTAAATATGGTGTAAGTCATATACACATCTAAGTTTGCATGTATCATTAATCATGATACAAACTAGTCACAAACATATATCACATATACAACTTGTGCACATAAAGTGAGAAAGTCAATCTTAAGTGAACAAATACTAGTTAATATATCAAGTATATAAATATACATTAAATCATTAAATCAACACTTGATTTAATGATCCGGTCATATCGCATATAACTGACTAATATCTAGTGTATCAATATATCGAATCAACACTTGATTCGGTAACCCGGCTATATCTCATATAACCGACCGATAATACAAATCGTGAGAATAGAATACAGTATCACATACTGGTATTATTCTCGGTCCCGCACATATCTCATATGCGCTCCTATTTCGTTTCGCTTGAGCCAGGAAATCTCTGTATAGGACTCTAAAGACTCGTCAATACGCCGGCGGTAGGTGGTGATCATATCAATCACTTACAAGCGGCAAGAGGTTTGCTAAACGTAACGGCCACCCGGGTATTCAGCAATCAGAAGATCAACGAGCAAGCCTGCTCACACTCCTATGAATCCAATCAGTAACACTTACCACACAGTCCAGTCTGTTCGTCTGATATGTCAAATATCTCGCCTAGGGATGGTAAACGTCAGACCCCAGTAGCTTGATAAGTCATGCCGATGTAAGGTCCATAACAAGCATGAAACTACTGATAACACTTACCAGTAAATCAGTGCAACCCTGGCCAGAGATTTCTAGTTATGGCCAGTCGAGCATAGCGCAACATCAACCCCCAATACCGGGAGAGACGAATCCCCTCCTATCGCTCATTTCCTCCATGTGAATCGGGACTGGACCCAAAAACCACCTGTTTGCATGACTCAATAGAGCCGTGGTAGGGTGGAAATCAAAGCACAGTAGGAGACACACAAGAATCTATGACGATCTTGGGTCAACAGACTAAGCTGTACCAGTGTCACCAAAGAACTGCCATCTGACGTGATCTATAATACCATCTAGGAGTTCTAGGCGAGTCCGTTCAGTGTACCCAGTCTCCACTGAGCACCCGCATATCATCTCTGATGTCAAACACCAATGGATATGGGATCATCTATCGCCCATCACATGGGTCGAGAAGATATACGCTAGTCTACTCTGGAATATCGATGCCCCGTCTCGATATTCCCACGACTAGGAACATTGAAGGATGTACTCATGGACTACCCAGGCCCCACTAGTATGATCTACATCATTGTCCTGCAAGTCGAGTACACATCCTAAGGGCTTTATCAACATGTAACAGAGAGACAGTAAGTATACATGTTAAGATAAAGAGCAACTAGATAGCGTACTATCATGTCGAGCAAGAAAGTCCTACCTATATATGTCCTAGCATCCACTACAATATACATCTCATGTACAGTAATGGCCTCTAGGGCATACATATAACTAACAATCTCCCACTTGCACTAGGGCCATCTGTAGCAGTGGTTGCAGTATCTCATACTCAACCATCCCATAAAAGTCTCTCTCTGGGAAAAGGCCTTTGTGAGTGGATCCGCTGTATTGTCTTCTGAGTCTACTCTCCTAACCTCGATCATCTTGGAGATCAACTATCTTCATGATCAGGTGATATTGCCTTGGAATATATCTGGGTCATTGATGGGACCGTGGTTCCTGGGTCAAAACCACACTTCCATTGTCTCACAATGGTAGGAACCTAGTTCATCTCATGAACTAATATACACCCAAACTTTCTCTTTGGTAGTATCCTTGATAGCGATGTCACCACCCTTTATCGTTAGTTTGCCACGATATCTAGCTTGGAACTCTTCCAACAGACCGCCCCTGCTCTGAGGGTAAAGACAATGCCTGTGACTAACATTCAGTCGTCCTTATCTCCCTGGAATTTTTCCAGTGATTCTCCCCAGGATCGATTGATACCATCTCACTACACCTAGTGAGAATCCTAACATCCATTTACATCTATCTCATAGATCCAAAAATACCCAGGATTTTGGAGGTATCGCTTTGATCCTATATAGAGAATCCTTATGATATGCGGAGATTGACCAAGCGTAGCATAGAAAACTCCTTCCCTATCAAGAGTATGTCATCCACGTACTCTATGAGGATCACCACCATACTCTCTACTACCTTTTTGTATATACAAGGTTCATCTACCATTTTGATGAAGTCAAACTCTTTGACTACTATATCAAAACAGATGTTACAACTCCGCGATGCCTGCTCTATCCCATAAAGCATCTTGCACACGTTTCCGCTGCTCCCACTGTCTACGAAGCCCTCTAGCTGTGTACTTATAGACGCTCTCTTCTAAATCAATATTTAGAAAAGCAGTCATGACACCCAACCACCAGATATCGCAGTCATGGTATGCAGCAATGGTAAGTAGGATCCGGATGGACTTAAGCATAGCCACTGGAAAAGGTCTCATCATTATCCACGCCTGATCGATGACGAAAACCTTTAACAAGTCTAGCTTTGAAAGTCTCAACTTTTCCATCTACACCAAATAATCTTCTCAAAATATACTTGCTCCTGATGGGGATTTAACCCTTCAGATATAGCAGCCAAAGTCCATACTTCGTTGGTGTACATGGATTCCATCTCAGACCGCTAAGCATCTAGTCATTCTTACAGAGTCCCCACTCTTGATGGCCTGCTCGAAACTAGTTGGGTCATCATCTCATGATGTAATCTTCGCTCCTACTGTCATCGAAAAACCTAAGTATCTCTCAGGCAGATGAAGAACCCTACCAGATCGGCGGAGAGGCTGAGGCTCGTCAGGAACTATTCAATCCTTTGGTTCCACCAAATCATCAGTTATATTTTGCATAGCTGGAACTCCTTCTAGTTCTACAGAACTGATCTTGTCTCGAGCTTGTCTGTATTTTGCTTTTAGACATAGGGTGGACAACCCCAAATCTTAACTTGTTTAAGACATGGGCTCTTCCCGTACCATATCACATATGGAGTGGTAGGCACTGATTTGATTGGAACCCAATTCAATAGGTATGCAGCTTCTCAAGTGCACAACCCCCAAAAGGAAATAGGTAACTCAGTAGTACTCATCATAGAGCGCACCATATTTTATAGGGTGCGATCGCTCCGTCCCGATACACCGTTGTGCTGTGGTGTATTCAGAGGAGTAATATTGAGAGAGAATCTCATTCTCCTTTAGAATAGTCCAAGAATTCTATGCACAAGTATTCTCCTCCCTGATCTCATCATAGGACATAATACTTATACGCGTTTTGGTTCTCTACTTCTGACTTATATTCTTTGAATTTCTCAAAAGATTCAGACACGTGTCTCAACAGGAACATGTGTCTGAATCTTGAGAGATCATCAGTGAATGTAAGGAAGTACAAAGAACCAGTCCTGGCATATGTAGACTGGGGACCTTCATACATCACTATGTATCAGTCCCAAGAGTTCACTAACTCTTTCTCTGTTTCCAGTAAACGGAGCTATGGTTATCTTATCTTTGTGACATGACTGGCAAGTTTCACAAGATATAAATTCAAACTGATTTAAATATGCATCTAAGTGTAATTTAGCTAGTCGGGTCGCATTAATATGATCTAGTCTACAAAGCCTCAAGAAGGATTCGTTCATTTCTGAACTCTTGCTCTTGTGTGTGTTCTGTACGTTAGGAACTGTGGTTTGATTTAGAATGTATATGCTTTTAGATAATGTGCATGAACCGATCAACTCTTGACATAGGAAATGTTCAAAACATTATCCAACAATACAAAATTATATCCTTCTTTCGTAAATAAATAGACTGATATGATGTTGTATATCAGATTCGGTATCTAATAACATTCGTTCAGAATCAATGTATTTAGTAATACAGGGTGATAACTGCCAACACTTTGGCTGCAACAATTGCACCGTTTCCAACTCAAGAAACTTATCACTCGTTCTCAGTTCTCTACCTATCTTTAGCCCATGTAACTTATTACATATCTGGGATCCTGATCCGGTATCAAATACCCAGGACGTAGAGGATATTGAAAAACAGTTCTATGTAATGAACACACCCGAAGAAGATGCATCAACATGCACTTTCTTCGTTTGGGCGGCATGGGAATCCTGGTATTCCTCTACTTCCTGCTCGGTCTTATAACAATTATAAGTTGGAGCGGGACCAACGTTCCCCAGCTCAGTATAACAAGCGGGTTTGGTCAATACATCCATATTATTATCTTGATTAAGACGTGACATGGTCGCTACCTGGAGAGAGAGAGAAGAAAACACTTTGCGCGCGCTCTTGCAAGATTAGATTGGTTATATATTTTATCTAATCAGGATGGCTCCCACTGTTTCTATCAAATCTTCCTTCAAACCCTTAAAAGGAAAGACTAGCCGGGATTAATTACACTCTATAAGTTCGCCAATCTTTCAGCCAGGCCAGTGCCGGTACTTTGAGGTAGGTTCTCCGTGTTTTTGCATGGACCTAATTAAAGTAAACCTCGTTTTCCCATGGGTGTAACCCCGTTGACACCTTTCTAGACACCTACTTGATCGGCTAATTGTAAAGTGCAAGACTCTCCCAGGAGTAACAATTATTCGCAGTGGGTATCAGGATCCAACTATCATATAGAAGGTATGCAATCTCATTACAAATTTCAACACTTGAAACTCCCGATAATGGTTTTTACTCCTAACACCTATGACCTTGGCTATGGTCAACAAATCATAAACACTAGTCAAGTTCTACCCGTCATTTCGTGATTAATTAGACCCACCCACATGACCCTTGGTTAAGGTCAACAAAGTCACATGACTGTCCTAACTAATCGCATCATATACTGTATAGGAAGACATAACTTAGCTACCGTACACTGTGCCTTGACTATTGTCAACAAACACAGCACGAATACTAAGTACTCTACTTCCTAAAATGACAGAGGGTTGCGGATGGTTTTTAAGAAAACCTTTAACACTTTAAACTTGATCTCGTTGCGGAATCAAATGGTTTTTAAATGGAGTGTTTTTTTGAGGCTTCTGCTAGTTTCGCTAAAGAGGTCACTCCCGGTGAAGGGATCTCGGCTCTTTCCTCATCGAATGAGGTGCAGGATATTCACAATACCACTATGCAAAGCAAGAACTAGAAAAGCAATCAAAAGACAAACCGAAGGTTGTAGCATCTGCTAGTTATTGCTAAAGAGGTCACTCCCGGTGAAGGGATCTCGGCTCTTTCCTTATCGAATAAGTTGCTGGATGTTCTACAAGGAACACCGCTATGCAAAGCAACAACTAGAGCTACCTAATTTTTGAAATTCGATTCCACAACATCTTTTAGGTTTATTTTCTTTCATTAATCTCATTAATGAATGTCCCACCATTTAAGTCACCTAATCATCACAGATAAATACAACGTACGCTTATGCCATCCCCATTCGCCTCGATGTTCCGTCATGCACCGCTAGGTTAGGTAACTAACGGCATAGTGGGGCAAGGCTAGTGCGAGTGTAAAACATAATCAACGTCTATATAATATATCATATATACTATATATAGTATCTATCTGAACATATCACATGATCACATCACAGATAACGCAGCAGAAAACAACATATGAAATATTGGATATATTAGGACGTCCATATTTTATTTTGAGCCTGTATAAAACACGGATTCCACGGTCGTGATGAATAGCGAATCCCACACCCTTAGACCCCTACGAGAGCGGCAAGCAACCCTACCAATTCTAGAGTTAGGAGACCCGGACTCGACTCCTCGAGATGGTCTCCTACTGGACCCTAGAACCCGGTTACTTATGCTCCCCTCCTGGGTTTATCCTAATGCGGAAAAGTAAATATTATATAATGGTGACATCACCCTCAGCCCGGAAGTGCCCTAATAAAAGAATATTACATACAATGAATTTTACATGAATGAAAAAGAAAAACTCTCATCTCACATAAAAAACCCCGGCTATTCAAACACGATGATCCAACATAACATATCCAGTGACACATAACATCACATGTCATCAACATAAGTAAGTATGCATACACCGATAGTCGTCAATGTATAGCAACGAAAACCGGTGATACAACTATATACTACACTTACGGTCACAGAAAAGAAAGTGTAAAACTACAACAGTTGGAATCTGCATCCTCCTTAAACGTCGCATGCCTAACCAAATGAATTCCTTAGACATCGCATGCCTAATAATTATAAACCCCGCATTTTAGTCTCATTATCGAAAACTCTTTTCAATATCAAGTCGGGCAATTCAACAAGATTCCCGACATTCTGATCGAATGTTCGTCGCAAACTTTAGTAGACGGCCGCACCCCCGATACCGTCGACGAAGTGCACTAAGGCGAAACACCGCTGCCACGAGCACCCGAACGGATGCTTTTGGTGACGGGGTTCTCCTACAGTCACTTGGTCGGGGCTATGGGGTGTAGCTGTCTATTAAGTTTACCCGGCGAGTATCCGCGTACGCTACGTGATTGCGATGGACTTTTGATCACATCAAAATTCCGTGGCAACCGATCAATTGAGACTAAACTGCTATGTTTATAACATTCAAATTAGTTATCTCATAACTACCTGTGGATTTCAAATATTGTATCACATTCCAGATAAATAGACAATATTAAACTTTCCGATCGAATAATCAAACACCCAAGTTTTCCCAAATAGTTCTCAACACTTGAAATTAGTTTAAAAACGTCCATTACATGCCACAGTACCAATGGTCCAGCCGTAGAAGGGTCAAGCCAACGCCTAACATGTGGCACGCCGTACTTCCCCAAACCCTAAGGTTTAGAGGCAGTTCAAGACGGTTACATAATCGAGTTAAGGTTTGTTGTCTTCTAGAGGGTCCATCGCGTTACTTGCACGACTTAGAACGTTCTTAAACTACGGAAAAATCCAACACTTGGAAATTTTCCGGCAGGGGAAAAAGTGAGTTATTGATATCCGGTCGAACTTTTTAATAGTTTCTAAAATTACCCGGAATACACAACGAAATTAAATATTCTGATCAAATCAACGAATACAAAATAATCCCCAGAACACTCAACACTTGAGTCAAATTAAAAATACCCAGAAATTAGCAATTTTGCCTACAGGCATTACTGTGCTAAAACAAGTGTATAAGCCCTCTTTACTGCCGCGGATCCGCGGCCAAAGCGCGGTACGACCGCGGTTTGTACGGATATACTCTCGTTTTTCACTGAAATGCTTATATTTCCCTGCTGAATATTTTAGGTATTTTTAATACAGAAAAATCATAGTTTTTAAAAAATGTCCAGAGAAGGGTATATTTCTTCGTTTCGGAGTTCGTTCGGAGTATTAACTTCGTATACATGTCGCCTAATACTCTAGCTAGGCTCTGATACCACTGTAGGGTTACTAGACACTCTCACAAGGTTCTATAAGGCATCAACCATGCCCGATTCAAAAATTAGACATGCCGAACAACCCTAACCAAGATCGTATACTAGAGATTAGGCGAAACTAATAGCAAGCAAACAACTTTACTTCTAAGAGTTAGGGATTGCAACCTTTGTAGATCCGGTCCTTCACTTCTAAAGCTCCGTGTTGACGTCCCTTCGCTGCGATCATCGAGATCCCGGACTCTTGTGACGGTTTCCTCAGAGAAATGAACGGGCTAGCTCGTTGACTTCGAGGCCGAAGATGATCTACGTCGAGGAGACTCAAACTCAAGCTCCATCTTCACTAGGTCATGAACTTTGTGAAGAGAACACCCTAAACTAAATGGCAAGTAGAAGAGGATGATGAAATAGGAAGTGGGTTCACTTTGGATTTGGATTTCTCACTCTATTTCTTCACTTGAAAATTTCTAGCAAGCTTTTCTTCTTCTTGAAGAAGAAGATGATGAAAGAAAAGAATAAGAATTATATTAAAAAGAATAATCAAGTGAAGTCTATCATAATGCAACCATGGGTAAGTTAACCTTTGTAGAGACTAAACCCTAGTTTGAGTTAATGGTTTGATTAATAAAAATCTTATGCAAAACAAAATGAGTGGACTTTGTCAAAGATGCTTAAAAGCTTCATGAAGCTTCAAGCCAAAACAAAGAAAGCCACCATTTTATTTTACCAAAATAAATAAAAACCTAAACCATTATCTTAAATATGGTGTAAGTCATACACACACCTAAGTTTGCATGCATCATCGATCATGATACAAACTAGTGCACAAACATATATCACATATACAACTTGTGCACATAAAGTGAGAAAGTCAATCTTAAGTGAACAAATACTAGTTAATGTAAAGTAATATATCAAATATATAATTATACATTAAATCATTAAATCAACACTTGATTTAATGATCCGGTCATATCGCATATAACCGACTAATATCTAGTGTATCAATATATCGAATCAACACTTGATTCGGTAACCCGGCTATATCACATATAACCGACCGATGATATAAATCGCGAGAATAGAATACAGTATCACATACTGGTATTATTCTCGGTCCCGCACATTTCTCATATGCGCTCCTATTTTGTTTCGCTTGAGCCAGGAAACCTCTGTGTAGGACTCTAAAGACTCGTCAATACGCCGGCAGTAGGTGGTGATCATATCAATCACCCACAAGCCGCAAGCGGTCTGCTAAACGTAACGGCCACCCGGGTATTGAGCGATCAGAAGATCAACGAGCAAGCCTGCTCACACTCCTGCGAATCCAATCAGTAACACTTACGGCACAGTCCGGTCTGTTCATCTGATATATCGCATATCTCGCCTAGGGATGGTAAACGTCAGACCCCAGTAGCTTGATAAGTCATGCCGATGTAAGGTCCATAACAAGCATGAAACTACTGATAACACTTACCAGTAAATCAGTGCAACCCTGGCCAGGGATTTCCAGTTATGGCCAGTCGAGCATAGCGCAACATCAACCCCTAATACCGTGAGAGACGAATCCCCTCCTATCGCTCATTGCCTCCATGTGAATCGGGACTGTACCCAAAAACCACCTATTTGCATGACTCAATAGAGCCGTGGTAGGATGGAAATCAAAGTACAGTGGGAGACACACAAGACTCTATGACGATCTCGAGTCAACAGGCTAAGCTGTACCAGTGTCACCAGAGAACTGCCATCTGACGTGAGGTATAATACCATCTGGGAGTTCTTGGCGAGTCCGTTCAGTGTACCCAGTCTCCACTGAGCACCCGCATATTATCTCCGATGTCAAACACCAATGGATATGGGATCATCCATCGCCCATCACATGGGTCGAGAAGATATACGCAAGTCTACTCTAGAATATCGATGCCCCGTCTCGATATTCCCACGTCTAGAAACATTGAAGGATGTACTCATGGACTACCCAGGCCCTACTAGTATGTGTTAGTGTTTATGCCCTAGAAGGCCATTACTGTATCATACTAGCTTGTATATTACTTAATGGAAGCTTGGGATATTCACATGTATATAACAGTCTTGCTAAACATGGTAGTATGCTACTTGGTTTTTTCTATCTTAATATGTTAGTGTACGTATTGATAGAGCTCTTAGGATCTTGCTTGTCTACCAGCGTTGTGATGGCAGTCACACTAGTGGGGGCTGGGTAGTCTATAAGCACATCCTTATTCAGGTCCCTGGTCGTTGGATTATCGAGACAGAGCATCGATACTCCGGAGTAGACTGGTGTGTACGCTTCTCATCCCAGTTGGGGAGATGGTCTGTCCCACAGCCGTCAGTACGTCGTACTGGAGATAGTATGCAGGTACTCGTTAGGTTACGGGTACACCGGACAGGACTCACGGGGAACTGTTGGTTGGTTTGATACCAGTCGTCAGTGAGCAGTTCCCAGGTGACATGAGTACAGCGTAGTCCGCAGACTTGACACTGCTACTTCGCCTCGAGTGTGTCCCACTGTTCTTAGATTGCTACCCTACCACGGCTCAAAGGAGTCGTGCAAACAGGTAGCAGTTGGGTGCAGTCCCGAGCACTTGGAGGCAGTGGCGGTTAGACAGGATTCGTCCCTCCCGGTATTGGGAGTAGATATCGTGCTGTGTCAGAGAGCCATTACGCAAAGTCCCTGGCCAGGGCAAGCGAGATTTACTGGTAGGTTCCAGTAGTTTCTCAGGGTGTAATGGGCTTCACTCCGACACGACTTATACCGCTATTAGGGGACTGACGCTTGCCGCCCCCCTAGGCCCGATATGCGATAGTCTTGGACGAACGGACCGGACTGTATGGAGATTGTCACATCAGACTCAGTAGGAGTTCGGATGGGTTTCCTCATCGGCCTTCTTATCGACAACTACCTGGGGACCGTTACGTACAGCTAGTGCCGCTTACGGTCTGTGGTTAAACCCACTGCCAGCGTAGTAGTCGAGTCTCTAGAGTCCCACACAGAGAGTTTCCTACTCCAGGCGAAACGATATAGAGGTCGCATGGTTTTGCGACAAAGGGTTCGGACGCATACGTGCGTTTACGCACGTACGACTTTCGGACAGTTTTTACCAGTCGGCTTTGGTTTAAGCCAGTTACTGGTATCCGGTTATTGGATTTTTACAGTCTAAAGTTTTTCCGTATTTTTGCGGATTGGAGGGGCGTTCTCGTAATTATACGAGAAGCTTCTAGAAGATGTGACTAAGGAGGTTAAGGTGACATAAGCTTTGGATAAGATTAGTGAGTCATGAGGGTGATTCATCATGGTCATTAATGCACCATAAATGCTTAATGACTCATGTTAATGAATCACCTCTTTTCATTTATGAAGCATGCTTATTCATTTCTATTATTCATTATTCTAAAATAAGAATGCTTCATAATATATTATGATACACACTCTCTCATCTCATTATCTTATCTCACATTCTCTCTCCTCAAGCTCTCATCTTCAAGAGACTAATCCTTAATCCTCATGTGTTGAGATCAAAGGTTTAGTTAGACTTAAACATCCATTACCTTCACTCTATATCATCCTCTCTTCTTTGATTAGCAATCAAAGTAGATTAGTTACCTCAAGTTAGAGGTTTAGCTTGGAGTTTTGCTCTCGGATGGATCGTCTACTACCTAGAGAAGGCCGAGGAGAACAAGGAGATCGTAAAGACGAAGGACTAGTATCGATAGGTATAATCCCTTAACACTATAGTTTAGTATAGCTATGTGTTCGGTTATTAGTTGTTTAGCTTCGATTTAAGCGGTTAGTCGATGTTCGTTCTTTAAACTTGATCGTTTTTGAAAATTCCGCCTCCCCACAAGTACTGGGGTGTACTACATCGACTTACAGTATGATCTACATCATAGTCCTGCAAGTCGAGTACACATCCTAAGGGCTTTATCAACATGTAACAGAGAGACAGTAAGTATACATGTTAAGATAAAGAGCAATCAGATAGTGTACTATCATGTCGAGCAAGAAAGTCCTACCTATATATGTCCCAGCCTCCACTACAATATATATCTCATGTACAGTAATGGCCTCTAGGGCATACATATAACTAACATATGATACACATACTAGATGTTTGATATATTAATACATCTAGAAGGGTTTCCTCATCTCATTTATAATAAATAGAAATGAGTCATTTCTTATATATAAAGAAATGAGGAATGGATGAAGAAAAGAGAGTTGTAGAGAATTTTGGAAAATTCTAGCACCTTTTAGAAAAGATGACTATGTTTAAATGGCTACTCTCTCTTGTCTTCTACTTGATTCCTCCATTCTTTTTATCTCTCTTGATTTTCTTGAATGAGAAAGAGAGAGAGATAATTGAAAGATAATTTTAGAGTGTGAATTCTATATCTATTGATCTTTTTCATTAGCAAAGAAAATAATCAAATTACATCACAAGTTGTTCACATATGGTGGAGTTAAAACTTGAGTTGGTGTTTCCTCGATATGGATTATCTTCGGCAAGGAGGTTGGCTTGCAAGCTCAATCCAGAGGCTACAGAGTTTGGCATGAGTCTTCCAAGATTAGGTGGAAACACTACAATGATTGTAGCACCCTAAACCCCCCTCTTTGTTTTCTTGATTTCTATATATGTTGCAATAATTAGTAAACGATATATCTTGAGTTTGAAACTGGTGCTATATTTTGTAAAATTATTGTTTTATGCTTCCGTCTAGTCTGCAATTGTTGCGACTCTAGCACCGATTCCCAATATGGTATCAGAGTCGATCATTTATTTGTGGCCAATTGATTTCCAAAACCTATTCATTTTCATGAAAAGTTACTGGTTTTGAAACCGTCACAAAAAACAGCCCCATATTTTTGCTTTTTCTCATGCCCCGGGGCTCTTGGTTCGGACCGAGAGCCCCGTGAGGGCTCGAAGGTAACCCAGGGGGCTTGGGTGTTCCCCCACATCCGAGACCACCACAAAATGGTCTCGGGTGTGGGGCTGGACAGCGATCACCCAGCACAGTGCTCACTGTCCAGCAGCCAACCTATGGCCACAATTTTGTGGCCATGGGTTGGAGGCCGACCTACAACCCCTACGGGCCCTATAAGTCATACCTAAGGCCCCCCACGGTATCGGGCACTTTTCGGGTCCTATGATATTCGATTCATGCAGGAAATAAGATGGTTTTTGGGGTCGGGATGATCTTAGAATTGGATTTTCTGGGATTTCAAGTGATCGGACTCGAGGGTTATGGAATCATTTGGCCACGGCTCCGAACTAACCCAATCAAAGTGTTTGATCAAGTTGGTTCGGACACATATAAGGATATGTGTTGGTAAACGTTGATGAATTGATGTGTGATCAATTCGACGGTGTTGCACATTGTGAGACTGCAATTTTTGTTAGTTTGGTTTTGTTCGGATTGTCGCAATGAATAGCCCTACGTATGAATGTGTTGTATTTAAAGTGTTGTATTCATATTCATGTATTATGTAATTCCAAATTGTATATTCTTTTTTAGAATGCGGTCAGGTTGAGACCGTCATTACCACTTGATGTATATTATATTTTGTATGTTACCTGCAGAGAAGCGCTCGAGCCGCCGGATCTAGAATGCGGGAGGTGGCCGTCTCAAGGATTTGAGACCAGACCGTCTCATTATAGAATTGGCGGGTTGCTTGTTGTGCTTGTAGGGATATAGTGATAGACCCGCGGAGGAGTGCTCGAGTTACCGGGTTCTAGAAAGCGTCGGGTGGCCCCCACATGGTGTTGAGGCCGGGTTGCCTTGTTTCTAGGATTGACGAGTAGCTCGCCTCACTCATAGGGGTCTTGGTTTGGATATGTATGGGCTATTCATGCGACCGAAAAAATGTCGCGTTTCGTTTGCAGCTCAAACGAAATACGGGATTCCTAAGAAATCCGACTATTCTATTTCCATTATGATTATCGCATGCCCATAATTTGATTACCTGCATGTGATGATGTTTACCGCATGTTTGTAATGTGATTACCTGTCTGTGATAATGTATATATGTATGTGTTTGTGTGTGTGTGTGTGTGTCTGTATTGTTAGTTATATGTATGCCCTAGAGACCATTACTGTATATGGAATGTATATTGTAGTGGATGCTTGGATATATATAGGGAAGACTTTCTTGCTCAACATGATAGTAAACTATCTGGTTGCACTTTATTTTAACATGTACACTGGTTGTCTCTCTGTTACGTATTGATAAAGCCCTTCGGATGTGTACTGGACTACTTGGATTATGATGCGGATCATACTAGTGGGACAAAGATAGTCGGTAAGTATATCCTTTAATGTCCCCAGTCATGGGTGTATCGAGACGGGGCATCGATATACCAGAGTAGACTAGAATATAGCTTCTCGATCCATGTAGATGGGCGATGGAAGATCCCATATCCATTGGTGTTTGACATCAGAGATAGTATACGGGTGCTCAGTGGAGACTGGGTACACTGGACGGACTCGCCGAGAACTCCCAGATGGTATAATACCTCACGTCAGATGGAAGTTCTCTGGTGACACTGGTACAGGTTAGTCTATCGACCCAAGATCGTCATAGAGTCTTGTGTGATTCCCACTGTGCTTTGATTTAAACCATACCACGGTTAAGAGATCATGCAAAAAGGTGGTTTTTGGGTATAGTCTCGAGTCACATGGAGGTAATGAGCGATAGGAGGGGATTCGTCTCTCCTGGTATTGGGGGTTGATGTTGCGCTGTGCACGATTGGCTATAACAGGAAGTCCCTGGCCAGGGCTGCTTCAGAAATATACTGGTAAGTGTTATCAATAGTTTCTCGACCCGTTATGGGCCTCATATCGGCACGGATTATCGAGTTACTGGGGTCTGACGTTTACCACCCCTAGACGAGATATGCGACATATCAGATGAAGAGACCGGACTGTACGGTAGTGTTACTGATTGGACTCGCAGGAGTATGAGCAGGTATGCTTGTTGATCTTCTGATCGCTCAATACCCGAGTGGCCATTACGTTTAGCAGACCGCTTGCGGCTTATGGGAGTTTGATATGATCATCACTTACTGCCGGTGTATTGACGAGTTTTTAGAGTCTTGCACAGAGGTTTCCTGGTTCATGCGAAACGGAGTAGGAGCACATATGTGATATGTATGGGATCGAGATTAATGCGTGTATGTGATACCGCATTCTATTCTCATGATTTGTGACATCGATCTGATATATGTAATTGTAGGGTTACTAGGCACTCTTACAAGGGTCTATTAGGCATCAGCCATGCCCGATTTAAAATTTAGACATGCCGAACAAGCCAAAACGAGGATCTTTGCTAGATTATTAGGGTTAAATATACAACTAAACATCTTTACAACTAAGTGAGAGGAATTATTACCTTTTTAGTCCGCTCCTTCGCTTCATAAGCTCAGAGTAGTAGTCCCTTTGCCGCGATCCATGATCTCCTGGACTCAAGAGAAGCTCCACAAGCCGAACGATCCATGCTTGCTTGAAATCTTCCTTCTTGAAGATGATCTACCTTGAAGTTTCTTTAACTCAAGCTCTCACTCACTAATGAGGTGAACACCCTAATCTAATTAGCTAGATTAGATGAGGATGATGAAGTAGGATTTATTCTCTCTTTTATTATCAAATTCTCACACTAATCCATCACAAAATAAAAAACTAGAAAGCTTTTTATAAGCTCAAAGAAGAAGAAGAAGAATGAATATCGTTTTGTGATGAATAATGAATTGTTATTCTAATTACAAATACAACCCATGGTTAAAGATGAAGAAGCTAACCATTGTAGAGAGTTTACTAGGGTTAAGGGTTTGGGTTGGGTTAAAGAATATCTCACAAAATATCAACACATAATATCTTAGCTCAAAACAAAACAAAAGCTTCTAGAAGCTTCATGAAAGAGCTAACCCAAATCAAACCCTAACCATATTTAATCTCCACAAATCATGTTGCATTAGTAATCATAACATGTTACAATATTATATATCACATATATAATATATTTTTGTAACAAAAGAAAATAATACAATTAACAAATATCGCATATATATCAATGTATTATCCGGAGAGAAAATGAATCAATAAAGCGAGCTAATATTAGATAATGTAAAGTAATATATCACATATATAGTTATACATTAAATTATCGAATCAACACTTGATCCGACAATCCGGCTATATAGAATATAACCGACTAATATATCATGTACCGATTCATCGAATCAACACTTGATCCGATGTCCCGGCTCATCTCTAAATATCGCGAGAATATAATACGGTATCTTATATCGTATTATCGTCGGTCCTGCACATATCATGTATGTTCACCTACTCCTTTTTGCCTGAGTCAAGAAATCTCTGTGTAGGACTCTAAAGAATCGTCAATACGCCGGTAGCAGGTGATGATCATATCAAAAACCCACAAGATGCAAGCGGTCAGCTAAACGTAACGGCCACCCAGCTTTTGAGCGATCAGAAGATCAACAAGCAAGCATGTACATTCTCCTGTGAATCCAATCAGTAACACTCCCGTACAGTCCGGTCTCTTCATCTGATATATCGCATATCTGGTCTAGGGGTGCTAAACGTCAGACCCCAGTAACTGATAAGTCGTGTCGATGTGAGCCACAGGTCGAGAAACTACTGGTAACACTTACAAGTAAATCTTAATATCCGCCGTGGCCAGGGACTTCCAGTTATAGTCAATCGAACACAGCACAACATCAACTCCCTATACCAGGAGAGACAAAACCCCTCCTATCGCTCATTGCCTCCATGTGATTCAGGACTCTACCCAAAACCCACCGTTTTGCACGCCCTCTTGGACGTGGTAAGGTGGAAATCAAAGTACAGTGGGAATCACACAAGATTCTATGACGATCTCGGGTCTACAGACTAACCTGTACCAGTGTCACTGGAGAACTGCCATCTGACGTGAGGTACAATACCATCTGAGAGTTCTCGGCGAGTCCGTCCAGTGTACCCAGTCTCCACTGAGCACCGGTACACCATCCTTGATGTCAAATACCGATGGATATGGGATCATCCATCGCCCATCATATGGGTAAAGATGCGTATACGCTAGTCTAGTCTGGTGTATCGATGCCCTGTCTCGATACACCCTTGACTAGGAACAGTTATAGGATGTACTCATCGACTACTCTGGCCCCACTAGTATGATCTCATCATAGTCCCAGTAGTCGAGTACATATCATAAGGGCTTTATCAATATGTGAGAGTAAAATAATAAATTAATATAAGTAAACATGTTAAGATAAAGTGAAACCAAATAGCATACTATCATGACGAGCAAGAAAGTCCTCTCTATATATATCCAAGCATCCATTATAATATACATCATATGTACAACAATGGCCTCTAGGGCATATATATAACTAACAATCTCCCACTTGCACTAAGGCCAGTTGTTGTAGTATCTCATACCTAGCATCCCGAATAATCTCTCAAACTGTATCTGGGGAATGGACTTCGTGAGTGGATCCGCAGTGTTGTCTTTCGTATCAACTCTCCAGACCTCGATCTCCGGCGATCAACTATTTCCCTGATCAGGTGATACAGCCTCAGAATAAGTCTGGACTTCTGATGGGACCTGGGTTCCTTGGCCAAAAACACAGCTCTATTGTTATCGTAATACAAAGGTATTGGATGCTTAATGGATGGAACCACACCAAGTTCAGTGATGAACTTGTTTATCCAGACAGCCTTTTTGGCAGCATCGTTGGCAGTGATGTATTCAGCCTCCATCGTCGAGTCTGCAACGGTATCCTGTTTAGAACTCTTCTAACACACCGCCCCTCCACTGAGGGTAAAGACAAATCCCGAGTGCGACTTAGAGTCGTCCTTATCACTCTGGAAGCTGGAATCGATAAAGGACTCCACCTGGAGTTCTCCGTTACCATACACCAAGAACATCTCTTTAGTCCTTCGCAAGTATTTGAGAATGTTCTTCACAGCTGTCCAGTGACTCTCTCCAGGATCTGCTTGATACCGACTCACTACACTTAGTGAGTATGCTACATCGGGTCTGGTACATAGCATCGCATACATGATAAAGCCTACTGCCGAAGCATAGGGTATCCCTTGCATGCGAGCTCTCTCCAAATCAGTCTTGGGAGACATCTCTTTGGAGAGAGTGAGTCCAGAGATCGTGGGTTGGTTCCCACGCTTGGATTCTTTCATACTAAATCTCTTTAGTATGGTGTCAATGTACCTGGATTGGGACAATCCCAGTATCCGTTTGGATCTATCTCTATAGATCCTAATTCCCAATATACAGGAGGCATCACCTAGAGCTTTCATTGAGAATCTTTGTGATAAGAAGAGCTTGACCGATTGCAGCATAGGAACATCATTTCCTATCAAGAGTATGTCATCCACGTATAATACGAGGAAGACAACCTTACTCTCTGCAACCTTCTTATAGATACAAGGTTCATCTACGTTTCTGATGAAGTCAAACTCTTTGGCTACAACATCAAAGCAGATGTTCCAACTCCGCGATGCTTGCTTTATCCCATATATGGATTTAAGAAGCTTGCACACCTTTCCGCTGCACCCACTATCTACGAAACCCTATGGCTGAGTCATGTACACGCACTCTTCTAAATCACCATTTAGAAAGGCGGTCTTAACATCCATCTGCCAGATTTCGTAGTCATGGTATGCAGCAATGGCAAGTAAGATCCGGATGGACTTAAGCATAGCCACTGGAGAAAAAGTTTCGTCATAATCCACGCCTGGTCGTTAACGAAAACCCTTTGCAACAAGTCTAGCTTTGAAAGTCTCAACTTTTCCATCTACATCAAGTTTCTTCTTAAAGATCCACTTGCTCCCAATGGGTTTTACCCCTTCAGGAGCAACTTCCAAAGTCCATACTTTGTTGGTGTATATGGATTCCATTTCAGATCGCATTGCATCCAGCCACTTCACAGAGTCACCACTAGTGATGGCCTGCTCAAAGCTAGTTGGGTCATCATCTTCCATGATGCAATCCTCGCTTCCACCATCAATGAGAAAACCGTAGTATCTCTCAAGTGGATAAGAAACCCTACTAGATCGGCGGAGAGGCTGGGGTTCGTCGAGAACTACTGAATCCTCTGGTTCCACCAAATCATCTGTCGTAGTTTGTGTTGCTGGAACTTCTTCCAGTTCTACCTCATTGCCACTAATTTCTTTCATAAGAAATCACTTTTCTAAAAAGGTGGCATGTCGAGAAACAAACACATTTTGTTCCTCGGAGTGGTAGAAGATATACCCTCGCGAATATTTGGGATATCCAATAAACTTACATAGGACAGACCTTGCCTCGAGCTTGTCTGGATTTTGTGTTTTTACATAGGCCGGACAACCCCATATCTAAATAAAATTAAGACATGGTCTCGTCCCATTTCATATCTCATATGGAATGGTAGGCACTGATTTGGTTGGAACTCTATTCAATAGATATACAGTTGTCTCCAGTGCATGTCCCCAGAAGGAAACAGGCAACTCAGCATTGCTCATCATAGAGCGCACCATATCTAATAGGGTGCGATTCTTCCGCTCCGATACACCGTTGTGTTGTGGTGTATAAGGAGGAGTAAGCTGAGAGAGAATCCTATTCTCTTTTAGATAGTCTAGGAACTCATTGCTCAAGTATTCTCCTCCTCGATCAGATTGAAGGATCTTAATACTTTTGCCCGTTTGGTTCTCTACTTCGTGCTTATATTCTCTGAATTTCTCAAAAGCTTCATACTTGTGTTTCATCAGGAACACATGTCCGTATCTTGAGAGATCGTCAGTGAATGTAATGAAGTAGGAAGAACCGTTCCTGGCATGTGTAGACATGGGACCGCATACATCACTATGTATCAGTCCTAAGAGTTCCGTAACTCTTACTCCATGTCCACTAAACGGAGTTTTGGTCATTTTTCGTTTAAGACATGAATGGCAAGTATCATACGATGATAATTTGAACGGATTCAAATATCCATTCTTATGTAATTTAGCTAGCCGTGTCGCATTGATATGACCAACTCTACAATGCCATGCGAAGGATTCGTTCATTTCTGAACTCTTCCTCTTGTTTGTGTTTTGTATATTAAGGACTGTATTTTGATTGAGAATGAATATGCCATTATGTAACGAGCCTGATTCAATCAACTTTTGATTTAGGAAGATGTTCATAATATTGTCCTGTACTACAAAATTATATCCTTCTTTACTTAATAAAGAAGGAAGATGTTCATAATATTGTCCTGTACTACAAAATTATATCCTTCTTTACTTAATAAAGAAACTGATATAATGTTGCACATCATGTTCGGTATATAATATCACTCATTCAGAATCAATGTATTACTACTTGGTAATACAAGGTGATATTCGCCAACTGTTTTGGCTGCAATACTTACACCATTCCCTACTTGTACGGAATGATCACCCTTTCCCAGTTCTCTACCTTTACGTAGCCCACGTAAAAATTTACATATGTGGGATCCTGATCCGGTATCTAATACTTAGGACGTAGGGTGAACCGCAAAACAATTCTCAATAACTAACACACCCGAAGAAGATGCATCAGGATGCCTGTTCTTCGTTTGGGCAGCGTGAGAATCCAGATTTTCTCATGTTTCCTGCTCAGTCTTATAACTCTTATAAGAAAGAACGGGACCAACGATCCCTTGCTCAGTATTATAAGCAGGTTCAGTCAATATATCCATATTATTATCTTGATTAAGGCCTGAAATGGTCACTACCTAGAGAGAGAGAAGAAAACACTTTAGCGTATGCTCTTGCATGATTAGATTGGTTATTATCTTATCTAATCAGAATGACTCCCACTGTTTTTATCAAATCTTCCTTCAAACCATAAAAGGTAAGATTAGCCGGGATTAATCACACCCTACAATTTCGTCAATTTTTCAGCCAGATCAGTGTTGGTACTTGAGGGAGGTTCCCCGTGCTTTCGCATGGACCTAATTAAAATAAACCTCATTTTCCCAGAGGCGTAACCCCGTTAACACCTTTCTAGACACCTACTTGATCGACTAATTGTCATGTGTAAAATTCCCCCAGGAGTAACTCTTACTCGCAGTGGGTATCGGGATCCAACTATCTCATAGGAGGTATGCAATTTCATTGCAAATTTCAAAACTTGAAATTCCCGATAATACTTTTACCCTTAGCGTCCCATGATCTTGACGGAGGCCAAACTACCCATAGGGCGCTAGTCAAGTTCAACCCGTTCATTTCTTTATTAAATTTGTAACAACCGAGCCCAATGCTACTAGTTTCTGTTACCGTATGAATGGTGTATGGTATTTTTTTCATTGATCCTACTTGACTGTCGTTAGTTATAAATTTTACCCGACAATTCATTTCTTCATATAACAATTTAAGGCACCTAAAATAAAATTAAAAATATTCGTCATGGCATACTTGACACCCCTAACCCTGTTGTAGCGTCCGTGCATCGTGTTCTCGTCCCGTTCAGTGAAACAGGTGAGTTTGGATGGCTACACGCACGTACGTGTGTCCGTTTTGGGGGTATGCTTTTCGATTGTAAAATACTTCATTTTAAATTTTGGATCCCGCCTAAAATTTTCTTATTTCAATTTCAAATTTTTGGATCCGACCCGGGCGCAATTTGGAAATATTTTACATTCGCGCCAAATCCTAATTTCTAATTTTTTTTATACCGTCGAATTTAAATCTTTACCCATATAATATATTTTCCTATTTTCTTAAATCTTTGAAAAGATTTCTTTCCCTAACTGAAACCCCACATATATTTCCTTCTTTTCTTATTTTTTTATCCCAGCCAATTCACTTCATCCTTTCACCCCGGGGGCCCCACCTTCTCTCTCTCTCTCTCTTTTTCCTTTCTCTTTTTCTCTCGCTCTCCTCCCTATTCATTAACAAAAATCCAAAATCATATCTTCTCACTGTTACTCTCTCCCTCTCTCTCTCCTCTCGCGAGATTTCTCTCTCCTCTCGAGAGAATCTCTCTCTCTCTCTCCCCCCGTCTCTCTCTCTCTCTTTCCCCCCGTCTCTTTCTCCCTCTCTCCTATAAATATATTCCCTCTTCCTCCTTATATTTTTCTTGGCACTGAACGAACCCAACCTCGCGAGCAACCCTAGCCGCCTCCCTTTCCCTCGCGGTGACCGTCGCAACGACGCCCTCACCGCCGTTCCTCGCCGCTGCTCGCCCTCGTCACTCCCACCACCTCTTCTTCCTCCTTCATCAACTCCCCGAGCACCCTGCACGAGAGGCTGCACCCCCCTGCACATGCCCGCACCTCATGGGATCGCCGCCGGCGATCTCGATCCGTCCCCCAGCCTCGTGCATCCCTTGGTGAGTGTCTTCTTCTCCTTCTCATCTTCTCCTTTCTTCTTCTTTCTTCTCGGTTCATGTTTTCTTGATCTGTAGGTTTCTGTCGTTGTCGTCGTAGGCCACCGCCGGAGCTCCGTCGACGTGATCGACGACCACAACCTCCCCACAGATCCTCGTGAGCATCCCCTTCTCCATCCTCCTTCCCTTCTTCTTTATTTATTTCTGTTTGCAATTTGTTTGTTCACTGTTTTTGTGTCTCGCCGGAATCCGGCCGTGCCGGCGACGTGTCTCGTCGATCCAGCGAGTTACCCCGACCTGTGTAGTTCCACTGTTCGTCGTTTGGGTTCATTCCGTGAACCGTGTGCCCGTCGCGAGATTTCCCGCCGACGTTTAACGTTCCGTTTTCCCGATTCGCGACCCGTCGAGGCAAGTACCCCTTGCTACATGCTAAATAATATTTACATATACATTGATGACACCCTAAACCTGCAGTTTAACTTTAGTACTATAAATTCCCATTTTCGTGTTCAATGTTGTTATATAGCATTTTATCTTCCAAACTTGAAACCAACCATTTACAATTACTGTATTGAACCTAATAACCACATATACATGTTTTAATCACACTTTCACTAATGACGTAGCCTATGGCACTTTCTCTATAGTTTTACTTCATTCGGACACTCGTGTACATTTAACCTGTATTAACTGTGATTTCATCCATTGAACCTATATACATATATATCAATTGCATCCATGAAATTCTTAAACTTGTTAACATGATTTAACGGCCCTAACTGTCATATTGTATTCTTAAAATGTTGAAAACACCTCTGAAACACAACTGAGAACTGTGCTGCTAATTAATTGAAGCTTCTTTATTGTTTAATTCGTTGCTTAGATTTATGTTGTTGATAACCATGCTTGATTATGTAACTGAGTATGAGCACACCCATGATATCGTTTACATCCTGACCTGTCTTGCTACATACATATTGTTTGACCCGACATGGTACCGTATACTGCTTAACTTGACATGATGTGCCATGACCTGACCCGTTACCTGATCTTGTGCCTAATGCCAACAAACCTGACATGTAGTCCTCACGGACCGTTCCTGTTGTCTACCCAGACAAACCTGCTTACCTAATCCTGTGTTGGCATTAGTTCTTGATTACGGAATACCTGACTTGACATACACATATAACTTCGGGGTATGGGGAAATCAAAGGTGAAACCTGACTTGTAACTCAACAGTTCGCTACTTGTTTTGATCAGTTTTAGAGGCTAGGCCAGCCTTGGAATGATGCTGCTGACATCATTCATCTGTACATATTCCTGTTTAGTGCCTAGCGGCATGTCTTGGTTTCAGCCCGAGAATCTGGGCCGTGGTCCCGGGTATGCACGGGATACTATTGAGTTATATCGATGATTCATCAATTTGATTTCAAAGACTTAGAACAGAAAACCTGATAGAACAGTTTAGTTTACCAGCTGCACACTACCCTGCACTGCCCTGATTTATATTATTGTTACCCTTGCTTTATTAATGTTTATATTCGCATTGCCTGTTACACTGTTCGTATGTTATTACTTGATGACATGACGCGCTGACGTCTGGGTTTTGCATGGCCCAGATTCCGTACCGCTGTTGCAGTCCGAGCAGGAGTACTTCAGCCAGTAGGCTGAGCTGTGAGGTGTCAGTATTTTAGTTAGTCCTTTATTTCCTGCATTTTATTTCCTAATGTGAGCCCGCATTATGGGACGTACATTCAAGTTACTTGTATTGGATCTTTTGCTTCCGCATTTTTATTATTATTGACTCATGTTATCTTGGCTTATGGACATGTTTTAGATAGTTTTATTTTGTTCTTGATATCTCTACAGCTGTAATGTGACTGTGGATGGATACTTCCTACCCACATGTAGCATGGTTGGCTATGTCACGTGCCCATTTTAGCGTACTCTGGGAAGCGGGGCGTGACATGGTTCTTTTGGTATCAGAGCCATAGGTTGGTCGGGTTGATTCTTTTGTAGTTGGGTATTGTACCTAATACACGAATCAGAATACCCGTGTTTAGGAAACATGTCCTGCCACCTTGCCATTTTACCATTCTTGAATCAAATTCTTCCTGATTATATCTTTCACGATGTGCAACTTCATTTGCATATCGACTTGAAAACCTGATTCCTTATTATCTCTAGGACTTAGGCGACTTGGGTGGAGTTATGTAATTGTGGCTATGATACCGCGGCATAGTTACAATGCAGTACTCTATTTAAGTAACTTGGAGTTCTAGCCTTGATCTATATTTTGAATCTATCATCATGCTAATGTTTGGTGTTTTGATTTCAGGAATATGGCAGATAAGAATTTGAAGACGTACCAAAGGCGTGTGGACGAAGCCGCCATGCTTGGAGTGATAAGGGGAATGCTGGAGAATCAAAAGAGACAGACCGAGCTGATCCAGCAGCAAGCGGAATTGTTTCAGGAAGGATCGCAGATCGTTCAGCAGTCTGTGAACAATGTTGGAGCTAAAACAGTTGACCGAGTAGGGACCGTGGCAGATTTCAGGCGTTTGGGTCCGTCTGCATTTACTGGTTTGGAGGAGCCGTTGCCAGCGGAGCAGTGGCTAGTTGACACAGAGAACTTGCTTGTTGTGGCACGGGTTTCAGATGAGAAAAGAGTTGATGTGGTACGCATTCAGTTAGTGGACTACGCCCGAGAATGGTGGCTTGTGGAGGAGAACCGCTTGCCCAAGCCGATCAAGTGGGCGGATTTTTCAAAGAGTTTCCTAGAGAAGTTCTTCCCGCGGACTGCACGGGAGGAAATGGAAGAGAAGTTCATTGGGCTAAGGCAGAATGGAGCACCCGTGGATGTGCATGCAGCAGAATGGACAAGACTCAGCAGATTCGCTGGACCTTTAGTTGCCAACGATGCAGACAGGGCACGGAGGTTCATGCGCAGCTTGGACGTGGACATCCAGAGACAGATTGTCTCCCTAGGTTTGACCACTTTCTCACAAGTACATACGGCAGCCCGAGAGCAGCAGAGTTTATCTGGGATGAAGGGGAGTTTGCAGCAGACAACAGTTGCGGTAAGGAAGCCAGCATTTGTACCAAACCGAGCTCATGGTCGCAGAGGTATTCCAGTAGACCGTCGAGGCGTAGCACCCACGAAGAAGCCTGTTGTCATCGATCGAAGAAAGAGCATGACTTGTAACTACTGCAATTTACCTGGCCACGTGCAAAAGGATTATCGAAGGAGGCTGGGACTCTGTTTGGTTTGTGGAGCGGCAGATCACGCTGTTAGTGCTTGTCCGTCGAAGCTTCGTACGAGGGATGATATTCAGAAGCCTCCGCAGAGACAGTTCCAGGGACAGAAACAGCTGACTCAAGGACCTAATCAGGCTCGAGCTTTTACCTTGACAGCTGAAGAAGCTAAGGCGTCAGGAGAAGTTGTTTCAGGTACTTTACTCGTTCATGGTTTTCCCGCATTGGCGTTATTTGATTCTGGTGCATCCCATTGTTTTATGTCATCCAAGTTTATAACTACACACTCGATTACCTGCACGACCCTGTCTAGTTTCTGGGACATACACACTGGGAATGGGAAAATCATAGCTATTACGGAATGTAAAGATTGTACAGTTGTTGTGTGCGGACGGGAGCTTTTTGCAGATTTCTTGGTGATTGATACGGGCAACTACGAGGTCGTCTTGGGAATGGATTTTCTTGGCACTTTCCACGCTCACATTGATTGTAGGGCAAGGAAAGTAATTTTCCAGATTCCCGGACATCCCGAGTTTAGCTTCACTGGAGGAAGCAGTTCTGTCGGGCCAGTCGAGTTTAGGGCTAGGCCGACAAATAATATTCTTGCATCAATGGAAGTTGATGAAGGTGAAGAGCCAGCTGTTGTTCGCGATTTTATGGACGTGTTTGAAGATATATCGAGTTTACCGCCGAAGCGAGACGTGGAGTTCGCAATTGATCTTATTCCTGGTGCAGTGCCAGTATCCAAAGCGTATTATCCAATGGCACCAGTAGAGTTGGAAGAAGTCAAGAAACAGATTGCTGAATTGCTTGAAAAGGGTTGGATTCGAAGCAATAACTCGCCTTGGGGAGCTCCAGTTCTTCTAGTAAAGAAGAAGGATGGCACAAGAAGGATGTGCATCGACTATCGAGAATTAAACCTGGTGACTATTAAGAACAAGTACCCGATCTCTCGTATTGGCGAACTTTTCGAGCAGCTTAGTGGCGCGAGGGTATTCTCGAAGCTGGATTTGCGATCCGGATATCATCAGGTCCGAGTAAAAGCAGAAGATATTTGCAAGACGGCATTCCGAACTCGGTATGGACATTACGAATACTTAGTGATGCCCTTCGGAGTAACAAATGCGCCGGCAGTATTCATGGACTTGATGAACCGAATCTTTTCACCATTCTTGGATCAGTTTATTATGGTATTCATTGACGATATTCTGGTTTACTCGAAGAGTTTTGAAGAGCATGCAGAACATTTGAAGATCGCAATGCAGACGTTGAGACAGGAGAAGTTATATGCGAAGATGAGTAAGTGCGAGTTTTGGCTGGAGGAAGTAAAGTTGGGGCATGTTGTGTCTGGCGATGGAATCGCCGTCGATCCCGAAAATATTGCAGCAGTTCATGATTGGCCAATTCCAAAGAATGTTGCGGAGATAAGAAGCTTTCTTGGACTCGCCGGATATTACAGAAGATTTGTGGAGAACTTTGCTCGTCTGGCGGAGCCGTTGACCAAGCTTACGCGCAAGGAGGTACCTTTTGTATGGACGGATAAATGTGCGTTAGCTTTTGAGACGTTGAAACAGAAGTTGATAACCGCCCTTATTCTGACCGTGCCAGACAATTCCGGAGGATTGGTGATTCACAGCGACGCATCTGGGAAAGGATTGGGGTGTGTTTTGATGCAGCATGGGAAGGTTGTAGCGTACGCATCGAGATAGTTGAAGACCCATAAAAAGAATTACCCAATTCATGACTTAGAGCTTGCGGCTGTGATTTTCGCTTTGAAGATTTGGAGACACTACCTTTTGGGCGAAAGGGTCGAAGTTTTTACTGATCATAAGAGCTTGAAGTATGTGTTCACGCAAAAGGAGCTTAATATGAGACAATGTAGATGGTTGGAGCTGATGGCTGACTACGATCTTGATCTTAAGTACCATCCGGGGAAGGTTAATGTCGTGTCGGATGCGCTTAGTCGGTTACCAGCAATTCAGGTGTTAACTACGCAGAAGGAGCTCGTTGAAGATTTTCGAAGATTTGACTTGGAGGTTGTGCTACAGCATTCTACGGGACAGTTGATGCAGCTGCAAGTACATTCATCGTTGATCGAGAATATTAAAGCAGCGCAATCGCAGGATCCTAGACTGCAAAAGTTTCGAGAACAGGTTGAAGCCGGACTACGAACAGATTTATTGATCCACGAAGATGGTTCGTTGAGGTACGATAGCCGTTTGTGTGTACCAAAGGGAGATATTCGTGAAGAACTTATGAAAGAGGCACACAGTTCAGCTTATTCTGTACATCCAGGAGGCACAAAGATGTACCGAGATATTCGACAGCATTTCTGGTGGGAAGGCATGAAACGGGAGATTGCTCGCTTTGTGGCAAAGTGCTTGGTGTGTCAGCAAGTTAAGGCTGAACATCAAAGGGTTGCTGGTTTATTGCAACCACTTCTGATTCCTCAGTGGAAGTGGGAACATATAACCATGGATTTCGTGACGGCCTTACCGCGGAGTCCAAAAGGAAACAATGCTGTATGGGTGATTGTTGATCGTTTGACCAAGGAAGCCCACTTTATTCCTTTTCGGGCTGGTCAATCAACAGAGACTTTGGCGGAGCGGTACATGCAGGAGATTGTAAGATTGCATGGAGTACCGGTAAGCATCGTATCCGATCGGGACACTCGGTTCTTATCACACTTTTGGCGGAGTTTACAGGAGAGTTTAGGGACTCGATTGAAGTTTAGCATAGCTTATCATCCTTAAACTGATGGTCAGTCGGAGAGAACGATCTAAACTCTTGAAGATATGTTGAGAGCATGCATGTTGGACTTCAAGGGTTCTTGGGAGGATCATCTACATTTGGTGGAGTTTTCTTACAACAACAGTTTTCAGGAAACTATCCAGATGGCCCCATTTGAAGATTTGTATGGTCGCAAATGTCGTTCACCTGTTTGCTGGGACGATGTCAGTGAACGAAGATTATTGGGACCAGATTTGGTTGTGCAGACAGTTGAGAAGATTAACACTATCAGAAATCATATGAAGGCAGCTCAAGACAGACAAAAGAGTTGGGCAGATACGTCGAGAAGACCTCTAGAGTTCGCCATGGGTGATTTGGTATTCTTAAAGATATCACCGACTAGAGGGGTGATTCGTTTTGGAAGTCAGGAAAGCTCAGTCCTCGATTCGTTGGACCCTTTGAGATCTTGGAGCGTGTTGGTGAGGTAGCGTATCGTTTGGCATTACCGCAGTTCTTGGCGAATGTGCACGATGTGTTTCATGTATCTCAACTCCGTAAGTATGTTCGTGATGAAACGCATGTATTGGATCATTCGGAGCTGACGGTACGAGAAGACTTGACCTTCGAGGAGCGATCGGTTGAAATTGTGGATCGAAGGGAAAAGGTTCTTAAAAACAAGGTGATCCCTCTTGTGCTTGTTTCTTGGGGTAATCGCTCGCATGGAGAGTCCACTTGGGAACGAGAAGATGAAATCCGGCAGAAGTTTTCTCATCTTTTCTTGTAGTCTTTTGTCGTCTATCTTTGTATTCTTGGAATTTCGAGGACGAAATTCTTTTTGTAGTTGGGTATAATGTAACAACCGAGCCCAATACTACTAGTTTCTGTTACCGTATGAATGGTGTATGGTATTTTTTTTATTGATCCTACTTGACTGTCGTTAGTTATAAATTTTACCCGACAATTCATTTCTGCATATAACAATTTAAGGCACCTAAAATAAAATTAAAAATATTTGTCACGGTATGCTTAACACCCCTAACCCTATTGTAGCGTCCGTGCATCATGTTCTCGTCCCGTTCAGTGAAACGGGAGAGTTTGGATGGCTACGCGCACGTACGTGTGTCCGTTTTGCGGGTATGCTTTTTGATTGTAAAATACTTCATTTTAAATTTTGGATCCCGCCTAAAATTTTCTTATTTCAATTTCAAATTTTTGGACCCGATCCGGACGCAATTTGGAAATATTTTACATTCGCGCCAAATCCTAATTTCTAATTTTTTTATACCGTCGAATTTAAATCTTTACCCATATAATATATTTTTCTATTTTCTTAAATCTTTGAAAAGATTTCTTTCCCTAACTGAAACCCTACATATATTTCCTTCTTTTCTTATTTTTTTATCCCAGCCAATCCACTTCATCATTTCACCCCGGGGGCCCCACCTTCTCTCTCTCTCTCGTTTTTTCCTTTCTCTTTCTCTCTCTCTCTCCTCCCTATTCATTCACAAAAATCCAAAATCATATCTCCTCACTGTTACTCTCTCCCTCTCTCTCTCCTCTCGCGAGATTTCTCTCTCCTCTCGTGAGAATCTCTCTATTTCTCTCTCTCTCTCTCCGTCTTTTTCTCCCTCTCTCCTATAAATATATTCCCTCTTCCTCCTTATATTTTTCTTGGCACTGAACGAACCAAACCTCGCGAGCAACCCTAGCCGCCTCCCTTTCCCTCGCGGTGACCCTCGCAACGACGCCTTCACCGCCGTTCCTCGCCGCTGCTCGCCCTCGTCACTCCCACCACCTCTTCTTCCTCCTTCATCAACTCCCCGAGCATCCTGCATGAGAGGCTGCACCCCCCTGCACACGCCTGCACCTCGTGGGATCGCCGCCGGCGATCTCGATCCGTCCCCCCGGCCTCGTGCATCCCTCGGTGAGTGTCTTCTTCTCCTTCTCCTCTTCTCCTTTCTTATTCTTTCTTCTCGGTTCATGTTTTCTTGATCTGTAGGTTTCTGTCGCTGTCGTCGTAGGCACCGCCGGAGCTCCGTCGACGTGATCGGCGACCACAACCTCTCTACAGATCCTCGTGAGCATCCTCTTCTCCATCCTCCTTCCCTTCTTCTTTTTTTTTTCTGTTTGCAATTTGTTTGTTCACTGTTTTTGTGTCTCGCCGGAATCCGGCCGTGCCGGCTACGTGTCTCGTCGATCCATCGAGTTAGCCTGACCTGTGTGGTTCCACTGTTCATCGTTTGGGTTCATTCCGTGAACCGTGCGCCCGTTGCGAGATTTCGCCGCCGACGTTTAACGTTCTGTTTTCCCGATTCGCGACCCGTCGAGGTAAGTACCCCTTGCTACATGCTAAATAATATTTACATATACATTGATGACACCCTAAACCTGCAATTTAGCTTTAGTACTATAAATTCCCATTTTCGTGTTCAATGTTGTTATATAGCATTTTATCTTCCAAACTTGAAACCAACCGTTTACAATTACTGTATTGAACCTAATAACCACATTTACATGTTTTAATCACACTTTCACTAATGATGTAGCCTATGGCACTTTCTCTATATTTTTACTTCATTCGGACACTCGTGTACATTTAACCTGTATTAACTGTGATTTCATCCATTGAACCTATATACATATATATCAATTGCATCCATGAAATTCTTAAACTTGTTAACAAGATTTAACGGCCCTAACTGTCATATTGTATTCTTATAATGTTGAAAACACCTCTGAAACACAACTGAGAACTGTGCTGCTAATTAATTTAAGCTTCTTTATTGTTTAATTTGTTGCTTAGATTTATGTTGTTGATAACCATGCTTGATTATGTAACTGAGTATGAGCACACCCATGATATCGTTTACATCTTGACCTGTCTTGCTACATACATATTGTTTGACCCGACATGGTACCGTATACTGCTTAACTTGACATGATGTGCCATGACTTGACCCGTTACCTGATCTTGTGCCTAATGCCAACAAACCCGACATGTAGTTCTCACGGACCGTTCCTGTTGTCTACCCAGACAAACCTGCTTACCTAATCCTGTGTTGGCATTAGTTCTTGATTACGGAATACCTGACTTGACATACACATATAACTTGGGGGTATGGGGAAATCAAAGGTGAAACCTGACTTGTAACTCAACAGTTCGCTACTTGTTCTGATCAGTTTTAGAGGCTAGGCCAGCCTTGGAATGATGCTGCTGACATCATTCATCTGTACATATTCCTATTTAGTGCCTAGCGGCATGTCTCGGTTTCAGCTCGAGAATCTGGGCCGTGGTCTCGGGTATGCACGGGATACTATTGAGTTACATCGATGATTCATCAATTTGATTTCAAAGACTTATAACAGAAAACCTGATAGAACAGTTTAGTTTACCCACTGCACACTACCCTGCACTGCCCTGATTTATATTATTGTTACCCTTGCTTTATTCATGTTTATGTTCGCATTGCCTGTTACACTGTTCGTATGTTATTACTTAATGACATGACGTGCTGACGTCTGGGTTTTGCATGGCCCAGATTCCGTACCGCTGTTGCAGTCCGAGCAGGAGTACTTCAGCCAGCAGGCTGAGCTGTGAGGTGTCAGTATTTTAGTTAGTCTTTTATTTCCTGCATTTTATTTCCTGATGTGAGCCCGCATTATGGGACGTACATTTCAGTTACTTGTATTGGATCTTTTGCTTCCGCATTTTTATTATTATTGACTCATGTTATCTTAGCTTATGGACATGTTTTAGATAGTTTTATTTTGTTCTTGATATCTCTGCAGCCGTAATGTGACTGTGGATGGATACTTCCTACCCACAGGTAGCATTGTTGGCTATGTCACGTGCCCATTTTAGCGTACTCTGGGAAGCGGGGCGTGACAAAATTAAACCCATCCGTACGACCCTTGACGGAGGCCAAACTACGCCGTACGAATACCCTAATCTAATCGCATCGTATGCTAACAGATAAGCACTAGTTAGCTACCGTACACTATGCCTTGACGGAGGCCAAACTACCACAACACGAATACTGAGTAGTACTTATCTGAAATGACGGAGGGCTACGCAGGTTTTTAAGAAAACCTTGAGCGTAATGAACTTGATATCGTCGTAGAATCAAGTGATTTTGAAAAGGTGTGTTTTTGAGGCTTTTATAGTTTCGCTAAAGAGGTCACTCCCGGTGAAGGGATCTCGGCTCTTTCCCCATCGAATAAGGTGCAGAGTATATCATATATACCGCTGTGCAAAGAAAAAACTATATAAGCTGTCAAAAACTAAATCGCGAGTTTGTAGCATCTGCCAGTTTTGCTAAAGAGGTCACTCCCGGTGAAGGGATCTTGACTCTTTCCCTATCGAATAAGGTGCAGGGTATATCATATATACCGCTATGCAAAGCAAAACTGTAGGTACCCTTTTTGTAAAGTTTTGATTCTACAACATCTTTTAGATTTCTTTTCTTTTATTAATCTCATTAATAAAAATCCCATCAATTAATGCGTCCTAAGTATTACAGAAGAAACGAAAGCAGTAATATTTATATATCAACATATATATATATATATATATATATATATATATATATAGTATAAGCATTCGTCTCAGGCAGTAATATGATCTCATCACAGAACATTGCAGCAGAAGATAACATATGAAATATTGGATATACTAGGACATCCGTGTTTTATTTTGAGCCTGTATAAAACACGGATTCCACGGTCGCGATGAACAGCCAAACCTACATCCCTAGACCCTTACGAGAGCGGCAAGTAACACTGCCAATTCTAAGGTTAGGAGACCCGGTCTCGACTCCTCGAGATGGCCTCCAACTGGACCCCAAAACCCGGTTACTTGTGCTCCCCTCCTCGGGTCTACCTAATGCGGAAAAGTAAATAATATACAAAGGTGACATCAACCTCAATCCGGAAGTGCCCCAATAAAAGATTACATATAATTGAATTTTACATGAATGAAAATAAAAACCTTCATTACACAAAAAACCCCTGCTATTCAGAACACGACGATCCAATATAACATATCACAGAAACACATAATATCTCATATCATCAACGTAAGCAAGTATGCGTATCCCGATTGTCGTTGATGTATAGTAACGAATCCGGCGATACACCACATAATACGCTTTCGGTCACAGAAAAGAAAGTGCAAAAACTACAACATTTAGAATTCACAATCACTTTAGACATCGTAAATCCGAAATATCACATACTTCGCATTTCATACCTAACTATATGAATTCCACATATTGTATCACATTCCAGATAAATAGACAATATTAAACTTTCCGATCAAATAATCAAATATCCAAGATTTCCAAATAGCTCAACACTTGAGCGGAGTTTAAAAAACCCCAGAATATGTCACAGCCCCAGTGAGCCAGCCGTAGAAGGGTCAAACCAACGCCACACATGGCAACGCCAAACTACCATAAACCCAAAGGTTCAGTGGAAGTTTTGACGGTCACATAATCGAGTTAAGATTACGTTCCTCTAGAGGGCCCACAAATATGCTTGCATGTTTTTCCGAAAGTTTTAAACTCAAGAAAAATTCAACACTTGAAAGTTTTTCGTGTCGGGAAGAAGTGAGTTAATGATATCCGTTCGAACATTTTAATACTTTCTAAATTATCCGGAAAACAGAACGAAGTTAAACTTTACGATCGAATCAACGATTACAAAATATCCCCAGAAAACTCAACACTTGAGCAAGATTAAAAATACCCAATAGAATGTATTATTACCAATGAATGAACCATACAAACACGAGACCCTAACACCCAAGTTCGGCCGCGGAACCGCCGCGCGAAGCAGGTTCCTGCCACGGTTCCACGGCGACTTGAGGGAGTTAGGGGGCCGTGTTGCACAGTGATCCTTAGAATTCCCTACTGAATTTTTTGAGTATTTTTAATACGGAAAAAACCAACTTTTTAGAAAATTTCCAAAAAGGGGGTTTAGATTGATGTTTCGGGGTTCGATCGGAGTTTTAACTTCGTATACACGTTGCCTGATGCTCTAGCTAGGCTCTGATGCCACTCGTGGGGTTACTAGGCACTCTTACAAGGGTTTATAAGGCATCAACCATGCCTGATTTAAAATTTAGACGTGCCGAACAACCCAAAGTGAGGATCTTTGCTAGATTATTAGGGTTAAACATGCAAGTAAATATCTTTATAACTAAGTGAGAGGAATTATAACATTTGTAGTCCACTCCTTCACTTCATAAGCTCCGAGTAGCAGTCCCTTTGCCGTGATCCATGATCTCCCACACCCAAGAGAAGCTCCATAAGCCGAACGATCCATACTTGCTTGAAGTCTTCCTTCTCGAAGATGATCTACCTTGAAATTTCTTTAATTCAATCTCTCACTTACTAATGAGGTGAACACCCTAATTTAATTGGCTAGATTAGATGAGAATGATGAAGTAGGATTTATGCTCTCTTTTATTATCAAATTCTCACACTAATCCATCACAAAATAAAAACCTAGAAAGCTTTTTATGAGCTCAAAGAAGAAGAAGAATAATGAATATCCTTTTGTGATGAATAATGAATTGTTATTCTAATTACAAATGCAACCCATGTTTAAAGATGAAGAGGCTAACCATTGTAGAGAGTTTACTAGGGTTAAGGGTTTGGGTTGGGTTAAAGAATATCTCACAAAATATCAACACATAATATTTTAGCTCAAAACAAAACAAAAGCTTCTAGAAGCTTCATGAAAGAGCTAACCCAAATTAAACCCTAACTATCTTTAATCTCCACTAATCATGTTGCATTAGTAATCATAACATGTTACAATAGTATATATCACATATATAATATATTTTTGTAAGAAAAGAAAATAATACAATTAACATATATCACATATATATCAATGTATTATCCGGTGAGAAAATGAATCAATAAAGCGAGCCAATATTAGATAATGTAAAGTAATATATCACATATATAATTATACATTAAATTATCGAATTAACACTTGATCCGACAGTCCGGCTATATCGAATATAACCGACTAATATATTATGTACCGATTCATCGAATCAATACTTGATCCGATGACCCGGCTCATATCAAAATATCATGAGAATATAATACGGTATCTCATATCGTATTATTCTCGGTCCTGCACATATCACATATGTGCTCCTACTCCGTTTTGCCTGAGTCAAGAAACCTCTGTGTAGGACTCTAAAGAATCTTCAATACGCCGGTAGCAGGTGATGATCATATCAAACACCCACAAGCTGCAAGCGGTCAGCTAAACGTAACAACCAACCAGGTATTGAGCGATCAGAAGATCAACAAGCAAGACTGTACATTCTCTTATGAATCCAATCAGTAACATTCCCGTACAGTCCGGTCTCTTCGTCTGATATGTCGCATATCTGGTCTAGGGGTGGTAAACGTCAGACCCCAGTAACCGATAAGTCATGTCGATGTGAGGCTCATAACAGGTCGAGAAACTACTGGTAACACTTACCAGTAAATCTCAATATCCGCCCTGGCTAGGGACTTCCAGTTATAGCCAATCGAACACAATACAATATCAACTCCCTATACCGGGAGAGACGAAACCCCTCCTATCGCTCATTGCCTCCATGTGATTCGAGACTGTACCCAAAAGCCACTGTTTTGCATGCCCTCTTGGACGTGGTAAGGTGGAAATCAAAGCACAATGGGAATCACACAAGACTCTATGACGATCTTGGGTCTACAGACTAACCTGTACCAGTGTCACCGGAGAACTGCCATCTGACGTGAGGTACAATACCATTTGGGAGTTCTCGGCTAGTCCGTCCAGTGTACCCAGTCTCTACTGAGCACCCGTACACCATCCTTATGTCAAACACCGATGGATATGGGATCATCCATCGCCCATCATATGGGTCAAGATGCGTATACGCTAGTCTACTCTGGTGTATCGATACCCTGTCTCGATACACCCTCGACTAGGAACAGTTATAGGATGTACTCATCGACTACTCTGGACCCACTAGTATAATCTCATCATAATCCCAGTAGTCGAGTACATATCCTAAGGGCTTCATCAACATGTGAGAGTAAGACAATAAACCAATATAAGTCAACATGTTAAGATAAAGTGAAACCAAATAGCATACTATCATAACGAGCAAGAAAGTCCTCTCTCTATATATCTAAGCATCCATTATAATATACATCATATGTACAACAATGGCCTTTAGGACATATATATAACTAATAGTGATATAGCCGGGTTATCGGATCAAGTGTTGATTCGATAAGTTGTTATATGAGATACTAGTAGGTTATATGTGATATAGCCGGATTATTAAATCAAGCGTTGATTTAATAATTTAATGTATAATTATATATTTGATATATTAATTTATATTAACTAGTATTTGCTCACTTAAGTTTTCTTTTCTCACTTGATTTTGTGCACATAATATATATATGTGATATATATTTGTGTACATGTTTTGTGTCATGCTTGATGCACATGTGACTTGGGTGTATGAGACTCACACCATGCTAGATTAATGTAGGGTTTTATTTTTAAGTTAAACAAAATTAGGTGGAAATTGGATTGATGGTTGAAACTTGGAGAAGCTTGTGGAACTATTGACCAAATCCACTAATTTTGTCATACTTAAGATATTTTTTAACCCAACCATTAGATTAGACATGGTTAAGTCTCTACATGGGTTAATATGTGATATTAACTCACCCATGGTTCACATTCTTCACTTGGTTAATTCCATGAGAGAATTCTTCATCTTGTTCCTCAAGTTCACTAGCTTTTTTGTAGTGATGAAAATATTGTGAAAACACAGTTGGGTGCTAAGGAAACCCTACAGTGGTATGAGAGCCTAGCTAGAGAATTAAACGGATTGTGTAGCATTACGAAACCGAAACTACTCCGAAACTTGAAACACGAAATTATAGTTTCTGTCATTTTTTAAAGTTTTAAAAAAAATTTTTAAACATGTGCAGAATGTTATATGGGATATATCATGAACACAGTGAAAATTTCAGGGGGTAAGCTCGGATTTTGGTCGAGCAGAGTCATGTTGTGGCCGGCCCAAAAATGATGATTTTGCTTGAAATTTTCAGTATGTTCCAGTGACTGGGTTTTGGTGTTCCTGGTGTTGTTTGTTTTTACTAAATTTGCATGTGATATTAACTTTCTGTAAAGGCAACACGGAGTGTTTCATAGTCGTAATTCTAATAGTTATTCAGATTTCTTTAGACGGTGTTAAAAAGTTCGACCGGATATCAAATACCTGCTTTAACCCTTTCTGGAAAATTGTCCAAGCGTTGGATTTTTTCGTAGTTAAAGAGCATTCAAACATCATGAAAATTATGCGATGGACCCTCTAGAAGAACGAAACCCTAACTCGATTATGTGACCGTCAGAACCGCCACTAAACCCTAGGGTTTATGGTGTTTCAACGGTGCCACATGTGAGGCCTTGGTTGACCCTTCTACGGCTGGTTCATTGGTACTGTGGCATGTGCTGAATAATTTTAAAGTACGCTCAAGTGTTAAGCTTTTTGGGTAATTTTGGGTGTTTGTTAATTCGATCGGAATGTTTAACATCGTCTAGCAATTTCTGGAATGTGATACAATATGTGGAATTCGTATTGTTAGGCATGAAATCTAAAGTATGTGATGTTTTGGGTTTATGATGTCTAAGCTTATTGTGGATTCCAAATGTTGTAGTTTGACATTTTCTTTTCTGCGACCGTAAATGTAATATGTGGTGTATCGCTGGTTTTGTTGCTATAGGTCAACGACAATTGGGATACGCATATTTACTTACGTTGATGACATGTGATGTTATGTATTGCTGTGATATGTTATATTGGATCGTCGCGTTTTGAATAACCGGGGGTTTTTATGTGAGATGAGAGTTTTTTATTTTCATTCATGTAAAAACTTATATGTAATATTCATTTATTGGGGCACTTCCGAGTTGAGCAAGATGTCACCGTTGATAAATATTATTTACTTTTCCGTATTAGAATAGACCCAAGGAGGGGAGCATAAGTAACTGGGTTCTAGAGTCCAGTGGGAGACCATCTCGAGGCATCGAGACCGGGTCTCCTAACTCTAGAATTGGTAGGGTTGCTTGTCGCTCTCATGGGGATCTAGGGATGCGGGTTTGGCTATTCATCACGACCGTGGAATCCGTGTTTCATACAGGCTTAAATTAAAACCCGGAAATCCTAGTATATCCAATATTTCATATGTTGATTTCTGCTGCGATATTCTGTGATGTGATCACTTTGTATGATGAGATAGATATTGTATATAGTGTATGCGATATATTATATAAACGCTGCTTATGTTTTACATCCGCACTAGCCCTGCCCCGCTCTGCCGTTAGTTACCTAACCTAACGGTGCATGACGGGTCATCGAGGCGAATGTGGATGGCATAAGCGTACGTTGTATTTATCTGTGATGCTTAGGTAACTTAAATGATGGGATATTCATTAATGAGATTAATGAAAGAAAATAAACCTAAAGATATTGTGGGATCGAATTTTCAAAAACAGGTAGCTCTAGTTGTTGCTTTGCATAGCGGTATTCCTTGTAGAATATCCAGCACCTTATTCGATAAGAAAAGAGCCGAGATCCCTTCACCGGGAGTGACCTCTTTAGCAATAATTGGCAGATGCTACAACCTTCGGTTTCATCTTTTGATTGCTTTTCTAGTTCTTGCTTTGCATAGCGGTATTCCATGTAGAATATCCAGCACCTTATTCGATAAGGAAAAAGCCGAGATCCTTTCACCGGAAGTGACCTCTTTAGCGAAACTAGCAAAAGCCTAAAAAACACTCCACTTTAAATCATTTGATTCTACAACGATATCAAGTTCATTACGCAAAAGGTTATCTTAAAAACCTGTCGTATCCCTCTGTCATTTCAGATAAGTAATAGTTAGTAGTCGTGCTGCGTTTGTTGACCTTGTCAAGACGCAGTGTGCAGTAGTTGATTAATGCTTATTTGCTGGCATGTGATGAGATTGGATTAGGGTAGTCGTGCGACCTTGTTGACCTTGTCAAGAGTTATGCGGGTGGGTTTAATTTAATAAGGAAATGACGGGTTGAACTTGACTTGCGGTCTATGATTTGTTGACCTTGTCAAGGTCATAGATCGCTCGGGGCAAAATATTATCGGGAATTTCAAGTGTTGAAATTTGCAATGAGATTGCATACCTTCTATGAGATAGTTGGATCCCGATACCCACTGCGAATAAGAATTACTCCTGGAAGATTTTTGTAAGAGCACGGCAGCGCCCCGGCCGTCTTTCCGAGGCTAAAATGCGGAAACAAAAACTTTTCTCTAAACAGAAACCGGGGCTACTGCGGACTTTAAACCCGGATCGGGCCATTAATCTAATACTAGCTAACTAGAGAATAGGTAGAAAGATATACCGAGCGATCCGTGTCCTTCGGTCTTCTCGTCGTCATCCCGATCTTCCCGCGGAATCTCCGGTCTTCATCTCCTCGTCGGAAGGGCACCACATCGCCGGGTTCTTTTACGGGCTCCCACCTCTGAACTGAGGTAACTCGGATACGAAGTTGGCAAGCCGACGTGTCCAAGAATGCTGTAGACGGAGTGTAGAATGGTTTATCTCATGGGGTTGAAGAAGTTGCCATTTTGGAAGGTGGAGGAATAATCTTTTGGAGATGAACTAAAAAGGATTTTGTGCAAGCCAAAAAGAACAACTTTTCCCCTCCAAAAATTGGGACAGCCCCCTCTCAAGAATGGTTGGCCATGATCAAAGAAGAGGAGGGAGTGTGAGTGTCATGCAAGAAAGAATGATAAGTGATGATGAGAAAATCATGATCACAAAAAAAGTCTCCTTCTCATCAACCATCTCATCTCAAAAGTCAAGCAATCATGAACCAATGGAGTCAACCTAAATCATGAAGCAACTACTAACAAAAACCACCCTCCACTTTGCTAATTTGTACATTTGCAAATAAGCCCCTCCACACCAATTTTCAGCCAAAGAAAGATACAAAGGAAAATGGCCAAAACGAAATACAAACTGGCAACTTCAAAAAAGTGATCCGGTAACAAATTACTGGATAAGCCCGCGACTGTATATACATACCCGCATTTGTATTCCGACCGAATATAAATGCAATGAGACAAAATCCACACTGTACAATACTAGGATCCGGCTTAAACCAAAGCCCGCTAGTATTATCGGTCCAATCATGATCCGTGCAATACCACACGTATATGATCGAACTCTGCCACATATCCATACGACCTCTACAGCGTTTCGCCCAAAACTTGAGAAGCTATCTGTCGGGGACTCTAAAGACTCGTCAATATTTTAGCTGTGGATTTAACCACTAGCACGTCAGAGGTATTAGCCATACGTAACGGGCTACCAGGTATTGACCAAAAGGGACGTCGATGAGCGAACTCATTCTGACACCCTACTGAGCCTGTCAATGACAATATCCGTACAGTCCGGTCCATTCGTCTATGAGCATCGCATGGCGGGCCTAGGGAGTTGGTATAAGTCAGACCCCCAAAAGCGGTATAAGTCGTGTCGGAGCGTGGCCCAGAACACCTTGAGATACTACTGGAATACCTACCAGTAAATCTCCAGCCTCGGCCGAGAGCTTTGTGTAATGGCTCTCCTAGACACAGCGCGATCTCACCCCAAATACCGGGAGAGACGAAACACCTGCAGATCCACTCACTGCTTCCATGTGGCTCGGGATTGTACCCAACTAAAACCTGTTTGCACGACTCCTTTGAGCCATGGTAGGGTAGTAATCAAAGTACAGTGGGAACTCACACGAGACAAATGACGATCCCAGGTCGATGAACTAATCTGTACACATGTCACCAGGGAACTGCTATCTGACGTCAGGTATAAGACCAACTAGCATGTTCCCGGCGAGTCCTGTCCGGTGTACTCATAACCCAATAAGCACCTGTATACATATTAGGTGAACCAACTGACACCAGTGGCTTGTGAGATCGGCCACCGCCCGTCGTCGGGGTCTCGACTGTATACACTAGTCTACTCTGAAGTATAGATGCCCTGTCTCGAAAACTCCCACAACTAGGGACCTTTTAAGGATGTGCTTATAGACCCCAGCGCCCACGTATATGATCGCCATCATACTGCAGGCCGTCAAGCAAGAATCCTAAGGGCTCTATCAACGTGCAATAGTAACATATAAGGTCACTTAAAGCAGTACACGATGATAAAGATAAACCAGATAGCATACTATCATCTTGAGTAAGACTGTCCTACTGGTATAGGTCCTCCCTCAATCATTGCAATCACGTGCCTGTGATCCAATAATTGACTCTGAGGGCACTATCTCCAACAATCTCCCACTTGCACTCAAGGCTAATTATTGCGATATCGCATACTCACAGCCCGTGTGATACCGAACACCCAACTCCTCTACTAATCAGTCTCACAAAGCTTGTTTGTGAAACTATTGCGTTCGAGGAATAGCCTCATTGAGTGGATTCGCTGTGATGTTTCATTCTATGTCTCTCTTTATCTTAAGTTCGCGGAGAAACCCATCTCCCGAAATGAGCAATACCTGTCTTAGAATATGTCTGGATATCTGATGGGACCTAGCTCATAAATGAACTCCAAATCCAAACTTCTTAGACTGTATCGTCAACTGAATTTAATCAGTATCATGCGTCATGCCTCCCTCGGTATTCGCTTGGACCACCTGTCCAAACTACTGCCCCTCGTCAGAGGGAAAACTATAACTCTGATAGTCACTCTGTCATCCAGGTTATCTTAGAAGCCTGGAATGATAACTGTCTCCCGAATGAAGCTGTCGTTATCATATCCCTAGAACATTCACTTATGTTCTAAAACTTCTTCCGAATGTTTCTTCAGGATTGGATCAATATCAACTTATTGCAGCTCGCGCAAAAGCAACATCTGGTGTGGTACTTGACATCTCATGATTGACTCAATTGCCTAAGCAAGTGATCTGCCAATCATGCACATCCCTCTCCCCTTTAGTCTGTAACACTCCTTTAGAAAGGGTGACTCCATCACCTGCAGGTGTACTACCGTGCCAGGAGTCGTCCATTCTAAAACACCTTTAGAATGTTGTCTAAGTACGGTAAGTCGATGTACTACACCCCACTACTTGCGGGGAGGCGGAAATTTTAAAAACGAACTTATTCTTTGCGTAAACATCGACTAACCGAAGAATCGTTTGCTAAACTATAACTAACAAATAACATAGGAGTTCTAAACTACTATGTAAAGAGATTATACCTAAAGAACCGTGTCCTTCGTTTTTACGATCTCCACCTCCTCCTCGGCCTTCTCCAAGTAGTAGACGATCCACCCGAGAGCTTTACTCCAAGCTTTGCCTCTAAACTTGAGGCAACTAGGTTTCTTTAGTTGCTAATCAAAGTATCTAGATGATATAGAGTGAGGGTTGTGGTTTAATTAGCCTATCTAATCCTTGTACTCAACACATGAGAGGGGAGGATTAGGGTTTGAAGAGAGAGAGCTTGAGGAGAGAGAATGTGAGCATAAGAATGAGATGAGATAATGAATCTATCATGAATATATGAAACATAATGATTTATCAAAATATATAAATAAAATGATTAATCATCATATTTCATTTATTCATATGAGTGATTCATCTCCACGAGTCATTAAGCATTTATGATGCATTAATGACATAGATGAATCAGTCACTAATCTCATTTAATGCATATGCCACCTTAACCCCCAAGTCATCATCTTCTAGAAGCTTCTCGTGAAATTACGAGAATGCCCCTCCTATCCGTGAAAACACGGAAAAACTTTAGACTGTATAAATCCAATAACCCGATACTAGAATCTGGCTTAAACCAAAGCCGACTAGTAAAAACTGTCCGAACGACGTACGTGTGTTTAAACACGTATGCGTCCGAACCCTTTGTTGTAAAACGATACGACCTCTATATCGTTTCGCCTGGAGTAAGGAAACTCTCTGTATGGGACTCTAGAGACTCGACTACTACGCTGGCAGTGGGTTTAACCACAGACCGCAAGCGGCACTAGCTGTACGTAACGGCCCCCAGGTAGATGTCGATAAGAAGGCCTATGAAGAAACCCATCCGAACTCCTACTGAGCCTGCTGTGAAAATCTCCGTACAGTCCGGTCTGTTCGTCTAAGACTATCGCATATCCGGCCTAGGGGGGCGGCAAGCGTCAGTCCCTTAAAAGCGGAAAAAGTCATGTCGGAGCGAAGCCCATTACTCCTTAAGAAACTACTGGAAAACCTACCAGTAAATCTCGCTTGTCCTGGCTAGGGACTTTGCGTAATGGCTCTTTGACACAGCGCGATATCAACTCCCAATACCGAGAAAGACAAATCCTATCTAACCGCCACTGCCTCCAAGTGCTTCGGGACTGCACCCAACTGCTACCTGTTTGCACGACTCCTTTGAGCCGTGGTAGGGTAGCAGTCTAAGAAAAGTGGGAACACGCTCGAGGCGAAGCAGCAGTGTCAAGTCTGCGGACTATGCTGTACTCATGTCACCTAGGAACTGTTAACTGGCGACGAGTATAATACCAACCAACAGTTCCCCGTGAGTCCTGTCCGGTGTACCCGTAACCCACCGAGCACCTGTATACTATCTCCAGTACGACGTACTGACGGCTGTGGGAAAAACCATCTCCCCAACTGGGATGAGAAGCGTACACACTAGTCTACTCCGGAGTATCGATGCCCTGTCTCGATAATCCTACGACTAGGGACCTGAAAAAGGATGTGCTTGTAAACTACCCAGCCCCCACTAGTGTGACTACCATCACAACGCTGGTAGTCAAGCAAGATCCTAAGAGCTCTATCAATACGTATACTCACATATTAAGATAGAAAAACAAAGTAGCATACTACCATGTTTAGCAAGACTGTTATATACATGTGAATATCCCAAGCTTCCATTAAGTAATATACAAACTAGTATGATACAATAATGGCCCCTAGGGCATATACAATAACAATCTCCCACTTGCACTAGGGCCATGAACTGGCTTACCGAAGACCGATGATCTCGAGTAGCTTCTCGAACTAAATCTGAGGTAGGGCCTTTGTGAATGGATCAGCAATGTTCTCTTCCGTAGCAACTCTCCGAACCTCGATCTCCCGACGATCAATGATCTCCCTGATCAGGTGATACCGCCTAAAGATGTGTCTGGACTTCTGATGGGACCTTGGTTCCTTTGCTAAAGCTATAGCTCCGTTGTTGTCGCAATACAGAGGTATTGGATCAACTATGGTAGGAACCACCTGAAGTTCTGTTAGGAACTTTTTCATCCAGACTGCTTCTTTTGCGGCATCGCAAGCAGCCATATACTCCGCTTCCATAGTCGAGTCAGCAATGGTGTCCAGCTTGGAACTCTTCCAGCACACCGCCCCTCCATTGAGGGTGAAGACATAACCCGACATGGACTTGGAATCGTCCTTATCACTCTGGAAGCCGGAATCAGCAAAGCCCTCTAACTTGAGGTCTTTTCCGCCGTAAACTAATAACATCTCCTCAGTCCTTCTCAGGTACTTGAGAATGTTCTTTACTGCTATCCAGTGATTCTCCCCTGGGTCTGACTGATACCGGCTTACCACACTGAGTGCGTAAGCTACAACTGGTCTGGTGCACAACATCGCATACATTATAGAGCCTACCGCAGAAGCGTAGGGTATAATAGACATGCGATCCCTTTCCAAATTAGTCTTGGGAGACATCTTTTTGGATAGGGTGATTCCGTGACAAGCCGGTAAATTACCGCGCTTAGAATCTTCCATACTGAATCTTTTCAGTATAGTGTTGATATAGCTGGACTGCGAAAGTCCCAACATCCTTTTGGATCTATCACGATAGATCCGGATCTCCAGAATGTAAGAGGCATCACCCAAGTCTTTCATGGAGAACCTGTGTGACAAGAATCTTTTGACAGATTGTAGCATAGGAATGTCATTTCCTATCAATAGAATGTCATCCACGTACAAGACGAGGAATACAACACTTCTTGCTAAAACTTTACTATATAAGCATGGTTCATCTGGATTTTTGATAAAGTCATATTCTTTGACTGTTTCATCAAAACAGATGTTCTAACTCCGCGATGCTTGCTTCAGTCCATAAATGGATTTAAGCAACTTGCATACTTTCCCGCTGCTCCCACTCTGATTGAAACCCTCTGGCTGATCCATATAGACGCACTCTTCTAAATTACCATTCAGAAAAGCTGTCTTTATGTCCATCTGCCAGATTTCATAATCATGGAAGGCAGCAATTGCAAGAAGGATACGAATGGATTTGAGCATAGCCACTGGAGAAAAGGTTTCTTCATAGTCCAAACCAGGTCTTTGACGAAAACCCTTTGCAACAAGTCTAGCCTTATAGGTTTCTACCTGCCCATCTACACCAATCTTTTTCTTGAAGATCCATTTGCATCCTATGGGTTTTACCCCACCTGGAGCAAAGTCCAAAGTCCATACTTTGTTGGTGTACATAGACTCCATTTCGTTTCGCATTGCATCTAGCCATCGTACCGAGTCGCCACTCTGGATGGCCTGCTGGAAGCTAGTAGGTTCATCATCATCAATGATGCAATCCTTTCTATCCCCATCGATGAGAAAACCGTAGTATCTCTCAGGCGGATGAGACGGCCTACTACTTCGGCGGGGGTGCGGGAATGTCCTGTTCTTTTTGAACTACTGGTTCTACCAAACTTTCAGCAGTAGTTTGTGCTTCTGGAATTTCTTCCAGTTCTATTTCGCTCCCACTTGTTTCCTTTTCTAAAAACAGATGTTCTAGAAAATGGGCATTACGAGAAATAAAAACCTTTTGTTCCTCTGCGTAATAGAATAGATATCCCCTGGAGTTCTTTGGATATCCCACAAACTGACATTTTACTGATCGTGCCTCGAGCTTGTCCACATGCTGCTTTTTAACAAAAGCTGGACATCCTCATATCTTTATATATTGAAGATGGGGTTTCTTCCTACCCCACATCTGATATAGCGTGGTAGGCACAGTCTTGGTAGGAACCATGTTCAAAAGATATGCCGCCAATTCTAGCGCATATCCCCAGAAAGATCGCGGTAACTCGGCATTACTCATCATGGATCGTACCATATCCAATAGGGTTCGATTCCGTCTCTTCGATACACCGTTATGCGGTGGAGTGTATGGAGGAGTAAGCTCAGAGAGAATTCCTTTCTCTTTTAGGTAACCAAGGAACTCGGCACTTAAGTATTCACCACCTCGATCAGATCTTAGTGTCTTGATACTTTTGCCGATTTGGTTTTCTACTTCATTCTTATACTCTTTGAATTTCTCAAAAGCCTTGGATTTATGTTTCATCAAGAAAATGAATCCGAACCTAGAGTAATCATCTGTAAAAGTAATGAAATAGGAAAAACCACCTCTTGCATGTGTAGACATTGGACCACATACATCGCTGTGTACGAGTCCTAAGAGCTCGCTCGCTCTTTCTCCATGTCCAGTGAATGGAGTCTTTGTCATATTTCCTTTGAGACATGATTGACAAGTGGTATAAGATTGATATTCGAACGAATCTAAATATCCTTCTTTATTTAACTTAGTTAACCTTGTCTCATCGATATGACCTAGTCTACAATTCCATAAGAAAGCTTTATTTAAATCTGGAGACTTTCTTTTTAGTGTGTTCTGGACATTGAAAATCTGGATTTGGTTTGAGACATATATACCGTTATCCAGTGCACCGGACCCAATCAAACTTTGATTAAGGTGGATGTTAACAACATCGCTTACAAACGTGAAATCATAACCTTTATTTGATAACAGGAAAACCGATATGATATTACACGTTAAACTAGGTACACAAAAATAGTTATGTAAAACCAAAATGTGTCTACTCGTCAATCCTAGGTGATAATCCCCGACGGACACAGCTCCCACGCTAGCTCCGTTAGCAACCTTGAGGATCATATCACTTTCCTTCAGCACTCTACGGTTTCTCAGTGCCTGCAATGAATTGCATATATGAGATCCTGATCCGGTATCCAATACCCAGGAAGTAGAGTTGATTGACAAACAATTCTCAATTACAAACACACCTGAAGTCGAAGCCACAGCTTGCTTCGGTCCTTGGTTCTTGGCGATCCACACCTTGCAATCTTTCTTCCAGTGCCCTTTCCTATGACAATGGAAGCACTCATCCTGAGCCACTACTGGCACCGCTATCTTTTTCTTTCCCTTCGCTCCTACCTTACTAACACCTCCTCTAGGTTTGGTGGCGGTCTTATTCTTCTTTCCTTTGGCCTTAGCCTTAGGCCCAGAAGAAGAAGCACCGCGAACAAACATAGTGTGTATTTCCCTTGCTTTCTGCAAGTTTCCCTCTGCACTCCTCAACATGTTAAGGAGTTTTGAAAGTTCAACTTCTTTTCTTTGAATGTTGAAGTTCAGTATAAACTGGGCGTAGGTGGAAGGGAGGGACTGGAGAATAAGGTCTGTATAGAGCTCATTATCCAAAGTCGTCCCAAGGTCTGCGAGCTCTTCAATATAGCCAATCATCTTAAGGACATGTTCTCCTACCGATGATCCGATGGCCAACCTCGCTTGAAATTTTTTTTCGAGGTCTCGTATCTTGCTATACGAGATTGCTCTCCATAAAGTTCCTTTGTATGGAGAAATATGGCATCTAGTTCCATATCCTCGTGCCTCCTATGATGTTCATTATCCATCGAGGCAAGCACGATGCACTTGGCCTTCGCACAATCTAACTCTCAGGTTTTGCGGATTTCCTTATCCGCATTACTGGATTTGGGACCTGGGACTGCAAGTGCCTTAGCGGTGAGGATATACCCCAATCTGTCGTAGGTCAAAGCCATTTTGACATTCCGCAGCCAATCTTTATAGTTTGGCCCCGTCAGTATATTTTTCTCTAAAAGTAACTTAAGTCCAGTCATTTTCAGGGTCGCTGCAATTAGGAGAGAGAGAAGAAAACACTTTAGCATGATGCTCTTGCAAGTTTAGAGTGGTTTTTAGTTTATCTAAACTGGATGGCTCCCACTGTTTTTCGAATCCTTCCTCAAACCAAAAAGGAAGAATTAGCCAGGACTATTCTCACCGTATAATACTTGCTTAACCGTTCGGCCAGGCTAGTGTCGATACTTTGAGGGAGGTTTTCCAACGCTTTCGCGAAGTTCCTTAATTTAAGAACCTCTTTTCTCTGGAGGCGTAGCCCCGCTGACACCTTTCTAGACACCTACTTGGTTTATAGCATTGATCGTTAAGTGACAAATATCCTGATAAGTAGCATATACTCACAGTAGGATCGGGATCCAAATATCATTGTCTGATAATGCTGAAGGAATCCTACAAACATTCATCAAACTCCAAATGGTATGCATCTCTTTGCAAATTTCAGTTTCTTTAGAAATTCCCGATATAATTTTTTTGCCCCATGCTCTTATGACCTTGGCGTTAGGTCAAAATGTCATAAGTCACATGTCAAGTTCAACCCATCATTATCTTGTTAATTTGAATCCATCCATATATATCCTTGACGTTCGGCCAAAATGATAATACGACTGTCCCAAACTAACTCATCTATCCATGCAACAAATGAATACCAAGCAGCTACCAAACACTATGCCTTGGCGTTAGGTCAAAATACATAGCTTGAATACTACTGAATACCCAGATGAAATGACGGAGGGCTACGAATGGTTTTGGCGAAACCGTGAACGTAGTGAACTTGATATAATCGAAGGAACCTGATAGCTTTTTAAAAGGAGTGGTTAAAGCTCCGCATTTAAAAATATCTGTTTTAAAAATAACCGAGTGGTTTCTTTTAAATTGTTCCAACGATTTAAACTTTGGTTTATTTACTTTGCATTATTTATAATGCGTCCCATCATTAACCTATCATTGCAGAAAACAACGAAAATACAACGTCCTCTTATGCCATCCGCATTCGCCACGGGGCCCCGTCATCACCCGTTAGGTTACTTAACTAACGACAGAGCGGGGGTTGGGCTAGCGCGGGTGTAAAACATAAGTGACGTCTAAATAGCTATCATATATATAGATATAGTACATTCGTCAGACGCAATAATAGTCATTCCAGATCACAGATGAACTTTATTGGATATACAAGCAATCCGCATTTCTTTTGAGCCTGCAACGAAAGACGGATTACACAGTTGTGATGAATAGCCATTACCCCACCCTAGACCCCTACGGGTACAGCAAACTACCCGCCCGGTAGTTTGTGCACCCCACCTTGGGTCTGTCCTAGGAGCAAAAACAGTAAAATGAAATAATACAACGGTGGCTACAACCGCAACCTGGATGTACCCCGCAAAATAATATTACAACATATTACATTTACATCGAATGAATTAAATAATAACCCATCACTAAACCCCGGCTAAACATCACAACAGTCCAACACAGTTCATATACACAAACAGATAAAATCCATTACAGAAATGTGCAACCCCCTGCCAACCGACATACTAGCAGTTAGGGGAGGTTTACGAACACATTATACAATCACAGATATTATCATATTAGCAAACATCGTAAAATTTCAATCGAACAAACACATTAAATTCTACTGCAAAACTTCTCTGTGCACCTGAGATCTTAGCAGAAAATAAACATTCCAGAAAATACACAAATATCACAGAAGAGACACTGGAGCAAACTGGGTTGAATTGGCCCTAACTCGGCCGTGGATCCACGGCGGATCGGTGGGATCGGCCGCGGTTCCGCGGTCGTATGGCCGATTCAGAAACCCATTTTTCACCAGTTTTCTTATATTTCTATGCTTGTTATTCTGAAGCTCCCTGAAAAATTTTTAGAGCCTGTTTTAAATTCGACAGAAACTTGTGATATCGATGTGTTTTTCGGTTCGTTTTTGCGTTCGAAATTGTAACGACTTTGCTAATTAGTTAATTATTGTTTAGCGAGGTTCTGATACCACTGTAAATCGATGTACTACACCCCACTACTTGCGGGGAGGCAGAAATTTTAAAAACGAACTTGTTCTTTGTGTAAACATCGACTAACCGAAGAATCGTTTGCTAAACTATAACTAACAAATAACATAGGAGTTCTAAACTACTATGTAAAGAGATTATACCTAAAGAACCGTGTCCTTCGTCTTTACGATCTCCACCTCCTCCTCGGCCTTCTCCAAATAGTAGACGATCCACCCGAGAGCTTTACTCCAAGCTTTGCCTCTAAACTTGAGGCAACTAGGTTTCTTTAGTTGCTAATCAAAGTATCCAGATGATATAGAGTGAGGGTTATGGTTTAATTAGCCTATCTAATCCTTGTACTCAACACATGCGAGGGAAGGATTAGAGTTTGAAGAAAGAGAGCTTGAGGAGAGAGAAGGTGAGTATAAGAATGAGATGAGATAATGAATCTATCATGAATATATGAAACATAATGATTTATCAAAATATATAAATAAAATGATTAATCATCATCTTTGATTTATTCATATGAGTGATTCATCTCCATGAGTCATTAAGCATTTATGATGCATTAATGACATCGATGAATCACACAAATGAGTCACTAATCTCATTTAATGCATATGCCACCTTAACCCCCAAGTCATCATCTTCTAGAAGCATCTCATGAAATTACGAGAACGCCTCTCTTATCCGTGAAAATACGGAAAAACTTTAGACTGTATAAATCCAATAACCCGATACTAGAATCTGGCTTAAACCAAAGCCGACTAGTAAAAACTGTCCGAACGACATACGTGTGTTTAAACATGTATGCGTCCGAACCTTTTGTCGTAAAACCATACGACCTTTATATCGTTTCTCCTGGAATAGGGAAACTCTCTGTGTGGGACTCTAGAGACTCGACTACTACGCTGGCAGTGGGTTTAACCACAGACCGCAAGCGGCACTAGCTGTACGTAACGGCCCCCAGGTAGATGTCGATAAGAAGGCCGATGAGGAAACCCATCCGAAATCCTACTGAGCTTACTGTGACAATCTCCGTACAATCCGGTCTGTTCGTCTAAGACTATCGCATATCTGGCCTAGGGGGCAGCAAGCGTCTGTCCCCTAAAAGCGGAACAAGTCGTGTCGGAGCGAAGCCCATTACTACTTGAGAAACTACTGGAAAACCTACCAGTAAATCTCGCTTGCCCTAGCCAGGGACTTTGCGTAATGGCTCTCTGACACAGCGCGATATCAATTCCCAATACCGGGTGAGACGAATCCTATCTAACCGCTACTGCCTCCAAGTGCTTCGGGACTGCACCCAACTGCTACCTGTTTGCATGACTCCTTTGAGCCATGGTAGGGTAGCAATCTAAGAACAGTGGGAACACGCTCGAGGCAAAGCAGCAGTGTCAAGTCTGCGGACTATGCTGTACTCATGTCACCTAGGAACTGTTAACTGACAACGGGTATAATACCAACCAACAGTTCCCCGTGAGTCCTGTCCGGTGTACCCGTAACCCAACGAGCACCTGTATACTATCTCCAGTACGACGTACTGACGGCTGTGGGACAAACCATCTCCCCAACTAGGATGAGAAGCGTACACACTAGTCTACTCCGGAGTATCGATGCCCTGTCTCGATAATCCTACGACTAGGGACCTGAAAACGGATGTGCTTGTAGACTACCCAGCCCCCACTAATGTGACTGCCATCACAACGCTGGTAGTCAAGCAAGATCCTAAGAGCTCTATCAATACGTATACTCACATATTAAGATAGAAAAACCAAGTAGCATACTACCATGTTTAGCAAGACTGTTATATACATGTGAATATCCCAAGCTTCCATTAAGTAATATACAAACTAGTATGATACAATAATGGACCCTAGGGCATATACACTAACAAGTACCTAGATTGGGAAACTACCTAAATCTAGATCTAAAACCATAGATCTAGTAACCAGAATATTTGATATAATATCCAAGTCCTATGTGGAGAAACCACTGTGTGACAACCAAAGTATAACCGATCGTAGTATAGGAATTTCACTTCCTACTCTGTGTATGTCATCCAAATACCAGGACATCACACCCTACTACCTTCTTAACAGATCCATCCCCTATTCTGATGAAGTCAAACCTATGACTGTCACATCAGAAATAGATGATCTATCTCCGCTATATCTGCTGTAGTCTATAAATAGACATAAGCTACCTGTCCACTATGCTTCCGCTGCTCCCACTGACTACGACAACCCTCTGGCAGAGTCATATACACGTACTATATTCATTCTTCTGCCGGGCCTCATAGTCTGGAACAACAGCAATGACAAGTCTGGGTAAACAAGAACCTCCCTGTCACCGTCTTTGAGCATACCGAAGTACCTCTCGAGTGCCTGAGGTTACCCATCATGTCTGCGGAGTGGCTAATGGAATGTTAAGTCAGATTGAATCTTTAGGTTCTTATCAAATTTTCAGTAATCGTTTGCGGTTCTGGAATCACTTCCAGTTCTCCCATACTCCCACTACTGTTTTCCAAAAAAATCCATTTTTGTTAAAACTGTGGCGAGTTAAGAGCAATATCACTATTGATCTTCCAGATGGTAGAAAGTCAACCCTAGTCATAGCCCGGGTCAACCCACAAACAGCCATTACAGAAACGTGCCTTGAGTTGTCCAGTGTCTGGTTTTAAGCATAAGCTGGACAACTCCCCGTACCTTAACAATGTCAAGATATGAACTGTTCTATATCCAATACAGCAACAGAGGTACTGATTTAATTGAACCAGATTCAAATCATGCAGCTGTCTCCAGTGCATGTCAACTAAATGGAAGAAGGCCGATCAGCATTACTCAACAAAGGAGTGCTTCCAATTATGAGTAACCTGAAAGAGAAACAAGTTTCTCAAATTCATTACTATTAACTGAATACCTTACACAAGTATCTACATCTTCGATCACCTTGAAGAATCCTGATACTTGCAATATCTGGTTCTCTACTTTATTCTTATACATAGAACTTCTCAAAACCTGGACCTTGTATTTCTACGAAACACATGTCTAAGAACTAGAGAAGTCATAAGTAAACCGAATATAGTATGAGGACCAACCCCTCTATCTATGTCCCCTGAGTTGAATAACTCAAACCCTGTGCGTCGTAGGTTGAAAACTGTACTATGGTTATGAAGAATTACACCGCTGTTTAATGCTCCTTATCTAACCATCAACTGATATAGGTAAATTTCATCGACATAATTTCAAAAAGTTATATCTCACTTTATAAAAATAGACGTACAGATATATCAATTTGAAATTGGTGCATAACAACGGATATTCAAAACCAAATATTTGCCATCCGGCAAACAGCCCAGGCGATTTCCTCAAATATCACCAATAACAACGAATCCCGATATAATGAGGATAATCACCCAATTCCCAATAACTTACTCCCACTCATCATCTGTAAAACCATACAGATGTGAGAATCATACCCATTCATCATCATAACTGGTAAATACATACCCGGTAAATACATACCCTAAAGCAAGTGTCTAATTGGGAAATCAGTTTTCTATTAACAATGCACAGTGAAACTGAAACATTGAAATGTTTCGTAGGGGTATCCTGGTATTCCTATTAATACCTCTTCCATTATCAGATTCACAACTGTAACCGTATATTTCTTTGTCATCTCTCCAAATCGCTTTATATGTCTTTAGTCATTGCCTTCTGTACACCCTCTTAGGCTAAATGGTTTTCTTCCTTCCCTACAGTTCGGCACCATCCTATGGTCTGGAAGAAGACTATCCAATAAGCATAATGGGTGTACTGTCCTAATCCTAGGAGCACTCGCAATGCGAGAGAAGGTAAAGATAAAAGACAACTGAATAAAAGCTTATTTCTATTTCTCTTGAATCAGAATCCATCCCCGAACTGGAATAAGTTTCTTTCGAGTTCGTATATAACCATACGATAGAGTATCCAAATAACTGTGGATCTTCGTAGTGATACAGAGCGTTCTGGAGAAATACAAAGGTGAAGTGGGAGTGGTAATGAAATACTTGGTTTGGTTGTGAATAGCAGTCGCAATTTACTTTGCCCTCCTTCTAATCCCTTTATTTGTCTTTACTTAATACCTTCTGTACACCATACTTAGGCTAATCGGCTTTCTTCATTCCCTACCATTCGGCACCAGCCTATGGTTAGAAGAAAACTATCCAATAAGCATAATGGGTGTACTGTCCTCTAATCCAAGGGGCACTCGCAACCTGAGAGAAGGTAAAAGGAAAAGACAACTGAATAGTCATATTCATTTTCTCCATAATCGGAAACCATCCTCGAATCTGGAACAAATTCCTTCGATTTCGTATATAACCATACGATGGTTTTATCCAATGGAAGTGGACGTTCGTAGTAATACGGGGTGTTCCGGAGAAAAGGATAAAAGTAGGAGTGGCAATGAGGTACGTAACTTTGACAATCTAAAAGCCGGTGTCTAAGAAGGTTCGGTTAATTTTGGTCACTGAGTCATAGTCAAGGGTCGGGCTATGGTCGCTGCCAAAGAGAGAGAGAGAAAAGAAACACTCAGCGTGCACTCTAACCTAGATCATAATGGTTACCAATTTATCTAATCAGGAAATCTCCCACTGTAACCTCAAATTTTCCTCCAAACCTGAAAGAAGAATTAGTCGGGATCACCCAAGGAGTAAACCAACTCATCAGTGGGAATCGGGATCCAACTATCATCGCATGATAACGTGACGGAATCCACTCACATTATCACACTCCAGAAGGTATGCGCATATCTGGCAAGTTTCAGTTTCTTTAGAACTCCCGATGTGATTTTTACCCCATACTCTTATGACCTTGATTTTGGCCAACAAATCATAAGTCACATGTCAAGTTCTACCCGTCATTATCCAAGTTAATTTGAACCCACCCATACCTACCCTTGACTTTAGCCAATAAGGCAGTACGACTGTCCCAAACCAACGCATCTATCTATGCTGCATATGAATATCCAATAGCTACCAATTACTGTGCCTTGACTTTGGCCAACAAACACAGCTTGAATACTATTGACTATCCATATGAAATGACGGAGGGCTACGAATGGTTTTTGGCGAAAAACCTTTAACGTAATGAACTTGATATCGTTGAAGGAACCGGATAGCTTTTATAAAAATATAGTGGCGAAAACCTTTACTAAAGAGGTCACTCCCGGTGAAGGGATCTCGGCACTTTCCCCGTAGAATGAGGTGCAGGATATTCCAACTGAATACCACGATGCAAAGCAAAAGTAATCGACTATAGTGAAGTTATCGCCCTGACGCAAACTTCTGTCCAAGGGGTCACTCCCGGTGAAGGGATCTAGGCCCTTGCCTCGTCGACTGAGGTGCTGGATATTCATAACCGAATACCACTGTGCAAAACAAAAGAGAACGTCCTTGCAATAACAGCTTTTTGAAAAATATTCCAACAACATCAAAATAGGTTTTTTTAGCTTGCATTGATCCGAATCAATACAGTCCCAGCAATTGATCACACCAATAAAGAACGAAAATAATGATGTACGTATATTCCATCCGCATTCGCCACTGGATCTCGTCATCACCCGTTGGTTACTTAACTAACGATAGAGCGGGGACTGGACTAGCGCGGATGCAAAACATATACAATATCTACTAGTATATATATCAATATATAATACTCGCTCAAAGCGTGATAAAATGCAACATCACATAAATGTAATAAGCATCATAGAACAATACAGATATCTAGGATCCCCGGGTTTCATAGAGCCGCTACTGAAACCCGACGTTCCCCTGGTCGTGTGGATAGCCTGTGCAATGAAATCCTAGACCCCTACGGGCACGGCAAGTTACCCGCCAAAACCTGAAGTGAGGCAGCCCTCTTCAGCACCGTGAATGGACCATCCAGCACTTCACGGAATCCGGTAACTTGGGCACCCCTCCTTGGGTCAACCTATACCCCCTACGAGTGCGGCGAATAGCCCGCCAATTCTAGAGTAAAGCCCCCTCCGTCTCAAAGTCATGAGATGCGGGCTCGTTGCCCTCTAGAACCCGGCTACCCATGCACCCCTCCGCAGGGTAATCCTAGTACAGAAAGTAAAATATACAACGGGTACATCGACCTCAGCCCGGTCGTGCCCCAAAACAATAATATACAAATAGGCAGTGACGGCAGTCCATATATCGGACGCTCGCCCCGCAATATCAAATGTACATAAAAATACCAAAACTGTACTAACATTGCATGCAGGCTATCCACCACGAAAAATCCGCAATAACACAGCACAACACAGAACATCAACGTGAATGTCACGTTCGCAAATCCGTCTAAAAGGGCTATAGCAGTTAGACAGGATTTACCGATCAAGTGACATTCACGGTCGCAGATATAATGTAAATACTGTGAACTAACATGTTTAAAATTTTCGATCGACTAAATTTCCCGAAGTGGGCCCCAAGCACAACTGTAGCACTCAAAATAAATCTGGGCCCAAACAGAATATACCAAAAACCCTATTTCCAAGTCAGATAGCTACTGTAGAAATTTGGTGAAGCAAGGAGTTAAAATGGCGGTAGAACCGCGGCCAATGCTTGGGTTTGGCCGCGGTTCCGTGGTGGAACAGTGCTATCGAGCTACCAAATTTTCACAGAATACTTAAAAAACCCTGCATGATTTTTTGACATGCCCAGAAAAATTTTTGGAGCACAAAATAAAATCGACAGAAACTGGACTTGAAAACACAGTTTTTAGAATATTTGTTCGATCGAAATTGAAAACACGTTAGAGCAAGCTAGACTAGGTTAATGGCGTGGCTCTGATACCAGTGTAAGTGCACGGCAGCGCCCCGGCCGTCTTTCTGAGGCCAAAATGCGGAAACAAAAACTATTCTCTAAACAAAAACCGACGCTACCGCGGAATTTAAACCCGGATCGGGCCATTAATCCAATGCTAGCTAACTAGAGAATGGATAGAGAGATATACCGAGCGATCTGTGTCCTTCGGTCTTCTCGTCGTCATCCCGATCTCCCCGCGGAATCTCCGGTCTTCATCTCCTCGTCGGAAGGGCACCACATCGCCGGGTTCTTTTACGGGCTCCCACCTCTGGACCGAGGCAACTCGGACACGAAGTTGGCAAGCCGACGTGTCCAAGAATGGTGTAGACGGAGTGTAGAATGGTTTGTCTCATGGGGTTGAAGAAGTTGCCATTTTGGAAGGTGGAGGAATAATCTTTTGGAGATGAACTAAAAAGGATTTTGTGCAAGCCAAAAAGAACAACTTTTCCCCTCCAAAAATTGGGACAGCCCCCTCTCAAGAATGGCCGGCCATGATCAAAGAAGAGGAGGGAGTGTGAGTGTCATGCAAGAAATAATGATGAGTGATGATGAGAAAATCATGATCACAAAAAAAGTCTTCTTCTCATCAACCATCTCATCTCAAAAGTCAAGCAATCATGAACCAATGGAGTCAACCTCAATCATGAAGAAACTACTAACAAAAACCACCCTCCACTTTGCTAATTTGCACATTTGCAAATAAGCCCCTCCACACCAATTTTCAGCAAAAGAAAGATAGAAAGGAAAATGGCCGAAACGAAATACAAACTGGCAACTTCAAAAAAGTGATCCGGTAACAAATTACTGGATAACCCCGCGACTGTATATACATACCCGCATTTGTATTCCGACCGAATACAAATGCAATGAGACAAAATCTACACTGTACAATACTAGGATCCGGCTTAAACTAAAGCCCGCTAGTATTATCCGTCCGATCATGATCCTTGCAATACCGCACGTATATGATCGAACCCTGCCATATATCTATACAGCCTCTACAGCGTTTCGCCCGAAACTTGAGAAACTGTCTGTGGGGGACTCTAAAGACTCGTCAATACTTTTGCTGTGAATTTAACCACTAGCACGTCAGATGTATTAGCCATACGTAACGGGCTACCAGGTATTGACCAAAAGGGACGTCGATGAGCGAACTCATCCTGACACCCTACTGAGCCTGTCAGTGACAATATCCATACAGTCCGGTCCGTTCGTCTATGAGTATCGCATGGCGGGCCTAAGGGGTTGGTAAAAGTCAAACCCCAAAAGCGGTACAAGTCGTGTCGGAGCGTGGCCCAGAACACCCTGAGATACTACTGGAATACCTACCAGTAAATCTCCTTCCTCGGCCGAGGGCTTTGTGTAATGGCTCTCCTAGACACATCGCGATCTCACCCCCAATACCGGGAGAGACGAAACCCCTGCAGATCCGCTCACTGCCTCCATGTGGCTCGGGACTGTACCTAACTAAAACCTGTTTGCACGACTCTTTTGAGTCGTGGTAGGGTAGTAATCAAAGTACAGTGGGAACTCACACGAGACAAATGACGATCCCAGGTCGATGAACTAACCTGTACACATGTCACCAGGGAACTGCTATCTGACGTCAGGTATAAGACCAACTAGCATGTTCCCGGCGAGTCCTGTCCGGTGTACTCATAACCCAATGAGCACCTGTATACATCTTAGGTGAACCAACTGACACCAGTGGCTTGTGAGACCAGCCACCGCCCCTCGTCGGGGTCTCGACTGTATACACTAGTCTACTCTGGAGTATCGATACCCTGTCTCGAAAACTCCCATGACTAGGGACCTTTTGAGGATGTGCTTATAGACCCCGGCTCCCACGTATATGATTGCCATCATACTGCTGGCCGTCAAGCAAGAATCCTAAAGGCTTTATCAACGCGCAATAGTGACCTGTAAGGTCACCTAAAGCAGTACACGATGATAAAGATAAACCATATAGCATACTATCATCTTGAGTAAGACTGTCCTACCGGTATAGGTCCTACCTCAATCATTGCAATCACGTGCCTGTGATCCAATAATTGATTCTGAGGGCAATATCTCCAACAAGTTTTACACATTACAATTAGCCGATTAAGTAGATGTCTAGAAAGGTGTTAACGGAGTTACGCCCCTAGGAAAACGTGGTTTATTTTAATTAGGTCCGTGCGAAAGCATGGGGAACCTCCCTCAAAGTACCGGTATTAGCCTGGCTGAAAGATTGGCGAACTTATAGGGTGTAATTAATCCCGGCTAGTCTTTTCTTTTAGGGTTTGAAGAAAGATTTGATAAAAACAGTGGGAGCCATCCTGATTAGATAAAATTATAACCAATCTGATCTTGCAAGAACATACGCTGAGTGTTTTCTTCTCTCTCTCTTTCTCTAGGTAGCGACCTTGTCACGCCTTAATCAAGATAATAATATGGATGTATTGACTGAACCCGCTTGTTATACCGTGCTGGAGAACGTTGGTCCCGCTCCAACTTATAATTGTTATAAGACCGAGCAGAAAATAGGTGATTACCAGGATTCCCGTGCCGCCCAAACGAAGAAAGTGCATGTTGATGCATCTTCTTCGGGTGTGTTCATTACAGAGAACTGTTTCTCAGTGTCCTCTATGTTCTGGGTATAAGATACTGGATCAGGATCCCACATATGTAATTTGTTACATGAGTTGCAGATAGGTCGAGAACTAAGAATGGGTGATAAAATTTCAAGAGTTAGAAACGGTGCAATCGTTGTAGCCAAGATGTTGGCAGTTATCACCCTGTATTACCAAATATATTGATTCTGAACGAATGTTATTAGATACCGAAGTTGATATACAACATCATATCAGTCTCTTTATTTACTAAAGAAGGATATAATTTTGCATTGTTGGATAATATTTTGAACATTTCCTATATCAAGAGTTGATCGGTTTAGGTACGTTATCTAAAAGTATATACGTTCTAAATCAAACTACAGTTCTCAACGTACAGAATACACACAAGAGGAAGAGTTCAGAAATGAACGAATACTTGTTGAGGCATTGTAGACTAGGTCATATCAATGCGACTCGACTAGCTTAGTTACATTAAGATGCATATTTAAATCAGTTTGAATTTAAATCTTGTGAAACTTTCCAGACATGTCACAAAGATAAAATGACCATAGCTCCGTTTACTGGAAACAGAGAAAGAGTTAGTGAACACTTAGGATTGCTACATGATGATGTATGTAAGTCCCCTGTCTACACATGCCATGACCGGTTCTTTGTAGTTCATTACATTCACTGATGATCTCTTAAGATTAGAACATATGTTCCTGTTGAAACACAAGTCTGAAGCTTCTGAGAAATTCAATGAATATAAGTCAGAAGTAGAGAACCAAAATGGGTATAAGTATTATGTCCTTTGATGTGATCAAGGAGGAGAATACTTGAGCACGGAATTCCTGGACTATTCTAAAGGAGAATGAGATTCTCTCTCAGCATTACTCCTCCGTATACACCACAGCATGTCGGTGTATCGGGGCGGAGAAATCGCACCCTATTCGATATGGTGCGCTCCATGATGAGTATTATTGAGTTGCCTATTTCCTTTTGGGGGTTATGCACATGTGAAGCTGCATACCTATTGAATAGGGTTCCAACCAAATCAGGTGCCTACCACTCTATATACGATATGGTATGGGAAGAGCCCATGTCTTAAGTAAGTTAAGATTTGGGGTTGTCCGGCCTATATCTAAAAGCAAAATCCGTACAAGTTCGAGGCAAGATCACTTCTGTGGAAGTTTGTTGGATATCCCAAGCATTCGCAAGGGAATATTTTCTACCGCACCGAGAAATAAAAGGTGTTTTATTTCTCGGCATGACCGCCTTTTAGAAAAGAAATTTATTTTGGAAAGAAATTTGTGGTCATGAGGTAGAACTGGAAGGAGTTCTAGCTATACAAACTGCAGCCGATGATTTGGTAGAACCGGAGGATTCAATAGGTCCCGACGAATCTTAGCCTGTCCGCCGATCTGGTAGGGTTCCTCATCCACCTGAGAGATACTTCGGTTTTCTCAATGACAATGGTGTTGGGCTAACCTAGCACCTCATGAAGGGATTGGAAGCATCACATGTACCAAAGATGGAATTTTTAGGGTGCTAAGTAAGCATACATTGAATCGTTCCTAGGAAATTAGGGTTTCAAAATTTTGCACATCATCACAAGTAAGAAAAGCTAGGGTTTTGAGAGTACAACCTTTGTAGCTCCCTACGCTAGACTCCTCGGCTACTTGGGGTTTGGAAAAGGTCCGCTTGAGGTCTTCTAAAGTCCACGACGATCCACCCGAAGCTCCTTTGTCCAAGCTTGCAACTTCACTTTATCGAGAGAATGAAATGAAGCTAACACTCTAAACAAGTGGGCTAGACTTGTGTAGAATGATGTTGTGGTTCTTATTCTCACTTCAAAATCCTATCTTGTTAAGTATTTTGCTCACTTGAAAATTCTAGAGAGCAAGAGAGCAAGCTTGAAGAAGATGATGGCTTTTGAACAAGAGTGAAAAGAAAAAACTCTAAAGAGAAAAAGAAAAATATAAGTATATATATTTTTCCTTCTTCATCTCAAACCATGGTTATCTTTTATGGATATTTAATTTTACTTTAGTTAAAACACAAGAGAAAGATTAAACCATGGTCAAAAGGTATGTGAACATGGTTAGGTCAAAAGAAGAGTGTAGAAACTAATCCATGATTTAATCTTATCTCTTTTCTTTTGTTTTAGCATAAATAGAAATAATAATCCATAATATAAACCATGGTGTGAGTCTTATATTGCCACCATTTTCTATGTATAAACAACCACGATAGATGATGTATGTATGTATGTATGTATGCATGCACATCAATATGTGCATGAATCTATAAAGAAAGTATACATGCATGCATACATCCATCAAACACAAGAAAGGATTTCTAGTGAGAAACTAATGGTTAAATGATAAATCAACACTTGATTTATCAATCCGGCCATATCACATACGACCCCACCAAAAGCAAGCCGCCCGATCAATATACGGTATCCTATACGCGCATTTTAATCGGGTCTATGCGCATATTGCATACGCGCACCACAACATTTCGCCTGGACTAGGTAACTCCTTTGTGGGACTCTAAAACTCGTCAATACGCCGGCAGTGGGTGATGATCATATCAAGCACCCCCAAGCCGCAAGCGGTCAGCTAAACGTAACGGCCACCCGGGTATTGAGCGATCAGAAGAGAACAAGCGAACCTGCTGCAACTCCCGTCGAGCCAACCGGCAACACTACCCGTGCAGTCCGGTCTCCTCGTCTGATATGTCGCATATCAAGTCTAGGGGTGGTAAACGTCAAACCCCAATAACCGATAAGTCGTGCCGATGTGAGGCTCATAACTGGTCGAGAAACTACCGGTAACACTTACCAGTAAATCTCCAATCAGCCCTGGCCAGGGACTTTCCTGTTACGGCCAATCGAGCACAGTGCAACATCAACCCCCAATACCGGGAGAGACGAAACCCCTCCTATCGCTCATTGCCTCCATGTGACTCGGGACTGTACCCAAAAACCACCGTTTTGCACGCCCTCATGGACGTGGTAAGGTGGAAGTCAAAGCAAAGTGGGAATCACACAGGACTCTATGACGAAATCGGGTCTACAAACTAACCTGCACAAGTGTCACCTGAAAACTGCCATCCGACGTGAGGTATAATACAATCTGGGAGTTCTCGTCGAGTCCGTCCAGTGTACCCAGTCTGCACTGAGCACCCGTATACCATCTCAGATGTCAAACACCAATGGATATGGGATCATCCATCACCCATCTCATGGGTCGAGAAGCGTATACGCTAGTCTATACTGGTATATCGATGCCCCGTCTCGATACACCCATGACTAGGGACCTTGTAGGATGTACTTATGGACTACCATGTCCCCACTAATATGATCCGCATCATAGTCCAGGTAGTCAAATACACATCCTAAGGGCTTTACCAACATGTAACTCTAAGACAGTATAAAGAGACAAGTATACATGTTAAGATAAAGAGCAACCAGATAGCATACTATCATATCGAGCAAGAAAGTCATCTCTATATATGTCCAAGCATCCAATATAATATACATCATCTGTACAATACTGGCCTCTAGGGCATACATACAACTAACAATCTCCTACTTGCACTAGGGCCAGCTGCTGTAGTATCGCACACCGAGCATCCCAAAGAGTCTCTCAAACTGTGTCTGGGGAATGGCCTTCGTGAGTGGATCCGCTGTGTTATTCTTCGTGTCAACCCTCCTGACCTCGATCTCCCGGCGATCAAACTATCTTCCGGATCAGGTGATACCGCCTCAGAATATGCCTGGATCGCTGATGGAACCTGGGTTCCTTGGCCAAAGCCACCGCTCCATTATTATCGCAATACAAAGGTATTGGATGCTCAATGGATGGAACCACTCCAAGTTCAGTAATGAACTTCTTGATCCAGACAGCCTCTTTGGCAGCATCGTTGGCAGCGATGTATTCAGCCTCCATCGTCGACTCTGCCACGGTTTCCTGCTTGGAACTCTTCCAGCTAACCGCCCATCCGTAAAGGGTAAAGACAAATCCCGACTGCGACTTAGAGTCGTCCTTATCACTCTGGAAACTCGAATCGGTAAAGGACTCCACTTGGAGTTCTCCGTTACCATACACCAAGAGCATCTCTTTAGTCCTTCGTAAGTACTTGAGAATGCTCTTCACTACTGTCCAGTGACTCTCTCCAGGATCAGCTTGATACCTACTCACTACACTTAGTGAGTATGCTACATCGGGTCTGGTACATAGCATCGCATACATGATAGAGCCTACAGCTGAAGCATAGGGTATCCCTTGCATGCGAGCTCTCTCCAAATTAGTCTTGGAAGACATCTCTTTGGAGAGAGTGACTCCAGAGATCGTGGGTAAATTCCCGCGCTTGGATTCTTCCATACTAAACCTCTTTAGTATGGTGTCAATGTACCTGGATTGGGACAATCCCAATATCCGTTTGGATCTATCTCTATAGATCCTAATTCCCAATATGCAGGAGGCATCACCAAGATCTTTCATTGAGAATCTTTGTGATAAGAAGAGCTTGACCGATTGCAGCATAGGAATGTCATTTCCTATCAAGAGTATGTCATCCACGTACAATACGAGGAAGACAACCTTACTCTCTGCCACCTTGATACAAGGTTCATCTACTTTTTTGACGAAATCAAACTCTTTGATAACGATGTCAAAGCAGATGTTCCAACTTCGCGATGCTTGCTTTAATCCATAAATGGATTTAAGCAGCTTGCACACCTTCCCGCTGCTCCCACTATCTATGAAGCCCTCTGGCTGAGTCATGTACACGCACTCTTCTAAATCACCGTTTAGAAAGGCGGTCTTAACATCCATTTTCAAGATTTCGTAGTCATGATATGCAGTGATGGCAAGAATGATCCGGATGGATTTAAGCATATCCACTGGAGAAAAGGTCTCGTCATAGTCCACACCTGGTCTTTGATGAAAACCCTTTGCAACAAGTCTAGCTTTGAAAGTCTCCACTTTCCCATCTACACCAAGTTTTTTCTTGAAGATCCACTTGCTCCCAATGGGTTTTACCCCTTCAGGAGCATCTTCCAAAGTCCATACTTTGTTGGTGTACATGGATTCCATCTCGGACCGCATTGCATCCAGCCATTTCACTGAATCCCCACTCGTGATGGCCTGCTCGAAGCTAGTTGGGTCATCATCAACCATGATGCAATCCTCGATTCCACCATCAATGAGAAAACCGTAGTATCTCTCAGGCGGATGAGAAACCCTGCTAGATCGGCGGAGAGGCTGGGGTTCGTCGGGTACTACTGAATCCTCTGGTTCTACAAAATTATCTGTTGTAGTTTGTTCTGCTGGAACTTCTTCTAGTTCTACCTCAATGCCACTAGTCTGTTTCATAAGAAAACCTTTTTCTAAGAAAGTGGCATGTCGAGAAACAAACACATTTTGTTCCTCGGAGTGGTAGAAGATATACTCTCGCGAATGTTTGGGATATCCAACAAAATTATATAGAATAGACCTTGCCTCGAGCTTGTCCGGATTTTATGTTTTAACATAGGCCGGACAACCCCATATCTGAATAAAATTAGGACATGGTCTCTTACCATTCCATATCTCATATGGAGTGTAGGCACTGATTTGGTTGGAACTCTATTCAATAGGTATGCAGCTATCTCCAGTGCATATCCCCAGAAGGAAATAGGTAACTCAGCTGTACTCATCATAGAGCGCTCCAAATCTAATAGGGCGCGATTTCTCCGCTCCGATACACCGTTGTGCTGTGGTGTATAAAGAGGAGTAAGCTGAGAGAGAATCCCATTCTCTTTTAGATAATCTCTGAATTCATTGCTTAAGTATTCTCTTCCTCGATCAGATCGAAGGATCTTAATACTTTTGCCCGTTTGGTTCTCTACTTCATTTTTATATTCTCTGAATTTCTCAAAAGCTTCAGACTTGTGTTTCATTAGGAACACATATCCGAATCTTGAGAGATCGTCAGTGAATGTAATGAAGTAGGAAGAACCATCCCTGACATGTGTAGACATGGGACCGCATCCATCGCTATGCACCAGTCCCAAGAGTTCCGTAACTCTTTCTCCGTGTCCCGTAAACAGAGTTTTGGTCATCTTGCCTTTGAGACATGAATGGCAAGTATCATAAGATGATAATTCGAATAAATTCAAATATCCATCTTTATATAACTTAGCCAGTCGTGTCGCATTGATATGACCAAGTCTACAATGCCACAAGAAAGATTCGTTCATTTCTGAACTTTTTCTCTTGTTTGTGTTTGGTATATTGAGGACTGTATTTTGATTTAGAATGAATATGCCATTATGTAACGAGCCTGATGCAATCAACTTTTGATCTAGGAATATGTTCATAACATTATCCTTTACTACAAAATTATATCCTTCTTTACTTAATAAAGAAACTGATATAATATTGCACATCATGTTCGGTATATAATAGCACTCATTTAGAATCATTGTATCACCACTTGGTAATACTAGGGGATATTCGCCAACTGCTTTGGCTGCAATACTTGCACCATTCCCTACTTGAACGGAATGATCACCTTTTCCCAGTTCTCTACCTTTCCGTAGCTCATGTAACTGTTTACATATGTAGGATCCTGATCCGGTATCTAATACCCAGAACATAGGGTGAACTGAAAAACAGTTCTCAATGACAAACACACCCGAAGAAGTTGCATCAACATGCATGTTCTCCATTTGGGCAGTGTGAGAATCTAGATATTCTCCTGTTTCCTGTTCAGTCTTATAACACTTATAAGATAGAACGGGTTCACCGTTCCCCTGCACAGTATAACATGCGGGTTCGGTCAATACATCCATATTATTATGTTGATTAAGGCATGACATTGTCGCTACCTGGAGAGAGAGAAGAAAACACTTTAGCGTATGCTCTTGAAAGATCAGATTGGTTATTATTTTATCTAATCAGGATGGCTCCCACTGTTTTTATCAAATCTTCCTTTAAACCCTAAAAGGAAAGACTAGCTGGGATTAATTACACCCTACAACTTCGCCGATCTTTCAGCCAGGCCAGTGTCGGTACTTTGAGGGAGGTTCCCCATGCTTTCGCACGGACCTAATTAAAGTAAACCTCGTTTTCCCAAAGGCGTAACCCCGTTGACACCTTTCTAGACACCTACTTGATCGGCTAATTGTCCTGTGTAAAACTCTCCCGGGATTAACAATTACTCGCAGTGGGTATCGGGATCCAACTATCTCATAAAAGGTATGCAATCTCATTGCAAATTTCAATGCTTGAAATTCCTAATAATGCTTTTGCCCCTAGCGTCCCATGACCTTGACGGAAGCCAAACTACCCATAGGGCGCTAGTCAAGTTCAACACGTCATTTCTTGATTGAATTAAACCCACCCGTACGAGCCTTGACGGAGGCCAAACTACCGCAGCATGAATACTAAGTAGTACTTATCTGAAATGACGGAGGGCTACGCAGGTTTTTTTTCCAGAAAAACCATGAGCGTAATGAATTTGATATCGTTGTAGAATCGAGTGAATTTTGAAATGGAGTGATTTTGAGGTTTTTATTAGTTTTACTAAAGAGGTCACTCCCGGTGAAGGGATCTCGGCTCTTTCCTCATCGAATAACATGCAGGACATATCATATATATCACTATGCAAAGCAAAACTCCAAAAGCAGTCAAAAGTCAAACCGAGTGTTGTAGCATCTGCCCGTTTTGCTAAAGAGGTCACTCCCGGTGAAGGGATCTTGGCTCTTTCTCCATCGAATAAGGTGCAGGGTATATCATATATACCGCTATGCAAAGCAAAACTGTAGCTACCCCTTTTTTTTATTTAAAATTTGATTCTACAACTTCTTTTAGGTTTCTTTTCTTTCATTAATCACATTAATGAAGTCCCATCATTTAAGTCACCTAAACATCACAGATAAATACGACGTACACTTATGCCATCCGTATTCGCCTCGATGTCCCCTCGTGCACCGTTAGGTTAGGTAACTAACGACAGAGCAGGGCAGGGCTAGTGCGGGTGTAAAACATAAGTAACGTCTATATAATATATCATATATACTATATACTGTATCCATCACAGCATATCAAATGATCACATCACCGATATCGCAGTAGAAACATAGATATAATTTGGGATATACTAGGACGTCCGTATTTAGTATTTAGCCAACAATAGAAAATACGGATTCCACAGTCGCGATGAATAGCCAAGCCCATACCCTGGACCCCTACGAGAGCGGCAAGCGACCCTACCAAATCTGGAGTTTAGGAGATCCGGTCTCGACTCCTCGAGATGGCCTCCCAATGAACCCCAGAACCCGGTCACCTGTGCTCCCCTCCTTGGGTCCATCCTAATGCGGAAAAGTAAATAATATACAACACTGGTGGCATCAACCTCAACCCGGAAGTGCCCCAAATAAAAGAATATTACATTACATTTGAATTTACATGAATGAAAATGTAAAACTCTCATCTCACATAAAACCCCCTGGCTATTCAATCGTGACAATCCTGCACATCATATCTCAGCAACACATAATATCTCATATCAACAACGTAAGTAAGCATGCATACACCGATCGTCGTCAACGTATAGCAACGACAATCGGCAATACCACTACATACTATACTTACGGTCACAGAAAAGAAAGTGTAAAACTACAACATTTGGAATCCACAAACTCTTTAGACATCGTAAATCTGAAATATCACATATTTCGCATTTCATGCCTAACCTGTGTGAATTCCACATATTGTATCGCATTCCAGATAAATAGACAGTATTAAACTTTCCGAACAGATTATCAAACACCCAAGATTTCCTAAATAGCTCAACACTTGAGCGGAGTTCAAAAATTCCAGAATACGTCACAGTAGCAACGGTCCAGCCGTAGAAAGGTCAAGCCAACGGCTCATATGTGGCACGCCGTACTGCCCCAAACCCTAAGGTTCAAAAGGCAGTTCAAGACGGTCACATAATCGAGTTAAGCTTTGTTGTCTTTTAGAGGGTCCGTCACATCACATGCACGTTTTTCCGAAAGATTTAAACCCGAGAAAAATTCAACACTTGAATATTTTTCGTACCGGGAAAAATTGAGTTAGTGATATCCGTTCGAACATTTTAATACTTACTAAATTATCCGGAATAACAAAACAAAATTAAATTCTCCGATCGAATCGACAATTACAAAATGAACCCCTGAATACTCAACACTTGAGTCAAATTAAAAATACCCAGAAAATATCAATCACAGAATAAAGAATTACTGTGCAAACAGAGAAGCCAAAAGACACCATACCGTCGCGGTTCCGCGGCACAAGCAGGGATTTGCCGCGGAACCGCGGTCATTTGTACGAATCAGGTCATCGTCTTGCACTATAATTCTTAGAAAATCCTGCTGTTTTTTTTAGATATTTTTAATTCACAAAAATCCCAGATTTTAAAAATTGTTCAGAGAGGGGTTGATTTCGACGTTGTCAGGTTCGTTCGGAGTTTTAACTTCGTTAAAGTGTCGCCTAATGTTCTAGGTCGGCTCTGATACCAATGTTGGGTTAACCTAGCACCTCATGAAGGGATTGGAAGCATCACATGTACCAAAGATGGAATTTTTAGGGTGCTAAGTAAGCATACATTGAATCGTTCCTAAGAAATTAGGGTTTCAAAATTTTGCACATCATCACAAGTAAGAAAAGCTAGGGTTTTGAGAGTACAACCTTTGTAGCTCCCTACGCTAGACTCCTCGGCTACTTGGGGTTTGGAAAAGGTCCGCTTGAGGTCTTCTAACGTCCACGACGATCCACCCGAAGCTCCTTTGTCCAAGCTTGCAACTTCACTTTATCGAGAGAATGAAATGAAGCTAACACTCTAAACAAGTGGGCTAGACTTGTGTAGAATGATGTTGTGGTTCTTATTCTCACTTCAAAATCCTATCTTTTTAAGTATTTTGCTCACTTGAAAATTCTAGAGAGCAAGAGAGCAAGATTGAAGAAGATGATGGCTTTTGAACAAGAGTGAAAAGAAAAAACTCTAAAGAGAAAAAGAAAAATATAAGTATATATATTTTTCCTTCTTCATCTCAAACCATGGTTATCTTTTATGGATATTTAATTTTACTTTAGTTAAAACACAAGAGAAAGATTAAACCATGGTTAAAACGTAGGTGAACATGGTTAGGTCAAAAGAAGAGTGTAGAAACTAATCCATGATTTAATCTTATCTCTTTTCTTTTGTTTTAGCATAAATAGAAATAATAATCCATAATATAAACCATGGTGTGAGTCTTATATTGCCACCATTTTCTATGTATAAACAACCATGATAGATGATGTATGTATGTATGTATTTATGCACATCCATATGTGGATGAATCTATAAAGAAAGCATACATGCGTGCATACATCCATCAAACACAAGAAAGGATTTCTAGTGAGAAACTAATGGTTAAATAATAAATCAACACTTGATTTGTCAATCCGGCCATATCACATACGACCCCACAAAAAGCAAGCCGCCCGATCAATATACGGTATCCTATACGCGCATTTTAATCGGGTCCATGCGCATATCGCATACGCGCACCACAACATTTCGCCTGGACAAAGTAACTCCTTTATGGGACTCTAAGACTCGTCAATACGCTGGCAGTGGGTGATGATCATATCAAGCACCCCCAAGCCGTAAGCGGTCAGCTAAACGTAACGGCCACCCGGGTATTGAGCAATCAGAAGAGAACAAGCGAACCTGCTACAACTCCCGTCGAGCCAACCGGCAACACTACCCATGCAGTCCGGTCTCCTCGTCTGATATGTCGCATATCAAGTCTAGGGGTGGTAAACGTCAGACCCCAATAACCGATAAGTCGTGCCGATGTGAGGCTCATAACTGGTCGAGAAACTACTGGTAACACTTACCAGTAAATCTCCAATCAGCCCTGGCCAGGGACTTCCCTGTTACGGCCAATCGAGCACAGTGCAACATCAACCCCTAATACCGGGAGAGAAAAACCCCCTCCTATCGCTCATTGCCTCCATGTGACTCGGTACTGTACCCAAAAACCACCGTTTTGCACGCCCTCATGGACGTGGTAAGGTGGAAGTCAAAGCACAGTAGGAATCACACAAGACTCTATGACGATCTCGGGTCTACAGACTAACCTGTACAAGTGTCACCTGAGAACTGCCATCTGACGTGAGGTATAATACCATCTAGGAGTTCTCGGCGAGTCCGTCCAATGTACCCAGTCTCCACTGAGCACCCGTATACCATCTCAGATGTCAAACGCCAATGGATATGGGATCATCCATCGCCCATCTCATGGGTCGAGAAGCGTATACGCTAGTCTACACTGGTATATCGATGCTCCGTCTCGATACACCCACGACTAGGGACCTTGAAGGATGTACTTATGGACTACCATGTCCCCACTAGTATGATCTGCATCATAGTCCAGGTAGTCAAGTACACATCCTAAGGGCTTTACCAACATGTAACTCTAAGACAGTATAAAGAGACAAGTATACATGTTAAGATAAAGAGCAACCAGATAGCATACTATCATATAGAGCAAGAAAGTCATCTCTATATATGTCCAAGCATCCAATATAATATACATCATCTGTACAATACTGGCCTCTAGGGCATACATACAACTAACAAATGGGAGCGATGATTGCATCATGGGATGATGACCCAAGTAGTTTCGAGTAGGCCATCAAGAGTGGGGACTCTGTAGGAATGGCTGGATGCTAAGCAGTCTGAGATGGAATCTAGATACACCAACAAAGTATGGATTTTGGTTGCTATATCTGAAGGGTTAAATCCCCATCAGGAGCAAGTATATCTTGAGAAGATTACTTGGTGTACGTGGAAAAGTTGAGACTTTCAAAACTAAGACTTGTTGCAAAAGGTTTTGGTCATCGACCAGGTGTAGATAATGATGAAACCTTTTCTCCAGTGGTTATGCTTAAGTCCATCCGGATCCTACTTTCCATTGCTATATACCATGACTACGATATCTGGCGGTTGGGTGTCATGACTGCTTTTCTAAATAGTGATTTAAAAGAGAGCGTCTATAAGTACACAGCCAGAGGGCTTCATAGACAGTGGGAGCAGCGGAAACGTGTGCAACTTGCTTTACGGGTTAAAGCAGGCATCGCGGAGTTGGAACGTCTGTTTTGATGTCGTGGTCAAAGAGTTTGACTTCATCAAAATGGTAGATGAACCTTGTATATACAAAATGGTAGTAGAGAGTAAGGTGGTATTCCTCGTATTGTACGTAAATGACATACTCTTGATAGGAAAGGAGTTTCCTATGCTACACTCGGTCAATCTCCTCTTATCACATTGATTCTCTATATAGGATCTAGGTGATACCTCTTAAATACTGGGTTTTGGATCTATGAGATAGATCTAAGTGGATTTTAGGATTCTCACTAGGTGTAGTGAGATGGTATCAATCGATCCTGGGAAGAATTACTGGATAGCTTCCAGGGTGGTAAGGTCGACTGAACGTCAGTCATAGGCATTGTCTTTACTTTCAGTGGAGGGATGGTATGTTGGAAGAGTTACAGGCTAGATACCGTAGCAAACTAGATGATAAAGGCTGGATGCATCGCTACCAACGATACTACCAAAGAGGCAGTTTGGGTGTATATTAGTTCATGAGATGAACTTCGTTCCTACCATTGTGTGACAATGGAGTTGTGGCTTATGCCTAGGAACCCCCGTCCATCAGTGACCTAGACATATTCTAAGGCAGTATCACCTGATCATAGAGATGCTTGATCTCCAAGGAGATCGAGGTTAGGAGAGTAGACTCAGAGGATAACACGGCGGATCCACTCACAAAGACCTTTTCTAAGAGAGAGACTTTTATGGGATGGTTGAGTATGAGATACTACAACCACTGCTATATGATGGCCATAGTGCAAGTGGGAGATTGTTAGTTATGTGTATGATCTAGAGGCCATTACTGTACATGAGATGTATATTGTAGTGGATGCTTGGACATATATAGGGAGGACTTTCTTGCTCAACATGATAGTATGCTATATGGTTGAACTTTATCTTAACATGTACACTGATTGTCTTTCTGTTACGTGTTGATAAAGCCCTTAGGATGTGTACTTGACTACCTGGATTATGATGCGGATCATACTAGTGGGACAAAGATAGTCGGTAAGTACATCTTTTAATGTCCCTAGTCGTGGGTGTATCGAGATGGGGCATCGATATACCAGAGTAGACTAGCGTATAGCTTCTCGACCCATGTAGTTGGGCGATGGATGATCCCATATCCATTGGTGTTTGACATCAGAGATAGTATACGGGTGCTCAGTGGAGACTGGATACACTGGACGGACTCGCCGAGAACTCCCAAATAGTATTATATCTCACGTCAGATGGCAGTTCTCTGGTGACACTGGTACAGGTTAGTCTATCGACCCGAGATCGTCATAGAGTCTTGTGTGATTCCTACTATGCTTTGATTTCCACCATACCACGGTCAAGAGATCGTGCAAAAAGGTGGTTTTTTGGTACAGTCCCGAGTCACATGGAGGCAATGAGCGATAGGAGGGGATTCGTCTCTCCCGGTATTGGGGGTTGATGTTGCGCTGTGCACGATTGGCTATAACAGGAAGTCCCTTAGCAGGGCTGCTTCAGAGATATACTGGTAAGTATTATAAGTAGTTTCTCGACCAGTTATGAGCCTCATATCGAGTTACTGGGGTCTGACTTTTACCACCCCTAGACGAGATATGCGACATATCAGACGAACAGACCGGACTGTACGGTAGTGTTACTGATTGGATTCGCAGGAGTATGAGCAGGTATGCTTGTTGATCTTCTGATCGCTCAATACCCGGGTGGCCGTTACGTTTAGCAGACCGCTTGTGGCTTATGGGTGTTTGTTATGATCACCACCTACTGCCGGCATATTGACGAGTCTTTAGAGTCCTACACAGAGGTTTCCTGGTTCATACGAAACGGAGTAGGAGCACATATATGATATGTGCGGGACCGAGATTAATGCGTATATGTGATACCGCATTCTATTCTCGCGATTTGTGACATCAATCGGATATATGTGATATAGCCGGGTTATCGGATCAAGTGTTAATTCGATAAGTTGTTACATGAGATATTAGTCAGTTATATATGATATGGCCGGATTGTTAAATCAAGTGTTGATTTAATAATTTAATGTATAATTATATATTTGATATATTAATTTACATTAACTAGTATTGGCTCACTTAAGTTTTCTTTTCTCACTTGATTTTATGCGCATAATATATATGTGATATATATTTGTGTATATGTTTTGTGTCATACTTGATGACACATGTGAATTGGGTGTATGAGATTCACACCATGCTAGATTAATGTAGGGTTTTATTTATTTTAAGTTAAACAAAATTATGTGGAAATTGGATTGATAGTTGAAGCTTGGAGAAGCTTGTGGAACTATTGACCAAGTCCACTAATTTTGTCATACTTAACATATTTATTGACCCAACCATCAGATTAGCCATGGTTAAGTCTCTACATGGGTTAATATGTGATATTAACTCACCCATGGTTCACATTCTTCACTTGGTTAATTCCATGAGAGAATTCTTCATCTTCTTCCTCAAGCACACTAGCTTTTGTGAAGTGATGAAAATATTGTGAAAATCCAGTAGAGTGCTAAGGAATCCCAACATATGTGTGTGTGTGTGTGTGTGTGTGTGTGTGTGTGTTTTACATCCGAGCTAGCCCTGTGTCCGCCCTACCTTTACGGATGGCAAATAAATGCATTCTATTTTCGTTTTCCTAACATGCTTTTCTGTTATAGTAAAATGTTAGAGAATAAGTGTTATTATCTAAATGATAGGATTACGTTAATTTGATAAATGCAAATGAAAAAAAACATAATACGCTGTAGGAACCAATTTTTAAATAGAAACTATAACCATTTTCTTTTGCTTTGCATAGAGCTATTCAATTAGAAATATCCTGCAACTCATTCGATGAGGAAAGACCCTTGATCTCTTCATGGGGAATTCAACTCTTGAGCAAAAGATTATGTTACTATAAAAATTTTAAACCACTTGGTTTCTTCAATGATATCCAGTTAATTACCTTAAAGGTTTTCTTCAAAACAATTCTTAGCCCTCTGTCATTTCAGAAAATAGAGTACTTAGTATTCGTGTTGCGTTTTTTGACTGTGTCAAGGAGTAGTGTAAGGTAACTAAGTGATGTGTTCTTGCTTGCATTTTATGTGATTAGTTAGTACAGTCGTATAGCCTTATTGACCGTGTCAAAGGCTCGTGCGGGTGGGTCTAAATTAATTATGAAATGACGGGTTGAACTTGACTAGCGGCTTATGGTTTGTTAACTGTGTCAAGGTCATAATCCGTTAGGGGTAAAAACCATATCAGAAGTTTCAAGTGTTGAAACTTGCAATATGATTGCATACCTTCTATATGATAGTTTGGATCTCAATGCCTACTGTGAGTAATAATTACTCCCAGGAGATTTCCACTTCACAATTAACCAACCTATTAGGTGTCTAGAAATGTGTTTAGAGGTTACTCCTCTAAGAAAACAGGGTTATTAAATTAGGTTCGTGCGAAATGGGGGACTTTATCGGAGTATTTGCACTGACCTGGCCGACCGATTAGCAAACTAATGGGGCGTACATTATCTTGGCTAGTTCTCTTTTTATGGTTTGAAGGGGGATTTGACGGAACAGTGGGAGCCATCTTGATTAGATAAATTAATAAACTGATCCAATCTTGCAAGAGTGCACGCTAAGTGTTTCTTTTCTTTCTCTACTTGCAGCGACCATAACTGGCCATAAACAAAAACTCATAAAACTATGTTTACTGAACCTTTTTACAATCGTTGACTTTGGAATTTCATGATTGCCCTAATTCATGACAAAGTCGCATATGTCCTTGCCGCTTCTACTTCCCCTTTGCCTTCTTCAGAACCCTCTATATCATATACAGAAATTCATATTGCTTGGAAATGACATCTCATATAGTTACATACAAACTCGAAGAAATTGTTTCAGTCCGAAAATAGCCACTGGTTCAGAAGAAATGGAATTGTATGATTCTGTTGTCTCTCCCCTCCACCTTCTCTCAAGTTAAGAGTTCCTTAAATTAGGAGAGTACACCAGTTACGCTTGTTGAATAATCTTCTTCTAAACTTTAGGCTGGTGCTAAAAGGTATGGAAGGAAGAAAACCAACTAGTATAAGTATGGTGTTCAGAAGATAAGATGTAGAGACATATAAAAGGGTTGAAGTGAGGGGAAAGAAAATTGCAACTACTGTCATGAGCCTGCGAAGTGGAAGAGGAATTACTAGGAATACCCGACCACCTTCTTGAAACATTTTTTTATGTTTCTAATTTTCCTGTGTAGTTGTAATTGCAAACTATTTCTCAATTAACTCTGACTTCTAGGTATATGGATACCAAATTAGAATTCCACATCTGTAAGACGTTACAGATGCTGAGAAAGAGTAGAGTATTGGAAAAAAAGGTGATTTGATCCTCAATATTGGAAATCGGAGCAATTGTTGTTGTTGGGGAAAATCACCTGGTTTTGCCTATCGGCAAACATTTGGTTTTTGAATAACCGTTGATATGCACAAACTTTTAAAACTAATATATCTATCTCTTTATTTGATAAAGTGTGATATAAATTTTTGAAAATTATGTTATGAACATTTACCCTCATCAATTGTTGATTGGGTAAGGTGCATAAAATTACGGTATAAATATTCTTAAGAAAAATACAGTTCTCAACTTACAACACACGGAGTAAGAGTTAGTGAACTCTTAGGATATATACATAGTGATGTATGTGGCCCGATGTCCATACAGACAAGGGGCCGGTACTCATATTTCATTCCGTTCACCTATGAGTTCTCTGGTTTTAGACACGCATTCTAGTTGAAATGCAAAGTCCAAAGATTTTTGAGAAGTTCATATGGTATAAGAATAAAGTAGAGAACAAGTCGTTGGAAGTATCAAGATTGTTCGATGTGATCGAGGATGTGAAAACTTAAGCTCGATATTTCGTAGTTGCCTAATTGAGAATTTGATTCTCTCTCAGATTACTCCTCCATATATACCATTGTATTATAGAGTATCGGAGATGATGGCTAGCTCATCCTATGATGAGTATTGCTGAGATGACTTTTTCATTTTGGGATATGCACTGGAAACAGCTTCATACCAATTGAATATGGTTCCATCTAAATTTATGCCTGAGACTCTATATATGATATAGAATGAGAACATATCTTAAGCTTATTAAGATATGGAGTTATCCTACATTTGCTGAAAGCATAATCCAGACAAGTTCAAGGCACGTTTCGGTAATAAGCAGTTTGTGGGTTATCCCAAGTATTCGCAAGGGTTTAACTTCTACCATTTTCAAGATCAAAAGTTGTTTTGTTCTTGACACACCATCTTTTCCATAAACGGAATTTTTTACAAAATAAATTAGTGGGAGTATGGTAGAACTGTAAGTGATTTTAGAACTACAAACGATTGCTAAAAATTTAGCAAAACCTATGGATTCAATTGACCCTGACAAACCTTCGCCACTCGGCAGTTTTAGTAGATGATCTCAGCCACCCGAGTGATACTTCGGTTTCCTCATAGATGGTGATGGGGAGGTTAACATCATGTTTGATGATGACCCTACTAGTTATCAGCATGCCATAGGAAGTGGTAACTTCCGACTGATGGCGCATGCCAATATATCCAATTTGGACTCCATGCACTACAGCAAATTACAGACTTTGTTGGATACTCCTGAAAAGGTAAAACTCATTAGGAACAAGTAAATCTTTTAAATATCATTGTAGATGGAAAGGTAGTAACCTAATAAAGCTAGAATTGCAGCAAAAGGTTTTCATCAAATCCGGTGTGGATTGTGATGAAACTTATACTTCAGTGGCTATGCTGAAGTCCATACAGATATAACTTGCTACTACTGCTTTTCATGACTTTTAAGTTAAGGCATGTGAATGAATATAACATCTTTCTAAATAGAAATTTAGAAGTGTATGTGCATATGACTCTGCCAGAGGGTTATCGTGGTCAGTAGAAGCAGCAAAACGCGTGCAAATTACTTAAGTCTATTTATAGACTAAAGCAGGCATCGCGGAGATGGATCGTCTGTTTTGATGTTATGGTGAAAGTGTTGACTTAATCAAAATGATAGATGAACCCAGTATTTGTAAGAAGGATGTAGGGATTACTGTCATATTCCTCATATTGTATATTGATGACATCCTCCTAATAGAAAATGATGTTCCTATGCTACAATTAGGTCAAACTGTAGTTGCCACAGATATTCTTCTAAAAAGGATTTGGTTAACATATCATTGATTATGGTGACTAGATCTATAGATATAGATTTGGAAGGATTTAGGGAGGTCCCAATCCAGTTACTATGACACCATTCTAAAGTGGTTTAGAATGGATGACTCCTAACATGGTGGTTTACCTGCATAAAATAGAGTTACCCTCTCTATAGAGATTTCTTCTAGACTGATGAGGAGAGGGACTCGCATGAATGACATTATATATGTTATGGCTGCAACGTCAATCACACGATGTAATGTACCAGACCAGATGTAGCTTATGCAATTTCTATAGTAAGCGAATACAAGTCTAATCCTGGAGAAACAAAGGATAGCAATACAGAACATATGAGAATGTTCTTGGTGTATGGTGATGGAAGCCTCCATCTGGAGGCGGTTACCGATTCCAGCTTCCAAAGTGACATGGATGAAAGAGTGTCTATCACAAGTTATAAGTTTACTCTCTTATGAGAAGCAGTATATTGGAAAGGGTTCCAAGTGGGATACTGAGGTAAACATGGCGCGGGATGCTGATTATAACTCAGCAAAGGATATATCCTAAGAATTTGTTTGAATAAATGAGTTTATTTATGAACTTGGTCCTATCAGCTATCTAAACAAATTCTAAAAAAGGTATCGCTTGAATCGGGAGATACATGAGATAGTTGATCTCCGCGAAGTCGAAATAAAGAGAGATGAAGTTAGAAACTAAAGTATATCGATTCTAAGGTCGCAACGTTTGTGACCCCCGCGGAATAATAAAATAAAAATTTAGAGGTCATAGCAACAACATCTCACCACAAGATCATAAAACTCACTACAAATTGCTAAAATAACTAAACAAGAACTAAATTAGGAGTTAAAGAAAACTACAACTTTTGTAGCATCTTCATATGCTCCTTAGATGAACTCTAGTTAAGCTCCTTGTTGATGGAGCAAGCTTGCTCGATGATCGCCTTGTTGAAGATGATCCATCTTGATATTACTTCAATCCAAGCTCCAACTCCGTATGATCATATCAAATGAAATAACTTGCTAATTAAATTTGCTAATTCTAATTATCAAGAGATGCAGGAATTTAATCTCACTAATTTCTTCTTATTTCTTTTCTTTCTCTTCATTTATCAAAACCAAGAGAGAGAGTGGAGTGATAAGAATGGTTAAAGTATAAAGATGAGAATACAAGATAAGCATATTTATCCTTAAGAATAAAACAAAAGCGAGTCATTAGTTCCTACACAATGCTAAAGATATGAGCCATTTCTTCTATTCAAAAATAAATAAATATTTTTTGTTCTCATCTTTAACTCATGTAATTCTTATACATACAACTTTCATGTGTAAACACACATGACAAAGTGATATAATAATATTTATATCAAATATAAGTATTATAAAAGAGAAGGAAATATAAAGTGAGCATGATATATATATATATATATATATATATATATATATATATATATATTAAATCAATACTTGATTTAATAATCCGGTTATATCATATATAATTCGGCATATATATATATATATATATATATATATATTAAATCAATACTTGATTTAATAATTTGGTTATATCATATATAATTCGGCAAATATCACAAAACACTTAATTGAAATTCGGTATCATATACTCGTATTTAATCAAGCTCTTACACATATCCCTATACATGCCCTATATCGTTTCACCTGTTGTAACGACCCTGAATTTTCTGTACAAAATTTTTCTTCTTAAAGTACAGAAAGGAGTTTGCAGGCCTGAGCACAATCTAAAAGTTATACTTGTTTAAGAACAACATGAAATAGCTTGTAGCTCATTGGTAAAGCCTTGCATTGCTGTGACATAGCTCCTGTGTTCGAATCCCATCAGCCACATATTATTTTTACTGATTTTTCTTTTAAAGTGTTTGGAAGCCCAAAAGTTTACACGTGCACTGCACACAGAAATATAAAGTCAGAGAAATCTAACATGTGCAAAATGTTGTATGAACTGAGAAGAGACACATGGCAGAGATCCACCATCCCCTACTCATAAAATGGCCGGCGAGATTCGCCCTAGGGCCGGCGACAACGGGTCCCCCATGGGGAAAAGTACCCATGCTTTGCACACTTGTTGATTGGCCTACCCCCCATTACCCCTGCACTGTTTGTTTCCTCTGCAATTTAACAGAGAATTCAATTTCAACTTTAATCCAATTTTTAATGCATTTTAATTCATTCTTTCAATTCCGAAACCCTAATTCCACACTATAAATACAACCCCATACCCTAGGCCCTCCTCATTCTGAAATCCCTAAACAAAATTATCAAATTTTTCCAAGTAGAAGTGGAGTTAGCCCAAGGTCAACTTTCGGCGAGGAAATGAAGCAATTCAAGCGACCCTGCGGTGCCATGGCGACTACACAATCTTCTCCTACCTTATCTTCACCGTTCTATTTAGTAAGTCCCACCCCCTTCTTCTCTTTATACTTAAAAAGTCTCTTTTTATAAAACATGTCAGAAGTGGAGTTAACACCGACATCTTCTTTAAAACATTATAAAATCCACTTTTTCTTATATTTCCTTCATGTATATTCCTACACCATACTTGTTAATAATAAAACTAAAGTTTAGAAAAATTTTCGCTCTAAAATATCATGTTAAATAACTTAAATTTCACTTTTACATGAATATACTATGAACTTTGTATCGACCATATTTATTTGTTGTGCTTGCAGTTACCTATAGAAAAACATCACGGGGTAATGACCTGCCCTTCACAACATACATGATTCCATAGCACGATTTTCTTTGCAACATATTTTCGTGGTGAATACAACATTTTTTTAAAATACCATGAACTATAAAAACTCGTTTTTTTAAATTGTATTATAAAACTCTTTGCAATTATGTCTGTACAACCCATTTTGGGAAACTCGGTATTGGATGGTGCAGATTATCGCACATTCTCTTGTTAGTCAAATGTAGTCCCTAGAGGCCATTATTGTGTATTATAGTGGATGCTTAGACACACACACACACACACACATAGGACTTTGTTGCTCGACATGATAGTATGCTATCTGGTTGCTCTTTATCTTAACATGTACACTCGTATTATTATACCGTCTCTCTGATACATGTTGATAAAGCCCTTAAGATGTTAGCTTGACTATCGGGACTATGATGTAGATCATACTAGAGGGGCTTGTGTAGTCCGCAAGCACATCTTTTAGCCGTTTCTAGTTGAGGGAGTATCGAGATAGGGCATCGATATTTCACAATAGACTGATGTGTACGTTTCTTGATCCTGTATAGGGGCGATGGTTGATCCTACAACCATTGGTGTTTCACATCAAAGATTGTACACAGGTGCTCATTAGAGGATGAGTACACCAAACGGGACTCGCCGAGAACTTCTACTTGGTACCATACCTATCGTCAGATAGCAGTTCTCTGGTGAAACTGGTACAGGTTAATCTGTAGATCCGAGATCGTCATAGTGTCTTGTATGGTTCCCACCGTGCTTTGATTTCCTCCCCACCATGGCTCAAAGGAGTCGTGCAAACAAGTGGATTTTGGATACAGTCCCGAGTCACATGGAGGCAATGAGCGATAGGAAGGGTTTCGTCTCTCCCAGTATAGGGAGTTGATGTTGCGCTATGCTCGATTGGCTATAACAGTAAGTCTCTGGCCAGGGCTGATGAGATTTACTGGTAATTGTTATCAGTAGTTTCTTGAACGGTTATAGGCCATACATCTGCATGACTTATCAAGTTACTGGGGTCTGACGATTCTATCCCTAGACTTGATATGCGACATATCTAATGAAGAGACCGGGCTATACGGTAAGTGTTGCTTATAGGATTTGCGGGAGTTTGGACAAGCTTGTTTGTTGATCTTCTATTCGCTCAATATCTGGGTAGCCGTTACGTCCAGCTAGTACCGCTGATGGCTTGTGGGTGACCGATATGATCATTACCTACTGCTGGCGTATTGACGAGTCTTTAGAGTCCCACACAGAGGTTTCCTAGCTCAAGCGAAATGAAGTAAGGCACATATGGTGATATGTGCGGGAGCTTGATTAAATACGAGTATGTGATACCGTATTCTAATCTTGTGATATTTGATATCGGTTAGGTTATATCTGATATAACCAGATTGTTGAATCAAGTGTTGATTCAATAACATGTTATATATATATTTGATACTGGTCAGTTATATATGATATGACTGGATTATTGAATCAAGTGTTGATTTAATATAGTATTGAATATTTTTCGGTTATATGTGATATGACCGGGTTATTGAATCAAGTGTTGATTTTATAATATGATATATATATATATATGATATTAGTTTTCATATGATATAACCGGATTATTGAATCAAGCGTTGATTTAATAATTTGATATATATTTTTATATTTGATATATTAATATATAGTAACTAATATTGTGCTCACTAAAGATTTTCTTCTATTTGAAATATATTTAATATATATGTGATATATATTAATATGTGCATTTATATATTGTGTCATGGTGGATGATAAGTTGGACATGGGTGTATGAGACTCATACAAAGACTAAAGATAATTAGGGTGTTTATTTATTAAGAGTAAATTAAAATGAGGTGGAAATGAGCATGACTTAGATACTTGTGGAAGCATGTAGAAGCCATGACTCATCCCACTAATTTTGTTTTACTCTAGATATTTTCTCACCCTAACCATTATTTTTAGCCCATAGTTAACTCTCTACTTAATCTCTTGAGATATTTTCTTCACCCTTGTTCATCTTCTTCCTTCTCCAGATTTTCTTAAGTGGAAAAAGAAAAGGAGAAAAAGAATTCTAAAGTGAGCAAAATTCTTATTTTATCAACCTAATCTCATCTAACCGATTAGATTAGATTGTTTGCTTCACTAGTTCTTTCATTAGTGAAGAGGTAGCTTGAGTTAGAGTAATTTCAAGGTGGATCATCTTCAGCCTCGAAGACGATGAAGCAAGCTCATTTCTTTCACCAAGTGGAGCCTAAGAAGAGTTCTAGGGACTACACTTGGAGCTTAGGGACTACTACTTGGAGCTTTAGAAGTGAAGGACCGGTCTATAAAGGTTGTATTCTCTATTCACTTAATGTAAAGATTGTTTACTTGCTTTCAAACCCTAATTCTCTTGTTCGATTCTAGGTCAGTATAGCTTAGACTTCTAGATTGTTTAAAAATTGCATACTTGATGCATGTAGAAACCTAATAGAGGTGCTAAGACACACTTTCATGGTATCAAAGGCAATCTAGAGCATTAGGTAAGGTCTTGACGACGTTAAAGTGTTCGATCGAAGTTCAAAAACCCACTTTTTACAAGTTTCTGTCCACTTTTCAAAAGTTGATATTTTGCACATTAAAAATATTCAAAAAATCGTGCAACTTAAATTATGGAGCCCTAAAAATTACGAGTCCCTAACTCCATCAAGGAGCCACGGAACCGCGGCCCAAACCCTTGTTTGGCCTCGGTTCCGCCACAATCTTGACGAGTTGTGGGATCATTTTTCTTCTGCTGCTCCATTTTTGTATTTGGCATTTTTTAGGTATTTTTAGTGAGGCTCAAGTTGTCGAGGTCTCTTTGATTTATGGGTGTTTGATGAATCGATCGAAAAGTTTAACATCGTCTAGATAGTTTTCATATGTGATACAATATTTGGAATCCACATTAATTAGTTTTGTGAAAACTGGTTTGTTGTTTTTAAATCTCGCGTTTTAGTCTCTTTTGATCGATTGCCACGGAATTTTGATTCGGATCAAAACTCCATCGCAATCTCGTATTGTACGCGAATAGTCTCTGGGAAACACTACTAGATAGACACGCCCCGTTGCGTCGACCAAGTGACTATAGGAGAACATCGTAGCCAAAAGTATCCACTCCGGTGCTCGCTGCCGCAGTGTTCCACCTAAGTGCTCTTCGTTGACGGCATCGGGGGTGCAGCAATCTACTAAAGTTCCCGACGAGTATTCGATCAAGTCATCGGCAATCTTGTTGAATTGCCCGACGAGTTAATGAAAAGTGCTTTCAATTCGAGACTTAAATGCAAGATTTATTGGGTTAGGTATGAAATCCGAGATATGAGATATTTCGGGTTTATGATATCTAAGGTTTGGTGTGGATTAAAATTATTGTAGTTTTCTATTTCTTTTCTGCGACCGTAAGTGTAATATGTGGTGTATCTCCGATCTCGTTGCAATACGTCAACGACATTCGGGATACGTATATTTTCTTACGTTGATGACATGTGATGTTATGTGTTGCTTATGATATGTTATATTGGGTCGTCGTGAATGAATAGCCGGGGGTTTTTGCGTGTGATGAGAGTTTTCCAATCTTCATTCATGTAAAATATGTATGTAATATTTTTTTATTGGGACACTTTCGGGTTGAGGATGATATCACCATTGATGTATACTATTTACTTTTCCGCATTAAGATAGACCCAAAGCGGGGAGCACCAGTGACCGGGTTCTAGAGTCCAGTGGGAGACCATCTCGAGGAGTCGAGACCGTGTCTCCTAACTCTAGAATTGGCAGGGTCACATGCCGCTCTCATAGGGGTCTAGGGATGTGGGTTTGGCTATTCATCATGACTGTGGAATCCGTTTTTTCATTACTGGCTAAATTTAAAACACGGACCTCCTAGTATATCCTATATTTCATATGTTTGCTTCTGCTGCCTGAGTTCTGTGATGTGATCATATAACTGCGTGAGATGAATGCTATATATATGATATATATAATAAACGTTGCTTATGTTTTGCACTCGTGCTAGTCCAGCCCCCGCTCTGCCGTTAGTTAAGTAACCTAACGGTGCATGACGGGGCCTGTGGAGAATGCGAATGGCATAAGCGTACGTTCTATTTTCGTTTCTTCTGTGATGTTTAGGAAAAATAAATGATGGGACTTCATTAATGAGATTAATGAAATGATAAGAAACCTAAAGTTGTTGTATAATCAAATTTTTCAAAAAGGTAGCTCTAGTTCTTGCTTTGCATAACAGTATTCTTTGATGAATATCCAGCACCTCATTCGATAATGAAAGAGCCTAGATCCCTTCACCGGGAGTGACCTCTTTAGATAAACTAGCAAATACTACAACCCACTCGATTTGTTTTGAAAACTACTTGATTTTAAAAGCGGAGCTTAAACCACTCCTTTTCAAATCACTCGATTCTATAACGATATCAAGTTCATTACGCTAAAGGTTTTCTTAAAAACCCGTCGTAACCCTTCGTCATTTCAGATAAAGACTATTTAGTATTCGTGCTATGTTTTTAGCCTCCATTAAGACGTAGTGTGCGGTAGCTAATTAGTGCTTATCTGCAGCATATGATGCGATTGGATTAGGTTAGTCGTACGACTTTGTTGGCCTCCGTCAAGGATCGTGCGGGTAGGTTTAATTCAATCACGAAATGAACGGATTGAACTTGACTAGCGGCCTATAGTTTGTTGGCCTCCGTCAAGGTCATATGACGTTAGGGGTAAAAACAGATATTAGGAATTTCAAGTGTTGAATATTTGCAATGAGATTGCATACCTTCTGTGAGATAGTTGGATCACGATACCCACTGCGAGTAAATGTTAATCCTTGGAGAGTTTTCTAATTTACAATTAGCTAATCCAATAGGTGTCTAAGAAAGGTGTTAACGGGGTTATGCCCCTGTGGAAACGAGATTATTTAATTAGTTTCATGTAAAAGCACATGGAGACTCTCTCGGAGTACCAATACCTGTCTGGCTGACCGATTGATGAATTTGTAGGGTGTAATTAATCCCGGCTAATCTTACCCTTTAGGATTTGAAGGAAGATTTGATAAAAATAGCGAGAGCCATCCTGATTAGATAAGATAATTACCAATCTAATTTTGCAAGAGCGCACGCTAAAGTGTTTTCTTCTCTCTCTCTCTCTCCAGGTAGCGATCATGACACGCCTTAATCTAGATAATAATATGGATGTATTGACCGAACCTGCTTATTATACTGAGCTGTGGAACGTTGGTTCCGCTCTATCTTATGATTGTCATAAGTCTAAGTAAGGAATAGGGGAATATCGGGATTCCCACGCTACCTGAATGAAGAAAGAGCATGATGATGCATTTTCTTCGGGTGTGTTCGTTACCAAGAACTGTGTCTCAGTATACTCTACGTCCTGGGTATTGCATACCGTATCAGGATCCCACGTTTGTAATATGTTACATGGGTTAAGAAGAAGTAGAGAACTAGGAAAAGCTGACAAGTCTCTCATAGTAGGGAATGGTGCAATTGTTGCAGCCAAAGCAGTTGGCGAATATCACCTTGTATTACCAAATGATAATACATTGATTTTGAACGACTGTTATTTCGTACCAAAAATGATGTGCAATATAATATCAATTTCTTTATTATATAAAGAAGGATATAGCTTTGTATTAGAGAAAAATATTATGAACATTTTCTTAGATCAAGTATTGATTGGGTTTGGTACGTTGTATAACGGTATATACGTTCTAAATCAAACTATAGTTGTAAATATACATAACAAACACAAGAGGAAAATTTCAGAAATGAACGAATCCTTCTTGTAGCATTATAGACTTGGTCATATCAATGCGACAAGACTAGCTAAGTTGCATAAAGATGGATATTTAAATCAGTTTGAATTTACATCTTATGACACTTGCGAGTCATGTCTCATAGGTAAGATGACCAAAAATCCATTTACATGACACGGAGAAAGAGCTACTGAACTCTTTGGACTGATACATAGTGATGTATGCGGTCCCATGTCTACACATGCAAGGAAAGGTTCCCGTACTTTATTACATTCACCGATGAACTCTCTAGATTTGGACATGTGTTCCTGTTGAAACACAAATATGAAGCTTTTGAGAAATTCAAGAAATACAAGTACGAAATTGAGAACCAGATGAGTAAAAGTATTAAAATCCTACGATCTGATCGGGGAGGAGAATACTTAAGCACGGAATTCTGTGACTATTTAAAAGAGAATGGGATTCTCTCTCAGCTTACTCCTCCATATACACCACAACACAATGGAGTTTCGGAGCGGAGAAATCGCACCCTATTAGACATTGTGCGCTCTATGATGAGTGTTGCCGAGTTACCTATTTCCTTTCGAGGTTATGCACTTGAGACAGCCGCATACCTATTGAATAGGGTTCCGACCAAATCAGTGCCTACCACTCCATATGAGATATGGGAGGAAAGAGACCATGTATTAATTTTATTAAGATGTGCGATTGTCCGGCCTATGTTAAAAAGAAAAATCTGGACAAACTCGAGACAAGGTCTGTTCTGTGTAAATTTGTTGGATATCCCAAACATTCACGAAGTTATATCTTCTACCACACCGAGGAACAAAAGGTGTTTTTTCTCGGAATGGCACTTTTTTAGAAAAGGAATTTCTTATGAAAGAAATTAGTAGTCATGAGGTAGACTAGAAGAATTTCCAGCCACACAAACTATAACTGATGATTTGGTAGAACCGGAGGATTCGATAATCCCCGACGAATCTCAGCAACTCCACAGATGTAGTAGGGTTCATCATCCACCTGAGTGATAGTACGGTTTTCTCATAGACGGTAGAAGTGAGGATTGCATCATGGAAGATGATGACCCAACTAGTTTTGAGCAGGCCTTCACAAGTGGAGACTCAATGAAATGGCTGGATGCTATGCGACCAGTGTCGACTATGATAAAACATTTTCTCCTGTTGCTATGCTTAAGTCCATCAGGATCCTACTTGCCATTGATGCATACCATGATTACGAAATCTGGCAGATGGACACCAAGGCCGGCTTTCTAAATGGCGATTTAGAAGAGAGCGTGTACATGACACAACCAGAGGGCTACGTAGATAGTGGGAGCAGCGGAAAGGTATGCAAGCTGCTTAAATCAATTTACGGATTAAAGCAGGTATCGCGGAGATGGAACATCTGTTTTGATGTGGCAGTCAAAGAGTTTGACTTTATCAAAAACATAGATGAACCTTGTGTTGGGTATAGTGCTCTCAGAGTCAATTATTGGATCACAGGCACGTGATTGGAATGATTGAGGGAGGTCCTATGCCGGTTGGACAGTCTTATTCAAGATGATAGTATGCTATCTGGTTTACCATTATCATCGTGTACTGTTTTAGGTGACCTTACAGATCAGTATTGGGCGTTGATAGAGCCCTTAGGATTCTTGCTTGACGGCCAGCAGTATGATGGCGATCATATACGTGGGAGCTGGGCTCTATAAGCACATCCTTAAAAGGTCCCTAGTCGTAGGAGTTTTCGAGAAAGGGCATCGATACTCCAGAGTAGACTAGTGTATACAGTTGAGACCCCGATGAGGGGCGGTGGCCGGTCTCACAAGCCACTGGTGTCTGTTGGTTCACCTAAGATGTATACAGGTGCTCATTGGGTTATGAGTACACCGGACAGGACTCGCCGGGAACATGCTAGTTGGTCTTATACCTGATGTCAGATAGCAGTTCCCTGGTAACATGTGTACAGGTTAGTTCATCGACCTGAGATCGTCATTTGTCTCGTGTGAGTTCCTACTGTACTTTGATTACTACCCTACCATGGCTCAAAGGAGTCGTGCAAACAGGTTTTAGTTGGGTACAGTCCCGAACCACATGGAGGCAGTGAGCAGATCTGCAGGGGTTCGTCTTTCCCTCTATTTGGGGTGAGGTCGCGCTGTGTCTAGGATTGCCATTACACGAAGTCCTTGACCAAGGAAGGAGATTTACTTGTAGGTATTCCAGTAGTATCTCAGGGTGTTCTGGGCTACACTCTGACACGACTTGTACCGCTTTTGGGGGTCTGACTTTTACCAACCCCCTAGGCCCGCCATGCGATACTCATAGACGAACGGACCGGACTGTACGTATATTGTCACTGACAGGCTCAGTAGGGTATCAGGATGAGTTCGCTCATCGACCTCCCTTTTCGTCAATACTTGGTAGCCCGTTACGCACGGCTAATACCTCTGACGTGCTGGTGGTTAAATCCACAGCCAAAGTATTGATGAGTCTTTAGAGTCCCCCACAGACAGTTTCTCAAGTTTCGGGCGAAACGCTGTAGAGGCCGTATGGATATATGGCAGGGTTCGATTATATACGTGTGGTATTGCACGGATCATGATCAGGCGGATAATACTAGTGGGCTTTGGTTTAAGCCGGATCCTAATATTGTACAGTGTAGATTTTGTCTCATTGCATCTGTATTCGGTCGGAATGCAAATACGGGTATGTATATACAGTCGCGGGGTTTTCCAGTAATTTATTACCGGATCACTTTTTGAAGTTGCCGGCTTGCTTTCGTTTCGGCCATTTTCCTTTCTATCTTTCTTTGGCTGAAAATTGGTGTGGAGGGGGTTATTTGCAAATGTGCAAATTAGCAAAGTGGAGGGTGGTTTTTGTAAGTTGTTTCATGATGATTCTACCATCCTTTGACTTCTCTTGGTTCATCATTACTTGACTTTTGTGATGGGATGGTTGATGAGGAGGAGACTTTGTATGATGAGGATTAGTATGGACTTTGTTGTGATGATGATTCCTAATCATCACCCTTCTTTCTTTCTTGTATGATTGCTCACTCCCTCTTTCATTCTCCTAGCATGGACGGCCACACAAATGGGGAGGGGGGCTGTCCAAATTTTGGTGTGGGAAATTACTCTCATTTGCTTTGCAAAAAATCCCTTTTGGTTCATCTAAAAAACTATCTCCATCTCCACATTCATATGGCAACTTCTTATAACCCCATGAGACATAGTGTTCTACACTATTCTATAGCAATCTTGGACGCGTCAGCTTTCCAACTTCGTGTCCGAGTTGCCTCGGTTCAAGAGGTGGGAGCCCGTAAAAAGATTCGGCGATGTGGTGCCCTTTCCGACGAGGAGATCGAGACCGGAGATTCCGCGAGGAGATCGGGATGGTGGCCGAAGACCGAAGGACACGGATCGCTCGGTATAGATCTCTACCCTTTCTCTAGTTTGCTAGTAGTAGGTTAATGGTCCGATCCGGGTTTATAGTCCATGGTAGTGCCAGTTTCTGTTTAAAGAAAAGTTTTTGTTTCCGCATTTTGGCCTCGTTCAGACGGCCGGGACGCTGCCGTGCACTTACATGGTATCAGAGCCAGGCCGTTAACCTATTCTTGCTTGTTCCAACATATTTAAAATATCGATCGAACGGATTTTCTAAAAACCGCGATTTCAATTTGACAGTTTCTGTCGATTTTCTTTTGTTGTCAAAAAATTATTTAGTATGTTTCAGAAAATCAGGCAGGGTTTTATGTGAACACTGAAGAAAAATGGTCGCATGAAGTTACTGTATAGCCGCGGAACCGCGGCCGTAACCCCCTTTTGACCGCGGTTCCGCCGCAGAAAAATAAAGTCTCTGCACCATTTTTCCTACAGTGATTCCTGAGTTGAAATTGGGGTTTCTGGTAATTTATTTTTGGGCCCATATTTATTTTGAGTGCTACAGTTGTGCTTGGGGCCCACTTCAGGAAATTTAGTCGATCGAAAATTTTAAACATGTTAGTTCACAGTATTTACATTATATCTGCGACCATGAATGTCATTTGATCGGTAAATTCTGTCTAACTGCTATAGCCCTTTTAGACGGATTTGCGAACGTGACATTCACGTTGATGTTCTGTGTTGTGCTGTGATGTTGCGGATTTATCGTGGTGGATAGCCTGGATGCAATGGTAGTACAGTTTGGTTGTATATGTACATTTGATATTGCGGGACGAGCGTTCGACATGTGGACTGTCGTCACTGCCTGTTTGTATATTATTCTTTTAGGGCACGACCGGGCTGAGGTCGATGCACCCGTTGTATATATTTTACTTTCTGTACTACGATTACCCCGCGGTGGGGTGCACGGGTAGCCGGGTTCTAGAGGGCAGCGGACCCGCATATCATGGCTTTGAGACGGAGGGGGCTTCACTCTAGAATTGGCGGGCTATTCACCGCACTCGTAAGGGGTATAGGTTGACCCAATGCTCAACTTACCGGATTCCGTGAAGTGCTGGGTGGTCCATTCACTTTGTTGAAGGGGGCTGCCTCGCTTCAGGTTTTGGCGGGTAACTTACCGCGCCCGTAGGGGTCTAGGATTTCATTGCACAGGCTATCCACACGACCAGGAGAACGTCGGGGTTCAGTAGCGGCTCTGTGAAACCCGGGGATCCCAAATATCTGCATTGTTCTGTGATGCTTATTACATTTCTGTGATGCATTTTATTACGCCTTGAGCGATTATTATATATTGATATATATACTAGTAGATGTTGTATATATTTTGCATCCGCGCTAGTCCAGTCCCCGCTCTGTCGTTAGTTAAGTAACCCAACGGGAATGCGGATGGCATATACGTACATCATTATTTTCGTTCTTTATTGGTGTGATCAATTGATGGCACTGCATTGATTCGGATCAATGCAAACTAAACAAACCTATTCTGATGTTGTTAGAACATTTTTCATAAAGCTGTTATTGCAAGGACATTCTCTTTTGATTTGCACAGTGGTATTCGGTTATGAATATCCATCACCTCAGTCGACGAGCTAAGGGCCGAGATCCCCTCACCGGGAATGACCCCTTGGACAGAAGTTTGCGTCAGGGTAATAACTTCACTATAGCCGATAGCCTTTTGCTTTGCATCGTGGTATTCAGTTGGAATATCTTGCACCTCATTCTACGGGGAAAGAGCCGAGATCCCTTCACCGGGAGTGACCTCTTTAGCAAAGGTTTTCGTCACTATATTTTTATAAAAAAGTTATCCGGTTCCTTCAACGATATCAAGTTCATTACGTTAAAAGTTTTTCGCCAAAAAATAGACGCAGCCCTCCGTCATTTCAGATTAGTATTGCTTAGTATTCGCGCTACGTTTGTCGTTGCTATTCGCCTAGGCGTAGTGTGCGGTAGCTCTGTAATGCTTTCTGTCGAATGGATATGTGGATTGGTTAGGACGGTCGTACGACTTTGTTGATTATACGTTAAGGGTCGTGCGGGTGGGTTTAACGCAATCAAGATAATGACGAGTTGAACTTGACTAGGACCTTTTGATTTGTTGATTATTCGTCAAGGTCACTTGGGTCCTAGGGGTAAAAATCACATTGGGAGTTTCTAAAGAAACTGAAACTTGCCAGGCATACGCATACCTTCTGGAGTGTGATAACGTGAGTGGATTCCATCACGTTATCATGCGATGATAGTTGGATTCCGATTCCCACTGATGAGTTAGTTTACTCCTCGGGTGATCCCGACTAATTCTTCTTTCAGGTTTGGAGGAGATTTGAGGTTACAGGGGGAGGTTTCCTGATTAGATAAAGTGATAACCATTCTGATCTAGGTTAGAGTGCACGCTGAGTATTTCTTTTCTCTCTCTCTTTGGCAGCGACCATGACCCGACCCTTGACTATTACTCAGTGACCAAGATTAACCGAACCTTCTTAAAACACTGGCTTTTGGATTGTCAGAGTTGCATACCTCATTATCACTCCTACTTTTACCCTTTTCTCCAGAACACCCCGTATTACTACGAACGTCCACTTCCATTGGATAAAACCATCGTATGGTTATATACGAACTCGAAGGAACTTGTTCCAGATTCGAGGATGGTTTCAGGTTCTGGAGAAAACGAATAGGACTATTTAGTTGTCTTTTCCTTTTAGCTTCTCTCAGGTTGCGAGTGCTCCTTAGATTAGGGGATAGTACACCCGTTACGCTTATTGGATTGTCTTATTCCAAACCTTAGGCTGGTGCCGAACGATAGGGAATGAAGAAAGCCGATTAACCTAAGTGTGGTGTACAGAAGGTATTAAGTAAAGACAAATAAAGGGATTAGAAAGAGGGCAAAGTAAATTGCGACTGCTATTCACGACCAAGCCAAGTATTTCATTACCACTCCCACTTCACCTCTGTATTTCTCCAGGACACTCCGTATCACTACGAAAATCCACAGTTATTTGGGTACTCCTGCAGCGAAACGGAGAGGCAAGTGAACGAAGTCGTATGGTTATATACGAACTCGAAAGGAACTTTTTCCAGTTCAGGGATGGATTCTGGTTCAGGAGAAATAGGAATAAGGTTTATTCGGTTATCTTTTATCTTCACCTTCTCTCGCATTGCGAGTGCTCCTAGGATTATGACAGTACACCTGTTACGCTTATTGGATTGTCTTCTTCCAAACCATAGGCTGGTGCCGAACGGTAAGGAAGGAAGAAAACCATTTAGCCTAAGAGGGCGTACAGAAGGTAATGACTAAAGACATATAAAGGGATTTGGAGAGATGGCAAAGAAATATACAGTTACAGTTGTGAATCTGGATAATGGAAGAGGCATTACTAGGAATTCCCAGATACCCCTATGAAACATTTCAATGTTTCAGTTTCACTGTGTACTGTTAAAAGAAAACTGATTTCCCAATTAGCCCTTGCTACCAGGGTATGTATTTACCAGGTATGATTCTCACATCTGTATGGTTTTACAGATGATGAATGGGAGTAAGTTATTGGGAATTAGGTGATCATCCTCATTATATCAGAATTCATTGTAATTGGTGATATTTGAGGAAATTGCCTGGGTTGTTTGCCGGACGGCAAATATTTGGTTTTGAATATCCGTTGTTATGCACCAATTTCAAATTGACATATATGTACGTCTATCTTTATAAAGTAAGATATAACTTTTTGAAATTATGTCTATGACATTTACCTATATCAGTGGATAGTTAAGTAAGGAGCATTAAACAGCGGTGTAATTCTTTATAACCATAGTACAGTTTTCAACCTACGACGCACAGGGTTTGAGTTATTCAACACAGGGGACTTATACAGAGTATTATATGTTGTCCGGTGTCCATTAGGACAGAGAGGTTGGTCCTCATACTATATTCGGTTTACTTATGACTTCTCTAGTTCTTAGACATGTGTTTCGTAGAAATACAAAGTCCAAGTTTTAAGAAGTTGTAGGTATAAGAATAAAGTAGAGAACCAGATGTTGCAAGTATCGGGATTCTTCAAGGTGATCGAAGATGTAGATACTTGTTTATGGTATTCAGTTAATAGTAATGATTTTGAGAAACTTGTTTCTCTTTCAGGTTACTCATATCTGGATGTATTCCTAAGTTGAGTAATGCTGATCGGCCTCTCTCCATTTAGTTGACATGCACTAGAGACAGTTGCATGATTTGAATCTGGTTCCAATTAAATTAGTACCTCTGTTTCTATATTGGATATAGAACGGTTCATATCTTAACGATGTTAAGGTACGGAGAGTTGTCCGGCTTATTCTTAAAACCAGATCCGGATAACTCAAGGCACATTTCTGTAATGGCTGTTTGTGGGTTGACCCGGGCTATGATGAGGGTTGATTTTCTACCATCTGGAAGATCAATAGTGATATTATTCTTGACTCGCTACAGTTTTAGTAAAATGGATTTTTTCAGAAAATGGTAGTGGGAGTATGGTAGAACTGGAAGTGATTCCAGAACCGCAAACGATTACTGAAAATTTGATAAGAACCTAAAGATTCAATCTGACTTGACATTCTATTAGCCACTCCGCAGATATGGTGGGTAACCTCAGGCACTCGAGAGGTACTTCGGTATACTCAAAGACGGTGACAGGGAGGTTCTTGTTTTCCCAGACTTACCATTGCTATTGTTCCAGACTGTGAGACCCGGCAGGAGGATGAGTGTAGCGTCGTTTTAAACTAGCTTTAGAAGTGCACGTGTATATGACTCTGCCAGAGGGTTGTCGTAGTCAGTGGGAGCAGCGGAAGCATGGTGGACAAGTGACTTGTGTCTATTTATAGACTAAAGCAGATATAGCGGAGATAGATTATCTATTTCTGATATGACAGTCATAGGTTTGGCTTCATCAAAATAGAAGATGGATCTGTTAAGAAGGTAGTAGGATGTGATGTCCTGGTATTTGGATGACATACACAGAGTAGGAAGTGAAGTTCCTATTCAAAGATCGGTTATACTTTGGTCATCACACAGTGGTTTCTCCACATAGGATATAGATATAATATCAGACATTCTGGTTACTAGATCTATGGTATTAGATCTAGATTTGGAAAGTGTCCCAATCTGGGTACTTAGACATCATTCTAAAGGTGTTTTAGAATGGACGACTCGTGGCTCGGTAGTATACCTGCAGGTAATGGAGTCACCCTCTTTAAAGGTGTCTTACAGACTAAAGGGGAGAAGGATGTGCATGATCGGCAGATCACTTGCTTAGACAATTGAGTTGATCATGAAATGTCAAGTACCACACCAGATGTTGTTTTTGCACTAGATGCAATAAGTTGATAATAATCCAATCCTGGAGAAACAATCGGAAGCAGTTTAGAACATAAGTAGATGTTCTAGGGATTTAATGACGGCAGCCTTCTTTAGGAGACGGTTATCATTCCATGCTTCCAGTGACCCGGATGACAGAGTGACTGTCAGAGTTATAGTTTTCCCTCTGACGAGGGGCAGTAGTTTGGACAGGTGGTCCAAGGGATAATGAGGGAGGCATGGCACAGGATACTAATTAAGTTCAGTTGACGATACAGTCTAAGACGTGTGGATTTGGAGTTCATTTATGAACTAGGTCCCCATTAGATATCCAGACATGTTCTAAGACAGGTATTGCTCATTTCGGGAGATAGTTTTCTCCGCGAACTTGAGATAAAGAGAGACATAGAAAGAAACATCAGAGCGGATCCACTCACTGAGGCTATTCCTCGAACGCAATAGTTTCGCAAACAGGTTTTGTGAAACTGATTAGTAGAGGAGTTGGGTGTTCGGTATCACACGGGCTGTGAGTATGCGACATCGCAATAATTAGCCTTGAGTGCAAGTGGGAGATTGTTAGGTATAGTACCCTCAGAGTCAATTATTGGATCACAGGCACGTGATTGCAATGATTGAGGGAGGACCTATGCCGGTAGGACAGTCATACTCAAGATGATGGTATGCTATCTGGTTTACCTTTATCATCGTGTACTGCTTTAGGTGACCTTACAGGTCACTATTGCGCGTTGATAGAGCCCCTAGGATTCTTGCTTGATGGCCAGCAGTATGATGGCAATCATATACGTGGGAGCTGGGGTCTATAAGCACACCTTAAAAGGTCCCTAGTCGTGGGAGTTTTCGAGATAGGGTATCGATACTCCACAGTAGACTAGTGTATACAGCCGAGACCCAGACGAGGGGCGGTGGCCGGTCTCACAAGCCACTGGTGTCAGTTGGTTCACCTAAGATGTATATAGGTGCTCATTGGGTTATGAGTACACCGGACAGGACTCGCCGGGAACATGCTAGTTGGTCTTATACCTGACGTCAGATAGCAGTTCCCTGGTGACATGTGTACAGGTTAGTTCATCGATATGAGATCGTCATTTATCTCGTGTGAGTACCCACTGTACTTTGATTACTACCCTACTACGGCTCAAAGGAGTCGTGCAAACAGGTTTTAGTTGGGTACAGTCCCGAGCCACATGGAGGCAGTGAGCGGATCTGCGGGGGTTCGTCTCTCCCGGTATTGGGGGTGAGGTCGCGCTGTGTCTAGGAGAGCCATTACATGAAGTCCTTGGCCAAGGCAGGAGATTTACTGGTAGGTATTCCAGTAGTATCTCAGGGTGTTCTGGGCTACACTCCGACACGACTTGTACCGCTTTTGGGGGTCTGACTTTTACCAACCCCGTAGGCCCGCCATGCGATACTCATAGACGAACGGACCGGACTGTACGTATATTATCACTGACAGGCTCAGTAGGGTGTCAGGATGAGTTCGCTCATCGACCTCCCTTTTGGTCAATACTTGGTAGCCCGTTACGTACGGCTAATACCTCTGACGTGCTGGTGGTTAAATCCACAGCTAAAGTATTGACGAGTCTTTAGAGTCCCCCACAGACAGTTTCTCAAGTTTCGGGCGAAACGCTGTAGAGGCCGTATGGATATATGGCAGGGTTCGATTATATACGAGTGGTATTGCACGGATCATGATCAGATGGATAATACTAGCGGGCTTTGGTTTAAGCTGGATCCTAGTATTGTACAGTGTAGATTTTGTCTCATTGCATTTGTATTCGGTCAGAATACAAATGCGGATATGTATTTACAGTCGCGGGGTTTTCCTGTAATTTATTACCGGATCACTTTTTGAAGTTGCCAGCTTGCTTTCGTTTCGGCCATTTTCCTTTCTATCTTTCTTTGGCTGAAAATTGGTGTAGCGGGGTTTATTTGCAAATGTGCAAATTAACAAAGTGGAGGATGGTTTTTGTAAGTTGTTGTTTCATGATGATTCTACCATCCTTTGACTTCTCTTGGTTCATCATTACTTGACTTTTGTGATGGGATGGTTGATGAGGAGGAGACTTTGTATCATGAGGATTAGTATGAACTTTGTTGTGATGATGATTACTAATCATCACCCTTCTCTCTTTCTTGTATGATTGCTCACTCCCTCTCTCATTCTCCAAGCATGGCCGGCCACACAAATGGGGAGGGGGGCTGTCCAAATTTTGGTGTGGGAAATTACTCTCATTTGCTTTGCAAAAAATCCCTTTTGGTTCATCAGAAAAGCTATCTCCATCTCCATATTCATATGGAAACTTCTTATAACCCCATGAGACATAGAGTTCTACACTATTCTACAGCAATCTTGGACATATCGGCTTGCCAACTTCATGTCCGAGTTGCCTCGGTTCAAGAGGTGGGAGCCCGTAAAAAGATTCGGCGATGTGGTGCCCTTTCCGACGAGGAGATCGAGACCGGAGATTCCTCTAGGAGATCGGGATGGTGGCCGAAGACCGAAGGACACAGATCGCTCGGTATAGCTCTCTACCCTTTCTCCAGTTTGCTAGTTGTAGGTTAATGGTCCGATCTAGGTTTATAGTCCGCGGTAGCGCCGGTTTCTGTTTAAAGAAAAGTTTTTGTTTCCGCATTTTGGCCTCGTTCAAACGGCCGGGGCGCTGCCGTGCACTTACATGGTATCAGAGCCAGGCCGTTAACCTATTCTAGCTTGTTCCAACATATTTAAAGTATCGATCGAACGGATTTTCCAAAAACCGCGATTTCAATTTGACAGTTTCTGTCGATTTTCTTTTGTTGTCAAAAAATTATTTGGTATGTTTCAGAAAATCATACAGGGTTTTATGTGAACACTGAAGAAAAATGGTCGCATGAAGTTACTGTATAGCCGCAGAACTGGGGCCGTAACCCCCTTTTGGCCGCGGTTCCGCCGCAGAAAAACAAAGTCTCTGCACCATTTTTCCTACAGTGATTCCTGAGTTGAAATTGGGGTTTCTGGTAATTTCTGTTTGGGCCCATATTTATTTTGAGTGCTACAGTTGTGCTTGGGGCCCACTTCGGGAAATTTAGTCGATCGAAAATTTTAAACATGTTAGTTCACAGTATTTACATTATATCTGCGACCGTGAATGCCATTTGATCGGTAAATCCTGTCTAACTACTATAGCCCTTTTAGACGGATTTGCGAACGTGACATTCACGCTGATGTTCTGTGTTGTGCTGTGATGTTGCGGATTTGTCGTGGTGGATAGCCTGGATGCAATGGTAGTACAGTTTGGTTGTATATGTACATTTGATATTGCGGGGCGAGCATCCGACATGTGGACTGACGTCACTACCTGTTTGTATATTATTCTTTTGGGGCATGACCGGGCTGAGGTCGATGCACCCGTTGTATATATTTTATTTTCTGTACAATGATTACCCCACGGTGGGGTGCACGGGTAGCCGGGTTCTAGAGGGCAACGGGCCCGCATCTCATGGCTTTGAGACGGAGGGGGCTTCACTCTAGAATTGGCGGGCTATTTGCCGCACGCGTAGGGGATATAGGTTGACCCAAGGAGGGGTACTCAAGTTACCGGATTTCATGAAGTGCTGGGTGGTCCATTCACTTTGTTAAAGGGGCTGCCTCGCTTCTGGTTTTGGCGGGTAACTTGCCGCGCCCGTAGGGGTCTAGGATTTCATTGCACAGGCTATCCACACGACCAGGGGAATGTCGGTTTCAGTAGCGGCTCTGTGAAACCCGGGGATCCTAGATATCTGTATTGTTCTGTGATGCTTATTACATTTCTGTGATATTGCATTTTATCATGCCTTGAGCGATTATTATGTATTGATATATATACTAGTAGATGTTGTATATGTTTTGCATCCGCGCTAGTCCAGTCCCCGCTCTGTCGTTAGTAAAGTAACCTAACGGGTGATGACGGGACCCATTGGCGAATGCGGATAGAATATACGTACATCATTATTTTTGTTCTTTATTGGTGTGATCAATTGATTGGACTGCATTGATTCGGATCAATGCAAGCTAACAAACCTATTCTGATGTTGTTGGAACATTTTTCAAAAAGCTGTTATTGCAAGGACATTCTCTTTTGTTTTGCACAGTGATATTCGGTTATGAATATCCAGCACCTCAGTCGACGAGGCAAGGGCCGAGATCCCCTCACCGGGAGTGACCCCTTAGACAGAAGTTTTGTTAGGCTACGGCAGCGCCCCGGCCGTCAGTCCGAGGCCAAAATGCGGAAACGAAACTTTTCTTTAAACTTTAAAACTGGCGCTTCCGTGTACTAAAAACCCAGATCGGGCCATTAACCTACTCCTAGCAAACTAGAGAATAGGAAGAAAGCTATACCGAGCGATCCGTGTCTTTCGGTCTTCGGCCTCCGTCCCGATCTCCTCACGGAATCTCCGGTCTTCATCTCCTCTTCGGAAAGGGTACCACACCGCCAGGTTCTTTTACGGGCTCCCACCTCAGGACCGAGGCAATTCGGGCACGAAGTTGGCGAGCCGACATGCCCAAGGTTGCTGTAGGATAAGAGTAGAATGTTTTGTCTTATTGGGGTTGAGAAGTTGCCATGTATGATGGAGGTGAAGAATGAACTTTGGAGATGAACTTGGGAATTTTGGTGTAAACAAAATAATGTGAGATGAACAATTCCCCACACCAAAAAAAAATGAACCTCTCTGTCACGGCCCGAAAGTACGGAACGTGACCGGCACTTAGATTACGAAGCGTCAAGAGGCGCCACGTAACCTAAGTAAGCCGAAGCCCAGAAATCTAAACCATAAAAGAAGAAGAAGAAGAAAAAGAAAACAAGTTTAAAAGCATCAGCAAATTTTCTCAAAAAATTTCGGCAGAGTCTCCTCTATAAAAACTGGCCCCCAAATGGGTACAACAAGTATAATATACATAAACAATAAAAAGCATCCCCAAACGGGAGCTAGCATCAACGCCAACAGGCGGAAACAACCACAACAAGCACAATAATATACAACGCCAAAGGGCGGGGCTCAAACTCAAAGAAAACAAAACCACTAAATCAGAATAATACATGCGCGACTCTAAGGTCAAAATAAATGACTGGTCCAATAAACTTATCAAGTAATACAAGTATGGTTGATGGAGCTTACTAGATACAAATGAAAGAATAAAAGTACAATGGTGGTTCGGATACAAGTGAACCAACCTACCGTACAAATCACCCTGAAAGAATAGATGTGCCAGCAAGCTGCCAGGGAAACCTGTACATCGAACCTGTAATAAAATTTGGGACAACGGGGGTGAGTTGCCAACTCGTGAGTAGAAGACATCTACAAAAAGAAATCGAATACACGACGCTATCCTAGGTCATAATAATACACTACTAAGTCCCAATCATCTAGTAATAGCAGGGTAATACTACGTGTAAGTGCAGATACTCCGTGCTCGTGTCAGTGCCTCATATAGTACTATGTCATATGAATGGATATGCATGCACCATGAATATAAAACAATCAATCCTGAAATCCAGATATATTTGTATAAGAAATCTTTAACTGTTATCACAATAAAATGTGTATAGGAACCTGAAATCTCAATAATGAAATCCATGGAAATCCGTGTCAAGTATCGACACAAACATGTAAATCTCAAGTCTCATAGTCTCAATACCTCGGGCTCCGTCAGTCCGGATCGGCCCATATCACTAAATCTCACGACAACGGTCGGTATCCTCCGGATATCCGCCGCGCCAGACATCACCGGTAGGTAGCCTTCCCCTGCCAGGCTCATCGTCTACAACTCGATCTTCTTGCCCCGGGGTACCATACCGGGCCCACCATGTACCCGAGACGGTTCATCCACTCCTCGAATCGAGTCTCGAAATCCAACAGAAAACATGAAATCTCATGGTGGACGACACATACATCACGAGAAAACCGCATCTTATTTTAAAAAAAGAGGAGGAGAGAGAGAGAAGTTTTTTTATATATTCTTGCGGTTTTCCCCAAAAATCCAGAAATCTCATAGAAACCCAAATCTCAAAATCATGAGTAAGTATATGATAAGTGTCGGCATATGCCCATAATACTGCATGATAACATGAAAACATGAATGCATGAATGTCTAAGTAATAATTATCATGTCTATACTAACATCAGAGAGTAATCACAATATTATATCGGTCAAGTTGTTAACTGATTCTATCAATAAAAGATAATATAATCTAAAGTGTACGTGACATAGCAATTACCGATGATGATGTGTGTGAGCCGGCAAATAAGTGTGCGTGGAATATGCGCATCATCGGTAATGGTGCTAGTGTCCTAACAGGTAAGGTTTATACTGATTATAGCAACATATGTAAGAACATGCGTCATTATGATTCCAGTGTGAAAGTAAAGACGGATGTGTGTTATCTACTCATGATATACCATTACCACTACCACTATATGACTCGAACCTAACCTAGTGTCCATCTAACCTCCTAAGGAACAAAACCTAAGAAACTAGTCAATAAAAAAACAAGAGTCTACCTAAGGTCTGAATCAATATCTCTAATAGTCGGCGATCCGGCCTCAATAGCATCACGTACGTAGTACGGCTTTCTCGAATCAAGAGTGCGGATCAATCATCATATTTATGCCTCGTACGGTAAAATCCATCGTACGGCATCCCAATATCAGAGTACGGGTCAAGTATCTCCTAGGTGTCTCATCATTAGTATAATGTCATCATCAACACATCTCATGATCAAGGTGCTAAACTGTGATCGCATACATCAATCATATATCATTGCCATCATAATAAGCATCATTAGTTTATCCTCAGAAATATCATGGCATATGTATCACATCGTCCTCAAGTCACACCTCTATGATATCGACATCAGGTCACACCTATATGATGTCGTAATCAAGTCATACATATCCCATATCGTGATCAATCACAAGTTACAGTCCGGGTACTATTTTAGAGTCCCATGTACCTCAATATCATCACCACCCATTATAATTTAAGTATACATGTTCATTATCTCATGCTCTAATAATCCGCTAACACTTAATACGACTGTATAACCAAGAATCACGGCATCAAGCCCAGTTACACTGTTTCATCATACCTCGGATATCATATCACATCAATGTATCCCATATACGTGTTGTATATATATATATACCTATACCTCGTCCTATATATATACACATGCACGTATACACCATGTCGAGTTTCAGTGTGTGCGTGTGTGTGTTTCTACCTGAAACCTACGAACCTCTTCCAAGGTATTCATCTTCTGGTATGGTTTTCCTAAATCAGTCTAGTCCAGCCTAGGGTCATTACTAGGGTCCTACTCATTAAGAATCTAGGGTCACATCTGGTTTCCTAATGTCAATAAGTACTATTCCTATTCTACGTTGCGGGGGTGCTAAACGCCATCCACCCGACTTCCCCCCGTAGATATACATCTACTCACCTGGTCCATGTCTGCCGAAGACGGTGTCGCCATCCTCCTCTTCATCGCCCGCAGTCCACGTGAGGGGTACCTAAACGCAAACATATAAATAGCATCGTAAACTGAATCACATACAAAAGTCAAAACGATGCAATGAACAAGCATATGTTAAAACCTATGTCCCGTCCACGCAAAAGAACCAAATTTCGCTCGATATCGGCGTACAAACTCCGATGGATCGAGATAAACATCAACAAATAACTCGTAGTTTTAAAACACATTACTTATATTATAAAACATAATTAAATCCATCGAAACCCTAAAATCCATCAAACCGTCCAATTTCGTAAAAACCGAAAATGCCAATTTACCGTTTTTCATCAAAACTTGACATTTAGATGAAACCAATGGTTATAAAACTCATTAAACAGCATAACTAAACTATACAAACCATTACTACATTTTTACTACATTTTTATTACATAAATTTGTATTAATTTGAAATTTCTAGTTTGCAACCTTTAACAATTTTCAACATTTTTCAAGCAAAATACCACAATTCCACCACAAAACATGATGTTGCATGAATTAATGTACTAAACTACAATTCATGATGATAATGATATGATGAAACCATAATTATATTTTTAATCTCATTTATTTAGGAATTTCCCAAAATCTAGTTTACAAAAATAGCCTTTTATTAGTATTTTTCCAATTATCACAAGAAACTTGTGATCAAACTAAGTTTTTCTTTCCATTAACATGCTAAGATTCTCACTAAAACTACAATATAATGATAACAACCTTAATTGGAATTTTATTTTATCCACAAATACATTTTCTAAAAACTAGTTAGCTAAATAACATTATTAAATCAATTTGAATACACAAATTATTATATAATAACCATGCAAGATTTTTCCACTTCTAAAAATGGTAGACTAGTTATTATAACCCTAATTAATTAATAAAAATCATAACTTGAATTTACAAACCCTAACTTAAATTTTAAAAATTGAAATAGAATTAATCTAATAAAACTATTTATGCTTTAAAAGAAACATCTAATGGAAATAAAACAAAAGAGATAGATTTATACCTTCACAACCTCAAGTCCAAACATGAAAATGAGCCTAAAAAATGCATGCTTTCCATCTCCAAAATCCATGTAAAAATGAGCAAGGAATAAAGGGTATGAAATAAATATGATTTTGTGGAATTTTAATTGAATTTTTGAAGTATTTTTGATGAATTTTGAATAAAAATGAAGTGGGAAATGGGGGGGGGGCTGCCATGGGGTTGTTGAGGCCGGCCACAATTAGGAGAAGGGGGTGGAGAATGAGAAAAGTGAAGAAAGATGTAGAAAGTTCCACCAAAATATCATATCATTATGTCTTTTCATGCTTTTATTAAATTTTCTTTTAATTCTTTACTATAGCAACTCAAGAAAACTCTAGAAAATTGGAAAAATTTGCAAATGAATTTTACATGATACTTACTAATTTATAATATGTCATGGCTCACTTTTACAAATTAAAACCATTCAAATTTGTAATTTACACTAATTTAGTGTAAAAATAAAACTTATGTTAATATTTAAAATAATTAGTTTAGGAAAAATATTTAATTAAACTAAAAATTTATAAGTGGCTAAATAAACACCATTTACTAGTAATTACATAATTAAAATAGGTATTTTTGAAATTATAATGAAAAACAATCACGGTTAGGTTTTACGAAGAATACATTTTACTTTGCCGAAAATCATAAAATTCACTTAAACAATTTTATTCATTTAATTATTTATTTAATTATTTTTAAAACGTTACACTCTCCCACCTACAAATTGTGGCCGGCCATGGATGATAGAATGAGGAGGAGAGAGAGAAAGGCATATACAAAATGTGTGATAACAAGAAAAGAAAATGTCACACTCTTTCATATCCAAATCCCATCTCATTAAATCAAGTAATGATGCATAAAAAGGAATCTAAATAAAGCAAGCTTTCTAGAATTCTCATGAAGCATCTAATCACAAAAAAAACCCTCCGCAATAGCTAATTTGCACATTTGCAAATTAGCCCCTCCACCAGAAAAATCCGGCCATGAAGGAACAAAGGAAATATGGCCGAAACGGAATGCAAACTGGCAACTTAAAAAAACTGATCCCGTAATAAATTACAAGAAAACCCCGTGACCGTATATACATACCCGCATTTGTATTCCCACTAAATACAAACGCAATGAGACAAAATCTACACTGTACAATACTAGTATCCGGCTTAAACCAAAGACCGATAGTATTATCCGTCCGATCATGATCCGTGCAATACCGCACGGATAAGATCGAACTCTGCCATATCTCCATACGGCCTCTACAGAGTTTCGCCCGAAACATGAGCAACTGTCTGTGGGGGACTCTAAAGACTCGTCAATACTTTGGCTGTGGATTTAACCACTAGGACGTCAGAGGTTTTATCCATATGTAACGGGCTACCAGGTATTGACCAAAAGGGACGCCGATGAGCGAACTTATCCTGACACCCTACTGAGCCTGTCAGTGACAATACCTGTACAGTCCGGTCCGTTCGTCTATAAGCATCGCATGGCGGGCCTAGGGGGTATTTAAAAGTCAGACCCCCAAAAGCGGTACAAGTCGTGTCGGAGTGTAGCCCAGAACACCCTGAGATACTACTGGAATACCTACCAGTAAATCTCCTGCCTCAGTCGAGGGCTTTGTGTAATGGCTCTCCTAGACACAGCATGACCCCACCCCCAATACCGGGAGAGACGAACCCCTGCAGATCCGCTCACTGTCTCCATGTGGTAAGGGACTGTACCCAACTAAAACCTGTTTGTACGACTCCTTTGAGCCGTGGTAGGGTAGTAATCAAAGTACAATAGGAACTCACACGAGACAAATGGCGATCTCAGGTCGATGAACTAACCTGTACACATGTCACCAGGGAACTGCTATCTGACGTCAGGTATAAGACCAACTAGCATGTTCCCGGCGAGTCCTGTCCGGTGTACTCATAACCCAATGAGCATATGTATACATCTTAGGTGAACTAACTGACACCAGTGGCTTGTGAGACCGGCCACCACCCCTCGTCGGGGTCTCGACTGTATACACTAGTCTACTCTGGAGTATCGATGCCCTGTCTCGAAAACTCCCACGACTAGGGACCTTTTAAGGATGTGCTTATAGACCCCGGCTCCCACGTATATGATCGCCATCATACTGCTGGCCGTCAAGCAAGAATCCTAAGGGCTCTATCAATGTGCAATAGTGACCTGTAAGGTCACCTGAAACAGTACACGATGATAAAGATAAACCAGATAGCATACTATCATCTTGAGTAAGACTGTTTTAACGGTATTGGTCCTCTCTCAATCATTGCAATCACGTGCCTGTGATCCAATAATTGACTCTGAGGGCACTATCTCAAACAACTCCCACTTGCACTCAAGGCTAATTATTGCGATGTCGCATACTCACAGCCCGTGTGATACCGAACACCCAACTCCTCTACTAATCAGTCTCACAAAACCCGCTTGCGAAACTAATGCGTTCGAAGAATAGCCTCAGTGAGTGGATCCGCCTTAATGATTCTTTCTATGTCTCTCTTTATCTCAAGTTCGCGGAGAAAGCCATCTCCCAAAATGAGCAATACCTGTCTTAGAACATGTCTGGATATCTAATGAGACCTATTTCATAAATGAACTCCAAATCCAAACTTCTTAGACTGTATCGTCAACTGAAAATAATCAGTATCCTGCGCCATGCCTCCCTCAGTATCCGCTTGGACCACCAGTCCAAACTACTGTCCCTCATTAGAGGGAAAACTATAACTCTGATAGTCACTCTGTCATCCAGGTCACCTTGGAAGCCTGAAATGATAACTGTCTCCCGAAGGAGGATGCCGTCATCATATCCCTAGAACATCAACTTATGTTCTAAAACTGCTTCCGAACGTTTCTCCAGGGTTGGATCAATATTACCTTATTGCATCTAGTGCAAAAACAACATCTATATACTTTGTGGAGAAACCACTTTATGACAACCAAAGTATAACCGATCGTAGTACAGGAATTTCACTTCCTACTCTGTGTATGTCATCCTAATATCAGGACATCATACCCTACTACCTTTTTAACAGATCCATCCCTTATTCTGATGAGGTCAAACCTATGACTGTCACATCAGAAATAGATGATCTATCTCCGCTATATCTGCTTTAGCCTATAAATAGACATAAGCCACTTGTCCACTATATTTCCGCTGCTCCCACTGACTACGATAACCCTCTGGCAGAGTCATATACACGTGCACTTCTAAAGCCAGTTCAGAACGACGCTATACTCATCCTCCTGCCGGGTCTCATAGTCTGGAACAACAGCAATGTCAAGTCTGGGTAAACAAGAACCTCCATGTCACCGTCCTTGAGGCTACCAAAGTACCTCTTGGGTTCCTGAAGTTACCCACCATATCTGCGGAGTGGCTAATGGAATGTCAAACCAGATTGAATCTTTAGGTTCTTATCAAATTTTCAGTAATCATTTGCGGTTCTGGAATCACTTCCAGTTCTACCATACCCCCCTACTGTTTTCTGAAAAAATCCATTTTTATTAAAACTGTGACGAGTCAAGAACAATATCACTATTGATCTTTCAGATGGTAGAAAGTCAACCCTCGTCATAGCCCGGGTCAACCCACAAACAGCCATTACAGAAACGTGCCTAGAGTTATCCAGAGTCTGGTTTTAAGCATAAGCCGGACAACTCCCCGTACCTTAACATCGTTAAGATATGAACCATTCTATATCCAATATAGAAGCAGATGCACTAATTTAATTGGAACCAGATTCAAATCATGCAGCTGTCTCCAGTGCATGTCAACTAAATGGAAGGAAGCCGATCAGCGTTACTCAACTTAGGAGTATTTCCAATTATGAGTAACCTGAAAGAGAAGCAAGCTCTCTTAATCATTACTATCAACTGAATACCATACACAAGTATCTACATCTTCGATTAGCTTGAAGAATCCCGATACTTGGAACGCTTGGTTCTCTAATTTATTCTTATACCTATAACTTCTCAAAACTTAGACTTTGTATTTCAATGAAACACATGTCTAAGAACTAGAGAAGTCACAAGTAAACAGAATGTAGTACGAGTACCAACCCCTCTGTCCTATTGGACACTGGACAACATACAATACTTTGTATAAGTCCCCTGAGTCTAATAACTCATACCTTGTGCGTCGTAGATTGAAAACTGTACTTATGGTTAAGAAGAATTACACCGTTGTTCAATACTCCTTACCTAACCATCCACTGATATAGGTAAATGTCACAGACATAATTTCAAAAAGGTATATCTCACTCTATGAAAATGGACGTACAGATATATCTATTTGAAATTGGTGCATAACAGCGGATATTCAAAACCAAATATTTGTCGTCCGACAAACAGCTCAGGTGATTTCCTCAAATATCACCAATTACAACGAATTCCGATATAATGAGGATGATCACCTAATTCCCAATAACTTACTCCCACCCAACATCTGTAAAACCATACAGATATGAGAATCATACCTGGTAAACACATACCCTGGAGCAAGTGTCTAATTGGAAAATCAGTTTTCTATTAACAGTACACAGCGAAACTGAAACATGTAAATGTTTCGAAGGGGTATGCGGGTATTCCCAGTAATGCCTCTTCCATTATCCAGATTCACAACTGCAACCATATATTTCTTTGCCTCCTCTCCAAATCTCTTTATATGTCTTTGGTCGTTACCTTCTGTATACCCCATTAGGCTAAATGGTTTCCTTCCTTTCCTACCGTTCGGCACCAGCCTATGGTTTGGAAGAAGACTATCCAATAAGCATAATGGGTGTACTGTCCCAATCCTAGGGGCACTTATAACCTGAGAGAAGGTGAAGATAAAATACAACTGAACAAACCTTATTCCTATTTCTCCTGAACCAGAATCCATCCCCGAACTGGAACAAGTTCTTTTCGAGTTCGTATATAACCATACTATGGAGTATCCAATAAACTGTGGATCTTCGTAATGATACGGAGTGTCCTGAAGAAATACAAAGGTGATTTAGGATTGGCGAAGAAATACTTGGTTTGGTCGTGAATAGCAGTCGCAATTTACTTTGCCATCTTACTAATCCCTTGATATATCTTTACTTAGTACCTTCTGTACACCTTTTAGGCTAAATGGTTTTCTTCATTCCCTACCAGTCGGCACCTGCCTATGGTTTGGAAGAAGACTATCCAATAAGCGTAATAGGTGTACTATCCCCTAATCCAAGGAGCACTCACAACCTGAGAGAAGGTAAAAGGAAAAGACAACTGAATAGAGTCCTATTCATTTCCTCTAGAACCGGAAACCATCCTCGAATAAATTCCTTTGAGTTCGTATATAACCATACGATGGTTTTTTCCAATGGAAGTGGATGTTCGTAGTAATACGGGGTGTCCTGGAGAAAAGGGTAAAAGTATGAGTGGCAATGAGGTATGCAACTCTGATAATCCAAAAGCCAGTATTTAAGAAGGTTCGGTCAATATTGGTCACTGAGTCATAGTCAGGGGGGCCATGGTCGCTGCCAAAGAGAGAGAGAAAAGAAACACTCAGCGTGCACTGTAACCTAGATCAGAATGGTTACCAATTTATCTAATTAGGAAACCTCCTACTGTAACGTCAAATTCTCCTCCAAACCTGAAAGAAGAATTAGTCGGGATCACCCGAGGAGTAAACCAACTCATCTGTGGGAATCGGGATCCAACTATCATTGCATGATAACGTGACAGAATCCACTCACGTCACCACACTTCAGAAGGTATGCGCATACCTGGCAAGTTTCAGTTTCTTTAGAAACTCGCGATGTGATTTTTACCCTTAGGACCCAAGTGACTTTGACTGGGCCAACATATCAAAGGATCCTAATCAAGTTCAACCTGTCATTATCTTGATTGCATTAGACCCACCCGCACGAGTCCTTGACTGAGCCAAAATGACCGCACGACTGTCCTAACCAATCTCATATCCATGCAACAGAAAAGCACTACATAGCTACCGAACACTACGTCTCGGTTAAGCACGACATACGCAGCATAAATACTAAGCAATACTAATCTGAAATGACGGAGGGCTATGGCTGGTTTTTGGCGAAAAACCTTTAACGTAATGAACTTGATATCGTTGAAGGAACCAGATAGCTTTTTATAAAAATATAGTGACGAAAACCTTTGCTAAAGAGGTCACTCCCGTTGAAGGGATCTCGGCTCTTTCCCCGTAGAATGAGGTGCAGGATATTCCAACTGAATACCACGATGCAAAACAAAATGGTAATCGGCTATAGTGAAGTTATTACCCTGACGCAAACTTCTGTCCAAGGGGTCACTCCCGGTGAAGGGATCTCGGCCCTTGCCTTGTCGACTGAGGTGCTGGATATTCATAACCGAATACCACTGTGCAAAACAAAAGAGAACGCCCTTGCAATAACAGTTTTTTAAAAAATTGTTCCAACAACATCAGAATAGGTTTGTTTAGCTTGCATTGATCCGAATCAATGCAGTCCCATCAATTGATCACACCACAAAAGAACGAAAATAATGATAAACGTATATGCCATCCGCATTCGCCACTGGGTCCCGTCATCACCCGTTAGGTTACTTAACTAACGACAGAGCTGGGACTAGACTAGCGCGGATGCAAAACATATAAAATATCTACTAGTATATATATCAATATATAATATTCGCTCAAGGCGTGATAAAATGCAACATCACAGAAATGTAATAAGTATCACAGAACAATACAGATATCTGGTATCCCCGGGTTTCATAGAGCCACTACTGAAACCCGACGTTCCCCTGATCGTGTGGATAGCCTGTGCAATGAAATCCTAGACCCCTACGGGCGCGGCAAGTTACCCGCCAAAACCTAAAGCGAGGCAGCCCCCTTCAGCAACGTGAATGGACCACCCAGCACTTCACAGAATCCGGTAACTTGGGCACCCCTCCTGGGTTAACCTATACCCCCTACGAGTGCGGTGAATAACCCGCCAATTCTAGAGTGAAGCCCCCTCCGTCTCAATGCCATGAGATGCAGGCCCGTTGCCTTCTAGAACCCGGCTATCCGTGCACCCCTCCGCGGGGTAATCCTAGTACAGAAAGTAAAATATACAACGGGTGCATCGACCTCAGCCCGGTCGTGCCCCAAAAGAATAATATACAAACAGGCAGTGACGGCAGTCCACATGTTGGACGCTCGCCCCGCAATATCAAATGTACATATAAAACCAAACTGTACTAACATTGCATCCAGACTATCCCCACGAAAAATCCGCAACATCACAACACAACACAGAACATCAACGTGAATGTCACGTTCGTAAATCCGTCTAAAATGGCTATAGAAGTTAGACAGGATTTACCGATCAAATGACATTCACGGTCGCAGATATAATGTAAATACTGTGAACTAACCTGTTAAAAATTTTCGATCGACTGAATTTCCCGAAGTGGGCCCCAAGCACTACTGTAGCGCTCAAAGAAAATCTGGGCCCAAACAGAATATACCAAAAACCCCATTTTCAAGTCAGAAGCCCTCTGTAAAATTTTGGTGCATTGAACAGTCAAAGTGGCAGCGGAACCGCGGCCCAAGCATGGGTTTGGCCACGGTTCCGCGGCAGAATAGTAATAACATGCGACCAAATTTTCACAGAATGCATAAAAAAACCCTGCACGTATTTTTACAATGTACCAAATAATTTTTAGAGCACTGAAAAAATTCGACAGAAACTGTGCTTTTGAAAACGCGGTTTCGGAATATTTGTTCGAACAAAGTTTTAAACATGCTAGAGCAAGCTAGACTAGGTTAATGGCGTGGCTCTGATACCATGTTAGGCTACGACAGCGCCCCGGCCGTCAGTCCGAGACCAAAATGCGGAAACGAAACTTTTCTTTAAACTTTAAAACCGACGCTACCGCTTACTAAAAACCCAGATCGGGCCATTAACCTACTCCTAGCAAACTAGAGAATGGGAAGAAAGCTATACCGAGTGATCCGTGTCCTTCGGTCTTCGACCTCCGTCCCGATCTCCTCGCGGAATCTCCGGTCTTCATCTCCTCATCGGAAAGGGCACCACACCGCCGGGTTCTTTTACGGGATCCCACTCTGGACCGAGGCAACTCGGGCACGAAGTTGGCGAGCCGACGTGCCCAAGGTTGCAGTAGGATAAGTGTAGAATGTTTTGTCTCATTGGGGTTGAGAAGTTGCCAGAAGTTGCCATGTATGATGGAGGTGAATAATGAACTTTGGAGATGAACTTGGGAATTTTGGTATAAACAAAATAATGTGAGATGAACAATTCCCCACACCAAAAAAAATGAACCTCTCCCACCTATAAATTGTGGCCGGTCATGGACGATAGAATGAAGAGGAGAGAGAGAAAAAGGCATATACAAAATATGTGATAACAAGAAAAGAAAATGTCACACTCTTTCATATCCAAATTCCATCTCATTAAATCAAGTAATGATGCATAAAAAGGAATCTAAATAAAGCAAGCTTTCTAGAATTCTCATGAAGCATCTAATCACAAAAAACCCCCTCCACAATTGCTAATTTGCACATTTGCAAATTAGCCCCTCCACCAGAAAAATCCGGCAATGAAGGAACAAAGGAAATATGGCCGAAACGGAATGCAAACTGGCAACTTCAAAAAACTGATCCCGTAATAAATTACAGGAAAACCCCATGACCGTATATACATACCCGCATTTGTATTCCCACTGAATACAAACGCAATGAGACAAAATCTACACTGTACAATACTAGTATCCGGCTTAAACCAAAGCCTGCTAGTATTATCCGTCCAATCATGATCCGTGCAATACCGCACGGATAAGATCGAATCCTGCTATATCTCCATACGAGCTCTACAGCGTTTCGCCCGAAACTTGAGCAACTGTCTGTGGGGGACTCTAAAGACTCGTCAATACTTTGGCTGTGGATTTAACCACTAGCACGTCAGAGATATTAGCTATACGTAACGGGCTACCAGGTATTGACCAAAAGGGACGTCGATGAGTGAACTCATCCTGACACCCTACTGAGCCTGTCAGTGACAATATCCGTATGTCCGGTCCGTTCGTCTATGAGCATCGCATGGCGGGCCTAGGGAATTGGTAAAAGTCAGACCCCCAAAAGCGGTACAAGTCATGTCGGAGTATATCCCAGAACACCCTGAGATACTACTGGAATACCTACCCGTAAATCTCCTGCCTCGGCCGAGGGCTTTGTGTAATGGCTCTCCTAGACACAGCGCAACCCCACCCCCAATACCTGAAGAGACGAACCCCTGCAGATCCGCTCACTGTCTCCATGTGGCTCGGGACTTTATCCAACTAAAACCTGTTTGCACGACTCCTTTGAGCCGTGGTAGGGTAGTAATCAAAGTACAGTGGGAACTCACACGAGACAAATGACGATCTCAGGTCGATGAACTAACATGTACACATGTCACCAGGGAACTGCTATCTGACGTCAGGTATAAGACCAACTAGTATGTTCCCGGCGAGTCCTGTCCGGTGTACTCATAACCCAATGAGCACTTGTATACATCTTAGGTGAACTAACTGACACCAGTGGCTTGTGAGACCGGCCACTGTCCCTCGTCGGGGTCTCGACTGTATACACTAGTCTACTCTGAAGTATCGATGCCCTGTCTCGAAAACTCTCTCGACTAGGGACCTTTTAAGGATGTGCTTATAGACCCCGGCTCCCACGTATATGATCGCCATCATACTGCTGGCCTTCAAGCAAGAATCCTAAGGGCTCTATCAACGTGCAATAGTGACCTGTAAGGTCACCTGAAACAGTACATGATGATAAAGATAAACCAGATAGTATACTATCATCTTGAGTAAGACTGTTCTAACGGTATAGGTCCTCTCTCAATCATTGCAATCACGTGCCTGTGATCCAATAATTGACTCTGAGGGCACTATCTCCAACAAGTTTGCGTCAGGGTAATAACTTCACTATAGCCGATTGCCTTTTGCTTTGCATCGTGGTATTCAGTTGGAATATCCTGCACCTTATTTTACGGGGAAAGAGCCGAAATCCCTTCACCGAGAGTGACCTCTTTAGCAAAGGTTTTCGTCACTATATTTTTATAAAAAAGTTATCTGGTTCCTTCAACGATATCAAGTTCATTACGTTAAAAGTTTTTCGCTAAAAACTAGACGTAGCCCTCCGTCATTTCAGATTATTATTGCTTAGTATTCGCGCTATGTTTGTCGTTGCTATTCGCCTAGGCATAGTGTGCGGTAGCTCTTTAATGCTTTCTATCGAATGGATATGTGGATTGGTTAGGACGGTCATACGACTTTGTTGATTATACGTCAAGGGTCGTGCGGGTGGGTTTAACGCAATCAAGATAATGACGGGTTGAACTTGACTAGGACCTTTTGATTTGTTGATTATTCGTCAAGGTCACTTGGGTCCAAGGGGTAAAAATCACATCGGGAGTTTCTAAAGAAACTGAAACTTGCCAGGCATACGTATACCTTCTGGAGTGTGATAACGTGAGTGGATTCCGTCATGTTATCATGCGATGATAGTTGGATCCCGATTCCCACTAATGAGTTGGTTTACTCCTTAGGTGATCCCGACTAATTCTTCTTTCAGGTTTGGAGGAGAATTTAAGGTTACAGTGGGAGGTTTCCTGATTAGATAAAATGATAACCATTCTGATCTTGGTTAGAGTGCACGCTGAGTATTTCTTTTCTCTCTCTCTCTTTGGAAGTGACCATGACCTGACCCTTGACTATGACTCAGTGACCAAGATTAACCGAACCTTCTTAAAACACTGGCTTTTGGATTGTCAGAGTTGCATACCTCATTGCCACTCCTACTTTTACCCTTTTCTCCAGAACACCCCGTATTACTACGAACGTCCACTTCTATTGGATAAAACCATTGTATGGTTATATACAAACTCGAAGGAACTTGTTCCAGATTCAAGGATGGTTCCAGGTTCTGGAGAAAACGAATATGTATAGAGGACTTTCTTGCTCGACATGATAGTATGCTATTAGGTTGCTCTTTATCTTTACATGTACACTTGTATTATTATACTGTCTCTCTGATACATGTTGATAAAGCCCTTATAATGTTTGCTTGACTACCAGGACTGTGATGCGGATCATACTAATGGGACTTATGTATTCTACAAGCACGTCCTTTAAATGTTTCTATTCGAGGGAGTATCGAGACAGGGCATCGATATTCTAGAGTAGACTAGTGTGTACGTTTCTTGACCCTGTATGGGGCGATGGTTGATCCTATAACCATTGGTGTTATACATCAAAGATTGTACATAGGTGCTCATTAGAGAATGGGTACACCGAACAGGACTCGCCGAGAACTCTTAGATGGTACCATGCCTATCGTCAGATAGCAGTTCTCTGGTGACACTGATACAGGTTAGTCTGTATACTCGAGATCGTCATAGTGTCATGTGTGGTTCCTACTGTGCTTTGATTTCCTTCCTACCACGGCTGAAAGGAGTCGTGCAAACAGGTGGATTTTGGGTACAGTCTCGAATCACATGGAGGCAGTGAGCGATAGGAGAGGTTTCGTTTCTCCCGGTATAGGGAGTTGATGTTGCACTATACTCGGTTGGCTATAACAGTAAGTCTCTGGCCAGGGATGATGAGATTTACTTGTAAGTGTTATCAGTAGTTTCTTGAACCGTTATGAGCCATACATCGGCATGGCTTATCAAATTACTGGGGTTTGACTATTCCACCCCTAGACTTGATAAGCGATATATCAGACGAAGAGACCGGACTGTACGGTAAGTGTTACTTATAGGCTTCAAGGGAGTTTGGACAATCTTGCTTGTTGATCTTCGATTCGCTCAATACCTGAGTAGCCGTTACGTCCAGCTAGTACTGTTGACGGCTTATGGGTGACTGATGTGATCATCACCTATTGCTGGCGTATTGAAGAGTCTTTAGAGTCCCACACAGAAGTTTCATAGTTCAAGCAAAACGAACTAGGGTACATATGTTGATATGTGCGGGTGACCTGATTAAAAACGAGTATGTGATACCGTATTCTAATCTGGCAGTAATTTCATATCGGTTAGGTTATATGTGATATAACCGGATTATTGAATCAAGTGTTGATTTAATAATATGATATATATTTATATTTGATATAATTATATATTAACTAATATTATTGCTCACTAATTATTTTGTTTTCTTAATATATGTGTGTGTGTGTGTGTGTGTGTGTGTTAATATATGTATAGTTGATATGTGTGTGTGTTATGAAGCGTGGCATGGATTTTCTATTTTGAGAAAATAGAATGTGGTGGAAAATGGGGAGATATTTGAGGGATGGGTAAAGCATGGTTTTATTGAATTGTTTATTTGTTTGTGAACACTATTGAAGTATGGTTGAGTTTTCTTATTGGAAATTATTCATACTTCAATAAGTGAGTTCCAGATTGAGAGCCATTCATCACTTCATCATTTTTGAAGCCTTAGCTCATTTTCTCTTTAGCTCTCTCCATCTCCTTCTTTCTCCACCTCAAAGCCCTAAACCTCACATGTGATGTGAACCATAGGGCTTTGGATCAACCTAAGTGAGCTTAGAACCCCTACTTCACCATCCTACACTTGATTAGCACTTGAGTTTAGGGTGTTTCCTTCACTAAAGAAAGATTAGTGAAGAGGTAGCTTGTATTAGAGAAACTTCGGGTGGATCATCTTCGACACGAAGATCGCAAAGCAAGTCCGTGCACTTCTTTAAGTGGAGCTATGAGGAGTCATAGGGACTACAATCCGGAGCTATTGAAGTGAAGGACTCGGTCTTCAAAAGTTGTTGCCTCCTTCACTTAGTGTTAAAGTTTATATATATCATGCTAAAACCCTAATAATCTTAGTTAGATCTTTGGATAGTATAGCTTAGCTTGGTTAGTTTTGTTTCGTTAATATGACCAAGTCTACACTGCTATACAAAAGCTTCATTTATATCTGAAATTTTCCTTTTATTTGTGTGTTGTATGTTGAAAACTGTGTGTTGATTCAGGATGTAAATTTCTTTATTTAATGTACCATATCCAATCAACTGTTGATTTAGGTTAATGTTCATAACATCATTTTGTAACACAAAATTATATCCTTCATTAACCAACAATGATACAGATATAATATTACATAACATAGATGGTAGAAAATAACATGGGTTCAAAACCAATATACACCCTGAAGGTAACCCCAAATGATACTCTCTCACGGATACAACATGAACATTTGATCCATTTCCAACACGGAGAGTATGGTCACCTTTTCTCAAAACCTTGTTATTTCGCAATCCCTGCACATAATTGAAAATGTGAGATCCCGAACCGGTATCTAATACCCATGATGCATAGTTTATTGAAAAACTATTTTCGGTAATGAACACACCTGAAGTGGAAGCATCACCATACTTCTTCTTCTTGAGATCACCGAGGTACTCAGTCCAATTACGCTTTCAGTGTCTCGACTTGTAGAAGTAGAAATATTCTCCCTTTCCTGATACCGCGGCCCCTGATTTGTCTTTCCCCTTTGCCTTTTTAACTCCTCCTCTCGGTTTGATGGGTTTCTTCTTCTTCTTTCCCTTAACTTTTAGCTTTTGGGATGGAAGAGGAAGATGGCCCAACAATAAGAGAGGGAGTTTTCGCTGTCTTGAGCATGCACTCTGCACTTCTTAACATATTAAGAAGTTCATGTAGTGATTTTTCCATGTTGTCTATATTGAAGTTCACTATAAATTGTGCATAGGTAGGGGGAGAGACTGTAGAACTATATCAACATATTGTTCATTCTCCCTCGTCCATCCTAGGTCCTCAAGTTCTTCAATAAGCCATATCATCTTCAAGACATGACTCCTATCGATGTACCATCATCCATTTTCATCTGAAACAACTTTCTTGATACCTCGTAACGAAGAACAGGAGATGCTCCCCATACAACTCTTTTGTATGGAAAAAGATGGATTGTACATCTATCTTCTTATGTTTCTTTTGATGTTCGTTGTCCATCAAAGCTAACTTGAGGCATTTGGCTGTGGCACAATTGATATCCCATGTCTTGCGGATCATCTTATCCGCAATAGAGTAATCAGGGCCTGGGAGGGGAGGGGCTGGAGTAGTGAAGATGTATGCAACCTTACCTTATGTAAGGGCAATGTTCACGTTTCTCAGTCAGTCTTTATAATTGGGTCCCGTCAGTTTATTTTTCTCTAGTAGAAGCTTAAGCCCTGTCATTGGCATCTGCCATTAAGAGAGAGAAAAGAAAGTACTCAGCGAAAGCTCTTGCAAGATTAGATTGGTTATTTATCTTATCTAATCGATATATCCTACTGCTTTTATCAAATTTTCCTTCAAACTTTAAAAAGAAAATTAGCCAGGATTAATTACATTCTACAATTTCGCTAACCGATCAGCCAGGCCAGTGTCGGTACTCCGAGGGAGGTTCCCCGCGCTGTAACACGGACCTAATTAAAATAAATCTCGTTTCCATATAGGCTTAACCCCGTTGACACATTTCTAGACACCTACTAGATTAGCTAATTGTAAAGTGTAAAATTCTCCCGGGAGTAATTTTTACTCACAGTGGGATCGGAATCCAACTATCAATATAGAAGGTATGCAATTTCATTGCAAATTTCAACTCTTGAAATTCCCGATATGGTTTTTAACCCTAGCATCTTATGACCTTAACTATGGTCAACAAATCATAAGCGCTAATCAAGTTCTACCCGTCATTTCGTGATTGATTTACACCCATTCATATGACCCTTAACTATGGTCAACAAAGTCATATGAATGTCCTAATCAATCACGTCATATGCAGTATAGGAAGACATCACTTAGGTACCGTACACTACGCCTGAACTATACTTAATAAACATAGCACGAATACTAAGTACTCTACTTCCTAAAATGGCAGAGGGTTACGAATGTTTTTGATGAAAACCTTTAACGTTTTGAACTTGATATCGTTGTAGAACCGAATAATTTGAAAAGGAGTGGCTTAAGCTTCGCATTTTGAAATTTATGCTTTTTCGTTAAAAGGCCGGGTAGGTTTCGAATTTGATTCTATAACATCTTTAGGTTTCTTTTCTTAAATTTAATCTTATTAATGTTGTCCCATAATTTATGTTTCCTAAACATCACAGAAGAAACGAAAATAGAACGTACGCTTATCCCATCCGCATTCGCCACGGGGCCCCATCATGCACCGTTAGGTTACTTAACTAACGACAAAGCGAGGGCAGGACTAACACGGGTGCAAAACATAAGCAACGCTTATTATATATCATATATATATATATATATATATATATATAGCATTTGTCTCAGGCAGTTATATTGATCACATCACAGAATAATAGCAGCAGAAGCAGATATTTGAAAATATAGGATACACTAGGAGGTCCGTGTTTTAGATTAAGCCAATAATTCAAAAACTCAGATTCCACGGTCGTGATGAATAGCCAAGCCCACACCCCTAGACCCCTACGAGAGCGAAAAGTAACCCTGCCAATTCTAGAGTTAGGAGACCTGGTCTCGACTCCTCGAGATGATCTCCTACTGGACCCTAGAACCCGGTTACTTATGCTCCCCACCTTGGGTCTATCCTAATACAAAAAAGTAAATAATATACATCAAATGGAGATAACAACCTCAATCCGGAAGTATCCCAATAAAAGAATATTACATACATTGATTTACATGAATGAAAAAGAAAATCTCTCATCTCACATAAAACCCCGGCTATTCAATCACGATGATCATATACAACATATCAATACAACAACAGAATAATCATCACCGATCATCAACGTAAGTAAATATGCATATTCCTAATGTCATCGACGTATAGCAACAAAATTAGGGATATACATATTACACTTACGGTCACAGAAAAGAAATGAAAAACTACAATAATTGGAATCCGCACAATCCTTAGACATCACAAATCCGGATTATCTCATATTTCGGATTTCATGCCTAATCCCAATAAATCTTACATTTAAGTCTTAAATTGAAAACTTCTTTTCAAAAAGAAGTCGGGTAATTCAACAAAATTCCCGATTATATAATGTTCGCATACGATACGAGATAGCGACAAAGTTTCGATCCAAATCGAAACTCCGAGGCAATCATTATATTGAGACTAAAATGTTAGATTTACAAACAAACAATTAATTTTCAGATAACTAATTAATGTGGATTCTAAATATTGTATCACATATAGCAACTATCTAGACGATATTAAACATTTCGATCGACTTCACAAATTTCCACAAACCACAGAGAGCTCAACAATTTGAGCCTCACCAAAAATACCCAGAAAGTCACAAATGTTACAATGGAGTAGCACAAGAAACAAGAATCCCTAACTCACCAGACACGTGGCAGAACCGTGGCTCAACCAAGGGTTCTTCCGCGGTTCCGTGGCCATTTGAGTGAATTGGGCGTTCGTATTTCTTGGGGTTCCATACATTTACCTGCACGATATTTTGAATATTTTTAATCTGCAAAATACTAAATTTTGGGAAAATGTATAGAAACTTGTAAAAAAATATGTGTTTTAACATCGATCGAACACTTTTAACGTCGTCTAGACTTCCCTAATGCTCTAGCTTGGCTCTGATACCATGTAAGTATGTCTTAGCATCTCTATATGAGGTTAAACATCATTATGTGAAGAATTTTAAAATTTTAGAGAGCTAAAGCATACTACCCACGAATCGAACTAGAGATTAGGGTTACTATATAAGCTAAAAGTGTATAAACTAAAGTGAAAGAGAACTACAACCTTTGTAGACCACTCCTCTTCAATGGGTCCGTGTAGAAGTCATTGAGCTCCTTTTAGCTCCAGTTGAAGTTGGAACAAGTCCGCTAGAAGTCTTCAATGTCTACGATGATCCCCCACGATATTTCTAACACTCAAACTCTTACTTCAGTAAACTAAGAAGAAGTGAAGCTATCAACCTACACAAGTTTGCTAAACCAATATAGATTGGTGAAGTAGGATTTTTCTCACTAAAAAACCTTTCTTTTTCTTTCTCTTTTTCTATCCTAGAAAAGGCTAGAGAGCTAAGAGGAAGAAGAAGAACAATGGCTTAGGTTAAGAATGAACCTTTGGAAAAAAAATATCCGCGTGTGGTGTCTAGGACTGGGGTCAGCAGCATTGGATCTGTCTGTCCAGTAAAATCGATCCTCGATGGCTCCGCCTACTCCACCACCCGCTCCTACACCCACATTAACCATTAAAATATAAGTATATCATTTAAATTTGAACTTTTCAAAACAAAAATTTCAAACTTGTTGGAATAAATAATAACACTTACGCAATACTCCAAGGTAGCGATGTTGGGGAATCGAAGCTCGCCCGTGGCGGGATCAATCGAGGTGCCGTGGACGGCAAGATACGCGGTCAACACGCTCGGTGTACCACCCTACGCCAGGGTCTGCGCTCTCTGCAATTCGCAAAAAATTTACATATATTATAAAATAACTCTTAATATTACATTATATAAAAATAGATCTATTGTAATTTACCGATGCCTCCATGGCACGAGTAATATTCCTCAGGCCATCTGTATTAGTGGGATGACCCCTCTTCGCCGACTTCCTATTCTCTTTATTTTTATCAGCTTGTTTCTGCACAACACATTCAGATTTAGTTTTCTAATTAAGTAACACAAAAAAAATAAATTATATACTAAACAATGAATTACATTTAAATTACAAACCTGTTTGCGCTGAGAGTCGAAATATTGGCACAAGAAAGGCCATGTATCTACATCGACTCTCACAAAGGCCGGAATATGTAGGAGAGCCGCTCTCTCTGCCTTGGGGGTCGCCATCCACAGGGAATAGTAGTCAATCTTCAGCTCGTTCCTATTGTATCGGACCTTTGATTGCATGTTCTTTATCAGGCCATTGTACAGAGCATGAAGATCGAGCACTCTCTCAGGGTGATCAGGGTCGGGTACAGGCCGAAAGTCGTAATCTAACTGCAAATACGAAAAAACAATGTATTTAAATTGCAAGTGTTAAATAATAATAAATATATTGGATAAGTCAAATGAAAATATAAATTAATACCCGGGCCCGATCCCAGACGAGGGCGAATGAGCACCGGTGCTGATCTCCCTACTCAACGTGAAGTGGATACTTCTTCACGAGGCGGCTCTCATCCCCTATATACCGGCCAAACCTCTCGGCATAATCGCCGGTATAGCGATAATCGGGGGTAAAGAAGAGGGGGAATGCTGCCTCCCCCTAGCTCTGTCGGGCTTTATCCTATAAGACTGATTCGGCCCTCGAGTCCCGCTCTCGGGATGGGGCTACCCTGCATCTACAAGAAATATCAAGACAATCAATATAAAGACAAAGTGATATTAAGAAATTAAGTTTTAACGAAAATTGAAGTGCGATATATACCTCCGACGACAGCAGCACGAGCCTGGGCCCAGACAGCACCACGAGCGGGATGATAGTTCCTCCGGTGAGGAACAGCCGGTGACCCGGACGTGGACGCATCCCCACCAACTAGAAAATAAACACCGACGATAAAATTACATGAAGTTCATGTTTATTCTTAAAGGATATGTAAAATGAATAAATATTTTATATTTATTCATACTAACCTGCAGACTGAGCAGAGGGTACGGAAGTGGCGGGAGTGGCCCATGCGCCAGATGCTGATGCACCACCTATAATTAAACAATTAAAAATAGATTATATAAGTAATTCCAAAAAGAATGTGTATATCAATAATATAACATTCTAAATCAATATGCATGCACTATAGGATATATAAACATACCCGCAGGTGTGGTGATGGCCTCTGCTAGAGATGTGGAGGCACCACCTATTGCTAGACAATAAAAAAATGATTATCTAAGTAAGTGCAAAAAGAATGTGTGTGTATTTATGATATAACATTCTAAATCAATATGCATAAACTATAGCGTATATAAACATACCTGGAGGTGCGGGAGTAGCCTCTGCCTCTGATGTAGATGCACCACCAACCGCTAGACAATCAAACATTAACTATATAAGCAATTTTGAAAAAAATATACGTGTATATCTATAATATTACATTCAAAATGAATATGCGTGCAATATACCTGGAGGTGTGGAAAAGTCCACACGGAAAGAGTCATCCGAAGGGGTCTCCGATCGGGGTGCAAGACTAGCCCTCTGAAGCTCCGTACGCAGTTCTCCGGGCGGCAGAACCGCTCTGCCATGGCTGGAGCTCCTGCCGCCCTCGCTGCTCCGGTCGTCGTCATCAAATCTAGACAAGAGTACAATCATTACATATGCATGTTATATATGTATAGATCTTAAAAATGTGAAGTAATAATATAATATTCCTGATAACCTTTTTCATTTCGTGGACGCGTTAGACATATCTACCTGGATTTCATCCTCGATATCATTTCTAACCCACGTAACTTCACGATCAGCCGAAGACAACCCATCTTTTGAAACAGATGGTCGGAGCACTCTAAGTCTTCTCTTTTCTTTATCCTCATCGTTGTCCTCCATACGATCCTTGAATTCTGGGACATCGTAAACATCCCTGGGTTTCCAACGGCATACGACACTCCATCCCGGATGCTTCAAGCACTATGAGTAGTATACTTGGAATGCTTGGTCCGGAAAGATAAATAGATTGTCTTGACCGTAAAATCGAAATGTGTTCACACTAGTCAATCCATAATCATCTTTCCAAGTCCCGAGATTATTTCTCCACTTATCCGTATCGGTTCGTGTATCATACCAAGTACATTGAAATATATAAAACGGTTCTGATCGTCCGTGATAATGGATGTCAAGTATGCAATTTAAGTATCCATAATAAATCACACCATCCGATCCTACCGTCGCAATCCCACAATTCTGAGTGGTTCGAGATGTTTCTATGTCCTTAACTTCAAATTTCTATCCAAGGACACTGAATCCTTTATAATATGCAACCTCCATACTATGAAACTAAGCTAAACATCTTGAATCACTCTCTAATGATGCAGACAAGTTCAGATTGTAGATCTGACAAAACAAATTTTACGACAAATACATAATGATATATGTTTAGATTAAGACTATTAGCAATAACATATTATTCGAACTTACATAATTTGCAACCCAATCGCAAAAATTATCCTGATGATATTTTTCCAATCGTTCATCATTCCAATCAGGATGCCACTCACGTATCTCGTTAAAATGATTTCTGTTCTCATTAATAAATTATGACATTATTATTATATTGTTTCATACACACACAAACACAAATATAATAATTAATCAAAAAAACTTACTCTCTAATTTCTTCAAGACATGCGCTATTGAGGATGATAAACCGATATATCTTGTTAATAAATATAGTGTCTACTCTCTTATAATCTGCTTTACCATATGGCCTGTCCTGAATTCTCCGAGGCCGGTTAAGTTTCGTCTCAATGTTCTCGTCCAGATACCGGGAATAAAATGTGGTAGCCTTATCTAGAAGATAACCTTGCATGATAGAACCCTCTGGTTGATTTCTATTGCGTATATACTTTTTTAGAGTGTAAAGATACCTAAATAAAAATATGTTAAATAAATAAATACGGGCATATAGGACAACAATAATTTTACAAATTGCGTGAAACAAAAAATTCCGCGTACCTTTTAATGGGGTACATCCATCGATATTGTACCGGTCTGGCTAACTTAGCCTCAGTTGCAAGATGAACCGTCAGGTGTATTATGATATCAAAGAATGACGGTGGGAAAATACGCTCAAGCTTGCAAAGTATCAACGAAATAGAATTTTCTAAATTCTCCAGCGTCATAACATCAAGGTTTTTAGCACACAATTCTCTAAAAAGAAACAAAGATCATTGATTATTAGACCAACCGATTCGGGAAGGGAAGTCCTAAGGGCTAATGGAAGAAGGTGCTCCATAATAACATGATGATAATGGCTTTTCAGCCCATCGATCTTGCCTTTCACAAATTTTATCTTCTTGCTAAATGATCATGAGAAGCCTGTAGGAACTTTCAAATCATGCAACACGTACACGAATTTTTTCTTCTCCGGTTGTAACATATGGTACGCGGCATTGGGAAGTACAAACTTGCCTGGTTTACTCGCGCGATCGGTTTAGGATGCAATTCACTTCTAATTTTCCAGTCCTGAAAATTCATCCGAGCACGGAGGTTGTCTTTCGATTTTCCGTCTTTATAAAGAAGCAAGTTGAGTACGTGCTCGGATACTCCCTTCTCTATGTGCATGATGTCCAGATAATGACGCACTAAATTTGTTGACCAGTACAGAAACTCAAAGAAAATTCTTAACTTGTTCCAGTATGGTGGTTTCATCTGTTTTGCCGGATTAATCCTGAAGGTCACATTATTGCAACCATCCCACTGAGCAGTCACGTCCTCTCCGGAAAATGAAGCCGGAGTCCTAAGAAGCTCCTGATGACCATCAAAGTGAGCAGCGTCTAACCTGTAAGGATGGTCTGGTGGCAGGAAACGCCGATAACCGCAATAACAAACCTTCTTACTAAAATTCAAGAATTTCGATATTGTATATTGATGGAAATAAGGGCATGCTTTGTGACCATGTACGGACCAACCTGATAGCATTTCCACGCAGGAAAGCCATTAATTTTCCACATTAAAGCCGTACGCAGTGTGAAGGTTGTATCTGTGTTTATATCGTAAGTCTCTACACCATCAATGAATAAAGATTTTAACTCATCAATCAGAGGTCGGAGATAGACGTTGATATTGTTTCCCGGTGAGTTTGGTCCGTTGATAAGAAGAGGAATCATAAAATAAGATTGATCCATAGTCAGCAAAGACGACAAATTATAAACTATCATTACAACGGGCCATGTGTTGTGACTTCCAGCCATATAGTTGAATGGGCAGAATCCATCACTAGCGAGTCCCGGCCTGACATTGCGAGGATCACTGCTAAATATTTTGTGCCTCCTATCGAAATCCTTCCATGCCGGTGAATCTCTTGGATGACTCATTTTTTCATCTTCACTTGGAGGAGCACGGTGATGCCAAATCATTGCCTCGGCTATTTTCTTGCACCTGAAAAGCCTCTGTGTAATGGGAAAGTATCGTGCTACCTTGACAGGTATATCGGGCTTCTTATCAGAATGTTTATGCTTATACCTGGCCTCTCCGCATGTGGACATTGTTTCAAATTTGAATTCTCTTTCCGGTACAACACACAATTTTTGGGACATGCTTGAATTTTCTCACACTTCAGACCCAAATCAGACATCATCTTCTGGGCTCTGTACAAGCTGTCAAGTATGTTATTTCCCGGGGGCATATAATCTTTCAAGAACTTCAGAAGCATCGTGAATGACTTGTTGCTCCATCCATTTAGGCACTTAATCTGGAAAAGTTGGACGAACCATGATAGGGTGGAATACTTTGCATTCTCATAAATTGGTCTTCTAGCATCATTCTTGAACTTTTCATACTTATCCGCATGCGGTCCTTGACCGGAAGGAATGTCATTGTAGGATATTTTTCGTCACCCCATTGAGATGGGAATACGCGCGCGCTTGTCAGGCGCATTACAGATTCCCCCTGCCTAGGGTAGGCCGGGGTTTATTGATTGTGGGGATCCAAATCTCCGGCAGCCGTAGACTAAGCTGCCGTTAATTACCCCTCGTCTTTAGAGCGAGAGAACCTCCGATTGACGGGTCAAACAGGTCATGCGAACTCAATGTCCAGTGTTGTATTTTTAAGGGGTTTTGGATATATCGGGGGCCCGCAAAGTTTTTACGGGGGTCACGCTACCCGGATAGCGGGTTGGGGGTCAAGCAGCCCCCTTGCGGGGTGTACCGCAGCACCCTCTTAGAAAAATTTCCCTAGCAGGGGACGTGTTTTGGTGTGGAGTGCTTGAAAAATGAGGGGTGAGAGGTGTCTTAAAGACGCGTGCATGGCACGTAGGCGTATGGAGCCCACGGATGACGTGCCTAGCATGTGAACGCTTGGAGCCCGCGGGTCACGTGCGCAGCACGTGGGCGCTGGGCGCCAGCGGGTCACGTGCGCAGCACGCGACCGTGAGGCGCCCGCGGGTCACATTCCTGCACGCGATCACTAGGCGCTGAGCAAGTCGTGTGGGGCGCACGTGGGTGCTTTACTGCCCGTGGGCCACGTACCTTACACGCAACCGCGGGTCACGTGCGCTGCACGCGACCGCGGGTTGCGTGAGGCACACGTGAGCCCCTTAGTGCCCGCGATTCACGTGCGCGCACGTGGGCGCTTTAGTGCCCGGGGTCACGTGCGTTGCACGTGACCATTGGGCGCTTTAGCGCCCGCGAGTCACGTGCCATGCACGCCACCACTGGGCGCCCGCGAGTCACGTGCGTGGCACGCGACCATGGGAAATACCAGCAGGAAGGGGCTTAGCCCCTAGGTTGGGGAGTTTAACTCCCTAGGGGTTTTGAAGTTGAACTCCTAACAGAAATTTAATTTATGTAGTTAAACTCCAACAAATCTAGAAAGGAGTTAAACTCATAGGAATCTTTGGCTCTTCTTTTGAGCCTTGGATCCTCCCAACGTGGGCTTTTTGGAGATGGGTCTCCTTCTTCTTCTTCCTCTCGGTTGGCCGGATCTTGGGGGAAAAGGGAAGTGAGATTCAAAATCTCCCCTTTCAGAGATTTGATAGGAGATCCGAGCTCGCCTTTGTGGGTTTTGTGGTGAAAAACTATTTCTTTTTGGAAAAGGGAAGAGTTAAACTCTTGATTTAATTTAAAACGGGGGAAGGTTTTAAAACCTTTAGCAAGGAGAAGAAAGCACAAACCCTAGAATTTTTTAGAATGGAAAAAGTTGTTCTAGATATTTTCATCATGTTTGCCTTTATAGGCTACACACTTTACACATAGCCCCTTAGGCCTTACCAAATGGCACTTATGCCACCCCATGCCTTATGTGCCTATCTCTTTTTGCACATAAGCCATGGGGTTTACAAAATTTTTGCTTTTTGCTTATTTTACATACATTTATTTCTATACATATATATAAAAAAAGAATTACATTAAACCAATTTATGGCTTCATTCCTTTTGTCATGGCCGGTCCCTTTGATCTGGGCTTGGGGCCACTTGAACTGGGCTTGGGCCCACCTGGTTTGGGGTTGACTTTGACTTTACTTGGTCAACCAGAGTGTAATTTTTGACCCTGACAGTCATCTTCGCTACGAATACTATCACCTAGGGCAGTCTATACCATATCCCCCATTTCTTCTCCTAGAAAGAAATTACCGTCTTCTTCTTCTGCCGCATTACCGTCTTCTCCTTCTTCTTCTGCCGCATTACTGTCTTCTACTTCTCCTTCCCCGTGATATAGCCAAGTTGTATATAGTCTAGTAAAACCATGTTTAACGATATGAAGCTCTACGAATTCTACCTTCTGCCAGTGCTTATTCCCACATCTATCGTACGGACAGAAAATCTTCCCTAACACGATCTTATTATTTGTGCGTGCAAATTCAATGAAAGCAGTAACTCCTGCGACAAACTTAGGTTGCATACGTTGTTACCAATCCACGTAGATCTAATCCTTAACTCTGATATACTCATAGGCCATGTTAGACTGTATAATATATAAATTGTAGGTTATGATGACTATATTGAGAAATCTAAGAACGGTATGGTTACTGATAAAGAAAAAAATCTGTAGATACAAGTTTGTCGTCGAAAAGAATAAATTATCGATAAACAAAATTAGATTTGAAGATACCCAAATATGAGTTGTATTCTGTGTATCTGTATTTCAATTTATGATTTCGCTTAAGTTTAGGGTTGTTAGTGTGTCTGTGCTTTGTGTAGGGTTGAAAAGAATAAATCATTATTTTTTTGAAGAACTAAGTTCTTTATATACGGTTAAACCCTAATTTTTGGAGGAATTAAATTCTCATATATTCCTGTTATTTCTTTTTGTTCGTTTGAAGCACTTACGTGGGAAATACGTGAGTTTTTAAAATAGTGCTAAGCACTAACGAGTCACCAAGCTATTCTTGTGGTTTCTTAGAGATATTGATCTCCTGTTAATGACATTTTTAGTCATTGATGATCATCAAGATTTTGGTTTTGAGGATCTTGGATCATCATCATTTTTTTGAAGAACTAAGTTCTTTATATAGGGTTAAACCCCAATTTTTGGAGTAATTAATTTCCCATATGTTCGTGTTATTTCGTTTTAAGTTGGTTCTTTTCTCTTAAGTTTTGAATCTGCAGAACAAAATCTTCCCGATGAGAATTAAATTCTCAACTTGTGGGAAGATTTGCTTCTGCAAATCTCAAACAGAGGAAGAACTAAGTTCTTATATGAAAGGTTAAGTTTACGGAAAACTTGTACGTTTACGTTATCATTAAGTATCCTAACTAGTACATCCTAAACCCTAACCCTAATTTTTAGAGGAATTAAATTCCTGTATGTCCCTGTTATTTATTTTTAACTTAGATCTTTCCCCCTAAGTTTATCTGCAGAACAAAATCACCCTGATGAGAATTAAATTCTCAACTTGTGGGGAGATTTATTTCTGTAAATCTCAACCAGAGGAAGAACTAAGTTCTTATATGAAGGGTTATGTTTACGGTAAAGTTGTGAATTTACGTTATTATCGAGTATCCTACTGAAGGTACTAATGCACCCTAAACCCTAACCCTAATTTTTGGAGGAATTAAATTCCCATATATCTCTGTTATATCTTTTTAACTTAGTTATTTTCCCCTAAGTTTTGAATCTGTAGAAAAAATTGCCCCGATGAGAATTAAATTTTCAACTTGTGAGGAGATATGCTTCTGTAAATCTCAACCAGAGGAAAAACTAAGTTCTTATATGAAGGGTTAAGTTTACGGTAAAGTTGTGTGTTTACGTTATCCTCGAGTATCCTACTGAAGATACTACTGCACCCTAAACGCTAACCCTAATTTTTGGAGAAATTAAATTTTCATATATTCCCGTTATTTCTTTTTAACATAGTTCTTTTCCCCTAAATTTTGAATCTGCAGAACAAAATCTCCCCGATGGGAATTAAATTCTCAACTTGTGGAGAGATTTGCTTCTGCAAATCTCAACAAGAGGAAGAATTAAGTTCTTATATGAAGGGTTAAGTTTACGGTAAGGTTGTGCGTTTACGTTATCATCGAGTATCCTGCAAAAGGAACTAGTGCACCCTAAACCCTAACCTTAATTTTTGGAGGAATTAAATTCACGTATATCCTTGTTATTTCTTTTTAACCTAGTTTTTTTGCCCTAAGTTTTGAATCTACAGAACAAAATCTCCCCGATGAGAATTAAATTCTCAACTTGTGGGGAGATTTACAGAAGCAAATCTCAATCAGAGAAAGAACTAAGTTTTTATATGAAGGGTTAAGTTTACGGTAAAGTTGTACGTTTACGTTATTATCAAGTATCCTACTGAAGAAACTAGAGCACCCTAAAACCTAACCCTAATTTTTGGAGAAATTAAATTCCCATATGTCCCTGTTATTTCTTTTTAACTTTATTCTTTTCCCCTAAGTTTTGAATCTGCAGAACAAAATCTTCCCGTTGAGAATTAAATTCTCAACTTGTAGGAAGATGCAAATCTCAACCAAAGGAAGAACTAAGTTGTTATATAAACGGTTAAGTTTACGGTTAAGTTGTGTGTTTACATTATCATCGAGTATCCTACTGAAAGAACTAGTGCACCCTAAATCCTAATCCTAATTTTTGGAGAAATTAAATTTCCATATGTCATTATTTCTTTTTAACTTAGTGCTTGTCCCCTAAGTTTTGAATTTGCAGAACAAAATCTTCCCGATGAGAATTAAATTCTCTCAACTTGTGGGGGGATTTGGTTCTGCAAATCTCAATCAGAGAAAGAACTAAGTTCTTATTTGAACAGTTAACTTTACGGTAAAGTTGTGCGTTTACGTTATCATCGAGTATCCTAAGGAAGGAACTAGTGCACCCTAAAACCTAATCCTAATTTTTGGAGCAACTAAATTACCATATGTCCCTATTATTTCTTTTTAACTTAGTTCTTTTCCCCTAAGCAATTAAAAAAACCCTTGTCCTTGACGTACAAACGTCCAACGACCAAATCAAATCCAAATACCAAAACCACAAATTCAAATATCTTAAAAACATAGCCAAAACACTCTCAAGTAGCTCCCAGATTTTGTCTCAGGTCAAAAGGAACAAAACTAACAAGTACAGGGGCTAGTTTTTAGCGAGTGTTTGCTACAGACCAACCCACAACACCAGATGACAAAATGGGTCCGACGAGATGAAGGAAATACCCGGCGTCGCTGGTTTGTATAGGGGCAATTGGGTTCATACTTTGGTGGTGGCCTTCTAGTGTTTAACCTAGGTCAGTAATATTGTTTGATTATCTCAAAAACGTCCCAGATAGCTCCAGATACCCTGTAGGCTAACAAACTCCACAAAGCCGACACGGGACACTTCTAAACTCATATATTGGGTTCTAAACTCTGTTTTGGTCCAGAAAAGAAATCTCTAAGGTCTTGCTACACTCACTACACCTCTATTGCATCCTTACAAGTTCACAAATCACTAAACCTCAACTTGGAAATTTCCAAGATCACAAACCACACTAAAACAAGTTCTAAACTACACTAGCATAGATTAACACAATAACTTAACGAGAGGAAAGGAATTATATCTCATTTGAGCAGCTCAAGAAAACCCTATATGCTCAAAGTCTCCAAAATCCAAACTTGTTTGGTCAAAAGGGTTTAAGAAGAGGTGGGGATCATTTATTGTGAAGGTGGCATGGGGTTTTGGTGAAGGATTGGATATGATACATGAAGGTGGAGGAGGTGGAGGAAGCATAAAGGAGAAGATGAAGAAAAACAATGGGGAAAAAGAAAGAGGCAGCTCATTTCTCTTTCTCTCTTATCCTCAGTCTCTCTTATGCTCACTCTCTCTCAAATGTCTCTTTTGTCTCCTCTCTCTCTCTCTCTCTCTCTCTCATGACTCATGGCATCTATTTTCTTTTCTCCTTCTCACTATTAACTCACAAGTCACAAATGAAATAACATACAACAAAACGCACATGACATGGTGCACTAACCATGGAAAAATATAGAAACACGGATTTGGCTTAATCGCGATTAGTTGTGCACTAATCAAGTTTAATTTAAACTCGCATATAATTAATTATAAAAATACCAAAATCCGATAAATATCATTATAATAAGTAAATCATTTTAATCTCCACTTATATTCCAAATATTGGTATATACTTATACAATTTTACGAAAAAACCCTATTCGCAAATCGAATAGTTTTCGCGAAATATATTATTTTAATATTTAATTTCTAAAATTAATATTTTATATTTCTGAAATGTTACACCTTTCTAGACATCAAATGAGTTAGCTAATTATGTAGTGAAAATCTCCCGAAGAGTAATACCTAATCACAGTGAGAATCGGGACCCAACTATAATTGTGTGATAACTTTGATGGAAGCCGACCAAAATTACCACACTGCAGAAGGTATGCACATACTAGGCAAGTTTCCTTTATGTTTGAATCTCCCGATATGGTTTTTACCCCTAAGACCCTAGTGACCTTGGTGAATGATCAACAAATCTTAGGATCCTAGTTAAGTTCTATCCGTCATTATCCTGGATTGCATTAAACCCACCCGCACGACCCTTGACGAATGATCAACAAAGTCGCACGAATGTCCTGATAAATCGCATATCCATACTACAAAGAAGTATTATAGAGCAACTGAACACTATGCCTCGGCAAATAGCAATGACAAACGTAGCACGAATACTAAGCAATACTAATCTGAAATGATAGAGAGCTACGGCTGGTTTTTGGCGAAAACCTTTGACGTAATGAACTTGATATCGTTGAAGGAATTCGAGTGCGTTTGAAAATGAGTGGTTTAGGCTCCACTTTTAAAACAATTGGTTTTGTAGAAAACTAAGTAGTTTCGAAGAAAACCGAGTAGTTTTTAAAATTTGGTTCCGAAAACTTCATTTTAAGTTTGTTTTCCTTACATTAAACATATAATGCGATCCCATCAATCTATGTTTCTATGCCACACAAAAACAACCAAAATAGCATACTTTTATATGTCATCCACATTCATCACTGGGTCCCAGGTCTCCACCGTAAGATTACTTAACTTACAGCAGGGCGGGGAAAGGGCTAGCACGGATGCAAAATATATAGAAGTATCTAATATATATATATATATATATATATATATATATATATCTCACATGCAAGTAATAAACATCACAGGTATGCGATAAACAACAAAAAAGATGGAATAGAGGATAATCTAGGAGCCCTGTGTTTCGTTTTAGCCGCAAATTTAAAACTAGCATTCCCCGGTCATTAATTGATTCTGTATTTGGAAAGAAGTGTTTGTGTAAAGTAGTAACCGCAATCAATAACGGTGTCGCTAGTAGCTAGCCGAGATGAGTACGTGTCTTCTTCAGAAAAACGTCGAATGTTTTACTTACTTTAGAAGAGTTGATTGAAAGCAGGGTGATTGGTTATAGATCTACGATATACGGATGTAGAATCTATAAAGAAGAGACTTCTAGTGTTCATACAATTTAGTAGTAATGGATGATTAATTAAAGATGACTCCTTTTATCTTTCAATAGATTTAAAACTATATCGATAGTGGTGAATGAAGATTAGGGTTTATGGAGGGAATATGGTTCCCACTCTTAACCTTTATCTTTTCATTGACCTCTATTCATCTATAGCCTTTACCAAAATAAGAATTAATCTAATCTCAAATGGCGGTCGAGACTATCAATAAATTGGTATCGCGCCCGAAATGGATGTTAACATTTATTTTGCTAAAGTTTATAAATTTTAAAAGATGTAAAAGAAATTAAGAGATTTTATCATCTATTGATCTATCATAATCCTACAAACCTTAGCAAGCTAGGAATTACTCACGCATGATTGAGATACAAGAGAAGATGAAGAAGGAGATCATATTGTAAATGCAGGAAGTAATGCAGAAAGTAAAATGCAAAGAACTAAACTAAAGATTTACCTTTTTATTAATCAACTATCATTTACAAATCCGTCAAATTTAGAGTACAAGAACCCTAATTTATGCTCACGATCTCTGTCTCGTAAGAAGTAGATGAACAGCCGATGATCAACCTGGATGCGTGGATCGTCATGGACCTTTTGATCTCTTCGGTTTGATCTATTGGGTGATGTGTAGCTCTCAGTCCTTTAAGTAGTCACAGAAAATACAAACCCCTATATCCCATAAGTTAGGATATGCAGCTATCATCCAACCACCAAAATATCAGATCCTACGGCCAAGATCTTGCCGTGGATCCGCGGCATATATTACATTTGGCCGCTAAACCGCGGCGGTTTAGTGGATTCATGAGTTGAGATTTATTGTGGTCTCTGGTGTTGACATTTGGAGATTTCTTAGATTTCTACATCCTGCATATCTTATTCTGAATCTCTGTCGTTGCTAGATCTTGTGATTTGCTTCAATTTTATCGGCGGATTTTATTCCCGACATCTCGAATATCTCGATCTCCAGACCTGAGCTATATCTGCACAATATCTCAATTTATAGTATTACAAATATTTGTTATATTTGAGATATTATCCTAATCATTATATATATGATACAATATTTTAAGAATATTGATTAGGAATATTTGATATGATATGCATATTTAAATTATCGAAATATCATATAAATATTATATGCATATATTTTTCTTCATAATGTTAAGATAGTGTATAAACATATGATAAAGAGTATTTTGCAGATAAACCCACATATGTACCATAATTACCATAAACACCTTTAAGTACTTAACAAAAGTAAGGAAAATGTTCCATCAAATGTGCAATATTTTCGACTGAACAAATACCCCCAAACATAACTTTGATCGTCCCGAGTAAACTAGTTATTCAAGAAAGGGAGAAGAGAAAGAAAAAGAAAAACCTAGCACACTTTCGTAGGCAATACGATTGCACTTAGCACGTGCAACAAGCCGTTAAACCTCTAGATCTCCCTAGTTGGAGTGTTGTCTCCAGAGGGTTTTCAATGGATTACCCATAAAATCCCATAATAAAATAAAGAGGATGAAAATTATACACAAAGATAAGAACTATAAAAGAAAGAACTTGAAAATTAGAGTTTCTAACTACTCTAACTTTTCGGTTGCCATGAGCCATAGCTTAATGGTCATGAAAAAATGTCGGAAATCACATCATCTCTCAATAAAACATAGCCTTTAGTCTCCCTACATTTCTTCCAAACATCGATCACATACCCCTACGTGTGTGTAAAAGACATTCCTACACTTAGAGAATTCAATTCAAGCTATCATACTCTTGTCCGTCTTACTTAGGATTTTTTTGTCGGTGAATATTTTAGATGGAATTGCTCACACATTCTTCATGCGACCGTTAATACTTCTTTAGGTACTAACTGACCGATTACTAAATGTGCTCACTCATTTAGGCGTAATTAGCAATTTACTCGTCTTGCAACACCTAAGGCTTAGCAGTGGCTCCCAAACGAGTTGGTCTAAGGCACTAAGTGATAAAACACCCTCGCTATATTTTTTTATGCTGCCTTAAGCAATTACAAAACCAGTGTTCATTTTTCTTCACCATTTTATTTTTTTTATGTTTCAATTTTTTCATTGATCTTCATAATTAAGTGTTTTAGACAAGAGTATTTCAAGATATTCTCTACTATCCCAAGTTTCAAGATATGTGCAAGTGCGTATTGTAAGTTATAAACGTTCAAATATTTGGACTTAGGAGTAAGAACTATTTTTCAGACTCAATTCTATCCTCAGAATAGAGATTCCCTTCATCTTACTAACTCTTGGGATAACAACTCATAACTACTTATTACTAGCTTCCTTTAAGAAAACATATAACTTTCTTTCTTTTCTCAAACTATTCCTATCTTTCATATGTAAATTTTCACTTTATAAGTTTCATTATCAAAAAAAAATTGTGATGCGTGAATAAGCACAAACCTCCCCCCCAAACCTGTTTGCAACAGTGTCCTCACTGATGTCATCTTTTAATCTTAAAAAACCTGTAAACTTGGGAGGAAAAGTTATTAAAGGGGACAAGAATTAATGACAGTTAAAATCCTCCCCCAAACTTATTTTTGGCTCACAATTTTGTAAAAATTTTATTTCAAGAGCGAAAATATCCCTCCCCCCCAAACTTGAGTAAAATAGTATTAAGCAATTAAAATTATGAAGAGGGTAAAGTTATGGGTCTATGAAAAGCTCTACAAAGACCAAAAGTCAACACCAACCATTCAAAGATTTTATCAATGTAACGCCAAGGTTGGTAGAAGATTATAGATGTGAAGAAGTGGGGAGATAGGAGGCAGAATCGATCGGGTTTACGTCTCAGATGGTAGAGACGAAACGGTGGTGGTGCCATACTCACATTCTTGTTCTTAATAAGAAGAAGGGGTGGTGGCTCAATTTCTTTAGGTGGGGGTTGATTCATCACAACTCCCAAGTTTTCTAGGTATGTGAGTTCTTCAGCAAAAATATCTTCAAAACTTCCATCGATATTCCGAATGATAGTCTCGTCGGAAAGGAAGTCATGATACTCAGATAGCTTGACTAAATCATTTGACAATTCAAAGGGTTCGGACTTAGGTATGGACTTGTCGACAGAAGGGTCTTCACGTGTATAATAAATAGTAGGATCAGTATCATGAAGGTCCTCGAATTCGCAACTATTGAAAGTTATCTTTTCGACAGAGCAAACATGAGCATAAGGTTCTGATGGTTGACTTCCTAGCTTGTAGATGTTAAGCTTAATTGTCATCTTCCCGAAGGATAAGTTCATAGAACCGTTATGACAATTGATTATCACGTTTGACGTTGCTAGGAAAGGTCGACCTAGAATCACTGGAATTTGGTTTCATGGGTTTTCTACAGGCAGTGTATCTATAAGTATAAAGTCCATAAGGAATATAAATTCCCTGACTTTGATTAACACGTCCTCTAGCTCATCCCGAAATTTGGTGATAGATCGATCGGCCATCTGGAGAGTGCAATGTGTATATTTTATCTCTCATATCCCTAATTGCTCATAAACATAATATGGAAGCAAGTTAACATTAGCACATAAGTCGAGTAGAGCACGATTGATATTTTTACCCTTAATGGTTATAGATATTGTTAGACTCCCGGGGTCCTTTCGTTTCTTGGGTATTTGTTGGGTAAAAGCAATGCTCATATTACTCGCTAGGAAAACTTTTTAGGCACTTGAATTTTCCTTTTCCTAGTGCACAAGTTCTTAAGGATTTTCTCATAGGACGGAACTTGTTGGATATCTAGAAGAGGAATGTTTATATCAACTTACTTAAAAATTTCCCAATATTCTTCATTTGTGGACTTGGTCTGTTGGCCCTTAACCTGTGTAGAAAATGAGCTTTATCAATAAAGGTTGGGTCCAACTTTTGTGGAGAAGTTTGTGGGGATGGAATGGATCCCAGAATTGGAGTTGGGATCATTTGAGGTTGACTCAAGGAAGTGGGCTGAGGGTTCGAGACTAGTTGAGAACGGAGAATAGGCTCGGAAGAAGTTGTTGGATTAGACGAAGGAGGAGTAGAAGTAGAAGCCAGGGTATCATCAATATCATCAACATCAACATGTTTACCCACTTGGTTATTCAGCACTCTTTCCGATCTCAACGTGCTTACGGCACACACATTATGACTTTGTGAGCGACCGGGATTCGGTAGAGATTGAGATGGAAGTTTCCCACTCTCTCTCACTCATCACGGCATTTAACTGTGCAAGTTGTGTTTCTATTGATTTTTTGCTTTCACCATGGGAAGCAGTGTGTTGTACTAATGTTTAGATAGAAGATGTTAAATTAGCCGTCATTTGCATTGAATGGTTAATAAACGTTTCCAAGCTTCATTCAAGTGCAGAGGATTTTTCGGTACCAGCCATTGGGAAAGAATTATTATAAGGTGCAAATTATTGGCTAGATTTTGAAAAGTTTGCGGTTGAAAGGGGTGCTGACTCTATTATGGTGGTTGTTATTGCTGTAGAGGAGGTCTTTGATAGCTGCTTGGGAACTGGTTTTGATTTTGAGTTTGGTTTTGGTTCCAAGCAAAAATAGGATGGTTCCTCCATCCCTAATTGTATGTGAAAGAATAAGGATCATTTTAGGTCGTTGCTGAAAAGCAGCCTTTGTTTGTTCTTGACCTTGAAACAGAGGATTCAAAGGACATTCTTCCGTTAAGTGTGATAGGTCGGAACAGCAACCACACACGGTTTTGGGAAGCGTACCCTGGTTTAGGGAGGCTGGAGAGACTTTTTTTTCGATAGCGTCGAGTTTCTTTTGCATCGCGGCCATTTCGGCTTTCACTGCGATGGAAACGTCGAGCTGATGGATACCTCCCCTAAATGAAGTTGGTCTAACGCTTTCCAACTGTAAAGTTTGTTCGGCAAGATCTTCTAGAAATTTTCAAGCTTCACCATCGTCTTTAGATATGAAATGGTATTGACAAATGGTTTCAAGCATCTATTTCATGGCAGGACTAACACCCTCATATATAATTCGGAAAAGTTTCCATTTATCAATTCCGTGATGGGGGCATTGTAAAAGAATATCCTTGAACCATTCAAAGCATTTCCAGAATGGTTCATTGGGAAGTTGGGTAAACTGGTTAATCTCGCTTCGATCACGGGAGGTTTTGTGATTGGGATAAAATTTCTTAAGGAATGCTATAACGAATTCGTCCCATTTGGCGATAGAGTGTGCGGCAGTGCTATAAAGCCATTTTTCTGTTGGGTCGCACAAGGTAAAAGGGAGAATTCGTAATCGCATAGCATCCACAGAAAGTTGTGTAGTCCATCATTACGCATACGTTTTCGAATTTGGTTATTAAAATGTATGCGTCTTCGGATTAAAGCCCATGAAATTTGGGCAACAAGTTGATGAAGTAGGGTTTAATTTCGAAATTATCCCCATTGACTGGTGGAATAGACAGACAAGTAGAAAAGGGACCGCGTATATGGTAGCATCTTTCTTGAAGAGAGATGCACGGTGGATTCTGCGCACCTATGGATGGTGGAAGGGTTGTATTGGTAAAATCTGATGGAGAACCGTCCATCTCGGTCGATGTGGTGGGTGGATGGAAAATAGAAAATGAAGAACTACCGACTTCGGAGTTGATAGCAGAAACACGGACAAGACGGGCACTAGAATCCCGTGTCCAGCCGATCATATACTAAGAGGATTTAGTGCAAGTGGCAGCGTGTATGGGAACGAATTTTTAGAAAAGGTTTGTTTTGAAAAAGTCGAATTTGAGGCTTGACTCAACAAATCACAAAATGGACAATCAATCCTAGAACTAAGGTCAGCTAGGTCAAGCACTAAACCGCTCCTAGACTTCCAAAGGACAAGCCACAAGATCAATCCTCTACCACCTATTTATCGCTCTTGTGGCCACGTAAGTGCCAGGTAAGTGGGAGATATCCGCTATACAAATCACCGAAAATACCGGACCTAATTAAGTAACTAATTTCCTTAGTCACACTTTCCTTAGACACCACAAGAGAAATGCAGATAAACGATAGATTACCCACGACCCTCCTCTGTCCTAATTGAGCGCGACGGTCCTTAGAGTCTTGGTCTAGATATTTTTTAATTAATGTAAGGTTATGCGGATGCTTATTTTGTGATTTTTGGGGCCTACGAAGGGTGATGAAATCCCCACCTAATCTGGATTTTGGTTTTGCCCCTTAAAGTGCGTTATAAATATGCACAAACAAACCAATATCAAAATAAGCAAAAGATTTTTGAGCGGCGATATTTTGCAAAGAATCCTGCAGGAAAATCAGATTATTAGAATTGAGAGGAGAGATAAAGATCTGAGGAATATACCAGAAAATTTTGGGGGCACAACACCACAGAGATACTGCCCAACCGCGGCCAAACGCTTCCTATTGCCGTGGTTCTGCGGTGCAATGGTGGGTTCTTTTGACAATTTTTCCACGGTGCTACCCTATGATCCGCTGGTCTATGCTGAAAGTATCTAAATCTTTATTTTCTCGCTCCTGTTACTCCAGATTCCCTCGCAAAAATTTCGCACACTAATCGTTAAATACAATATGCGGTTTGGGTTCTCTTTTATAATATGTTTACTGGATTTTATAAAAATTCAACACGAATAGCAAGGAAAAAAAATTACGCGCGTATTTCCGGCAACGGTGCTATTTGATTGATTCTGTATTTGGAAAGAAGTGTTTGTGTAAAGTAGTAACCACAATCAATAACGGTGTCGCTGGTAGCTAGCCGAGATGAGTACGGGTCGTCTTCAGAGAAACGCCGAACCTTTTACTTACTTTAGACGAGATGATTGAAAGAAAGGGTGATTGGTTGTAAATCTATGATATATAGATATAGAATTTATAAAGAAGAGGCTTATAGGGTTCATACAATTTAGTAGTAATGGATGATTAATTAAAGATGACTATTTTTATTTTTCAATAGATTTAAAACTAGATCGATAGTGGTGAATGAAGATTAGGGTTTTTGGAGAGAATATGGTTCCTATTCTTAACCCTTATCTTTTCATTGACCTCTATTCATCTATAGACTTTACCAAAATAAGTGTTAATCTAATCTCAAATCGCAGTCGAGGCTACCAATAAATTGGTAGCGTGCCCTATAAGGATATTAACATTTATTTTGCTAAAACTTATAAACTTTAAAAGATGTAAAAGAAATTAAGTGATTTTATCATCCATTGATCTACCCTAATCCTACGAACCCTAGCAAGCTAAAAATTACTCACGCATAGTTGAGATAGAAGAGAAGATGAAGAAGGAGATCATATTGTAAATGCATAAAGTAATGCAAAAAGTAAAATGCAAAGAACTAAACTAAAGATCTACCTTTTTATTAATCAACTATCATTTACAAATCCGTCGAATTTAGAGTACAAGAACCCTAGTTTATGCTCCTGATCTCTGTCTGTAGGAAGTAGATGAACAGCTGATGATCAACCTGGATGCGTGGATCGTCTTAGACCTGTTGATCTCTTCGGTTTGATCTATTAGGTGATGATTTCCATGTGTAGCTCTCGGTCCTTTAAATAGTCACAGAAGATACAAACCATATATCTCATAAGTTAGGATATGCAGCTATCATCCAACCACCAAAATATCAGATCATACGGCCAAGATCTTGCCGGGGATCCGCAGCATATATTGCATTTGGCCTCTAAACCGCGGGGGTTTAGTGGATTCATGAGTTGAGATTTATTGTGGTCTCTGGTGTTGACATTTGGAGATTTCTTAGATGTCTACATTCTGTATATCTTATTCTGAATCTCTGCCATTGCTAGATCTTGTGATTTGCTTCAATTTTATCGGCAGATTTTATTCCCGACATCTCGAATATCTCGATCATCAGACCTGAGCTATATCTGCACAATATCTCAATTCATAGTATTAACAATATTTGTTATATTTGAGATATTATCCTAATCATTATATATATGATACAATATTTTAAGAATATTGATTAGGAATATTTAATATGATATGCATATTTAAATTATCGAAATATCATATAAATATTATATGCATATATTTTCCTTCATAATATTAAGTATAGTGTATAAATATATGATAATGAGTATTTTGCAGATAAACTCACATATTTACCATAATTACCGTAAACACCTTTGAGTACATAACAAAAGTAAAGAAAATGTTCTATCAAATGTGCAATATTTTCGACTGAACAGTCGTATGGATAACCCGTACAATATTGAACTAAGACCCCAACGAGTGCGGCAAATTACCTGCCAATTCTAGAAGTGAGGCAGCCCGCACTCAATGTCATGAGTGGGCCACCCAGCACTTCTTGGAATCCGGTTACTTGAGCACTCCCCCGTGAGTGAGAGCTATACCCTCTATAAGTGCGGCGAGTAACCCGCCAATCCAAGAATGGGGTGGCCGAGTCTCAACTCCATGAGATACCTGTTGCATTCTCGAATCCGGCTACCTGAGCACTCCGTCGCGGGGTATCCTAGTACAAGTAATAAAATATATACAACGTGACAACGCCCGCAACCTGGACGTGTCCTAAAAGGAATATACATCAAGCGATAAGGATAGCCACAATCCGGCTGCTCATCCCGAATAAAAAATACACAAATACCAAAAATGTACATACAAATCGCATGAGAGGCTTTCCATCATCACAATCCGTCTAAATAATCACAAAATATATATACAAACTAATATAACAAGTAACCAGTGTGCAACACCGTTTAATCGAACATATAGCAATTAGACGACGTTATCAAACACACACAAACAAAGATGCGGATCATAAATGATGTTTTAGTTTCGATCAAAAAGTTTCCCGAACTTGCCTAAATACAAAGATAACACAAATTGAAATCTGGGCAAAAACAAACATAACCACAAATCATGTTTCCAAACAAACAACAAACAAGCAGCTGCAAAAAACCAGGGACCTAATGATAAAATTCAACCGATTGAAATGGGAAACGGGCGGTCCAAAACGGGAAAAAATGCCTCAAATTTTGGGCCATGTTTTCTTGCTCAAAAAATAGTTCTCTGCAATTGTTTAAAAAAATTTCAGGTATCGTTTTGAAAAAATTTCGGAAACTTGATTTTCTTTATCGAATACAGTTATAATTTCGGTTTTGAAATGTTTGCATCGTCTACAACTAATTAAATTGTTTGGCATGACTCTGATACCACTGTAAGGACACTAATGCTCGTGCCGCAAGACTTGCGGTTAAGGCGGAAGCGAAAACAAAAAATTTAAAGTAAGGCACTAGCGACCAATACCCTAGAATCAATTCCAAATACTAAACTAGAAATCTAAAAAGGTAAGAGTAGGGGGCAAACCACCTTTGTAGCATGTCCGTGCAATTACAGAACACCCCTACACCTCTCCATGGACTCACGTAAGACGCCGAAGTCGTCGGGAAAGAGCTTGGACGCCTATCTTCCTTGTCGAAGATGATCCACCCAAAGGAGTCTGAATCAAGCAATAGCTTCAGACTATCAAATCAAGTGAAGCAAATCATAATCAAAACTTTCTAAGAATTGATTATGAGATTGATGTAGTGATGAATCTCATGTTTTCTCTCTTTCTTAATTTTCCATTCTCATCTTTGAAAGCTAACATAAAAAGAAGAGGAAGAAGAAAAAGCATGAATGAATTAAAGATCATCTTCTTTTCTTTTTCTTTCTTCTTTTATTTATGAAGAGTGGGTGGATGACTGATTTACTCCAACAAGTCACTCATCCACACTCTTTACAAAGCTTTTAACATGAAGTGGAAATGGTGTGTCATAACACACATATACATAAACCCAAATATGTATCAAAATACATCTATCTGTATTCATATAAAAATACGAATACCATATTCATATAAAAATATGAATACCCATATTCGTATCGAGATAAAAATACCGTATTCATATTAAGATTCAAATACCCGTATTTATACAAATACTCGTATTCGTATAAATATCGTATTCGTGTCAAAATACAAATACCATATTCGTAAAGAGAGAAAATGAGAAATATAATACTAGCGCATAAAAAAATACGGCTAGCTTTCAAACCATGCTAGTATTATCAAAACGTTCGATTAAAGTGCATGCACTAAGTACACGTATTTAATCGAATCTTAGTGCGTATCATACTATGCACATACTATATCGTTTCTCCTGAACCGGCAAACCCTCTGTGTGGGATGATTGTTGTGGTTTAATGCGTGCGTGCGCTTTTAAAGGATGAATCAAAGAGTAGTTAACCGCAATCAAGAACGGCGTCGCTTGGTAGCTAGCCGGTTGAGTACGGGTCGGTCCACAGGGAGATGGATTCCTATTCTTTGTGTTCAAACGAGTTAATCCAAAAAAAATGGTGTTTTTTATTTTAAGATCTAAGAGTTCATTTTTATGATTTTAATTTAACAACTACGGCAAATAAATAAAATTAACAACTAGGGAAGAAAGGAAATTTATAACTAGGGCAGAAAAGAAATTTATAACTAGGACAGAAAAGAAATTAACTAGGCCAAGATAAAAAAAAACTTACTTCTTTATTGATGCACTCTTTGACGATTACATTGAATTGAAAATCTAAGATCTGGAACTTAAAAGAGGCATCTCTAAAGAGGCACCCAAAAGGAGGCACGCTCCAAAAAGAGCTGTTGGATTCCTATTTATAGAGAATAGAAACCCTAGGGTTTACATCTGATCCATATCTATAATTACAAAAATACCCTTAAGAAAACCAAGTCAATGCACCGACTCACCGACACGCACCGCACGTGCACAGCACGGCCGCGGATCTCCGGCCATGAGCATGGTTTGCAAGCGGTTTCATGACCATATGGTGGGCTTGCTGGCTCAATTTTCTAGGGTTGCTTTCTGTTGCTTTTTCCTTCTGGTTTCTTTACTTGGTTCTTCAGAATGTCTTCTAGTTTCTTTCAGATTTCCACAGTACAGAATATTGTGGACTTTTACCGTTCGTTTCTCGTTGAAGTTTTGAATCTTTGTGCTGCCTTCGTACTTTGTGAAATTGTTCATTGATCTTCGTTTGTCCTTCAAACTATAAGCATGATAAAGATTCTTCTATTTGTTAGTCTTAGTCTCACTTTTGTAACGTCTTTTCATCATTTTCATTGTTTTGTTCTGAGAACCTGTAATCTGCAACTATGTAACAAACATGGATCAAAAGCACATGTTTATTTGTAAAATGAATAAGAATGGGGAATATAATAATGCAAAATTATGATATGAACATGGGACTCTAAAGACTCGATAATACACTGGCAGCGGGTTTAACCACAAGCACGTCAGAGACACTAACTGTACGTAACAGCTACCCAGGTATTGAATGAAAGGAAGGTCGACTAGCAACTCATCTGTATCCCTCCAAAGGATGTAAGTGACAATTTTCGTACAATCCGGTCTCTCTGTCTGATAGTATCGCATACCAGGTCAAGGGGGTAGATAAACTCAAACCCCTAATAACCAGAAAAGTCGTGTCGGTGTCAAGCTTGTTACCCACCAAGAAACTACTGATCTACAATCAGTAAATCTCATCCATCCTAGCTAAGGATTTCTGGTGATAGCCAACCGAACACGGCACGATATCGACTCCCTATATCGGGAGAGACGAATCCCTGAAGATTTCTTACTGCCTCCATATGGCTCGGAACTGTACCCAACTAAAAACAGTTTGCACGACTCAATAGAGTCGTGGTAGGGTAGCAATCTAAGTACAGTAGGAACTCACACGAGACAAATGATGATCTCAGGTCAACAGACTACCTGTGCTCATGTCACCTGAGAACTATTATCTAACGATAGGTATAGTACCATCTAGAAGTTCTCGGCGAGTCTGTCCAGTGTACTCACCTCTAGTGAGCACATGTATCCAATCTTAGGTGCAACACACCAATGGCTATGAGACCTGCCACCGTCTCTCGTTGGGGTCTAGAAACGTATATACTAATATACTCCGGAATATCGATGCCCGGTCTCGATATTCCTACGACTAGAGACATTTAAAGGATGTGCTTGTGGACTATTAAGCTCTCACAAGTACGATCGTCGTCATAACTTTGGTGGTCAAGCAAAGATCCTACAGGTTTTATCATTATGTATTAGCGATATGTAATAATAAGTAAAACGTATATACATCAATGATAAAAACAAACCAGATAGCGTATTATCATCTCAAGTAAGAATGTTTTACCTATATAGGTTCTCCTTCAATTATCATAATCGTCTACTTTCGATTACAATAATTGCCTTGAGGGCACTAAATCCGACAGTTATGTTGAGCCGGCTCGACCCTAACCTAAGACAGCTCAATCAAAATTAAGTCGGCTCATGAAATGCCTAGAAAGTAGGTTTTCCTTGCTGGTTGTATGAGACGGCTCATAGTTCTGATGAGCCGGCTCAAAACCTTATCGTTCAGACAACCAGGTTAAGGTTTTGAAAACAAGGCAAATAACCATACACAAAAATCATCATATAAATCACAGTTCTTATTCTAATACTATAGCGAGCATGGGTTTCTATTTGTTTCATGATGATCGAATTCCCCGTGTGTTGATCGAATTCCCCATGAAGGGTTCTCTAGCATCTTTGCTAGATTCATGAATAGGATTCGATATAATTATCAAAATCCACAACTAAGTACCCCTAAAGGTTGCAGAAGCCATAATAATAAAGGATCATAGAACCATATGAGATTGTTATAAAAGTGGTATCTTATGAGAAACATTGTTAATCGTATAATGATGCAATATTGGTTTACGCTCATTTCATAGTATCACTAATTCGTGCTAACTAGACCTATGACATAGAGGTGTTGTCATTAAGAATAGAAAACAATAAGCGAACATAGAATTGAATAGGAAGCTACAAATACTTTTAAACAATACATATGAAACTAAATCTACTCATATAAACATATATCTCATTAGGAACTACGACAAGGCGAGGACATCGATTTCGTAAAGGAGCACGACACGGGAAGGAGAGAAGGAGAGAAGAGAGAGGGGGGACTTACTCACGATGCGATACGATATAACAACCGTATCACCGATGGTAAAGATAAGGACTTGAGACGAAGTCTTTGCTACCTACGTGTGAGTTGTTCTTCAATAGGACTTGGGAGGAATTGGGAGTATAATTTTTCAAAGAGGAATGAGTGCTTTGGTAGCCATGGAATGAGAAAGAAGGCAACTTAATAGAATTATGGATTAAAAGAGAATAAAAGCCATTACAAGAAAATTAATGGGGAATCCAAGGGTTAGGGGCTTGCTGAAATGAATTGGCGGTTTAGGAGATGAAACGAACAATCACCAGACCCAAACGAACTCATGCTCACAGGCGGAACACGAGTGGGCCCTACCTGAAACGATTTCTGGATCAAGCAGGGGCATGAGACGGCTCAAAATACTCATGAGCCATCTTAATAGAAAAGAGAAGAAAATGATTTTCCAAACGTGTATTGAGACGGATCAAATTACTCATGAGCCGTCTCAAAAAGTCAGAGAAGAAATGGTCATTCAGAAAGACTTATAAGCCGGCTCACCCTTATCTGAACCGTCTCAAACTTAGTTATCAGGAATTTAGATATAACCCAGTATTCAAAAAGAAAAAGTCATTTTATTAACGAGGAATAATAAAAAAGGGTGCACGAAATTTAGGGTCGTCACAAGTTGCGGGTTGGAAAGAGGGTGTGGGGCCTTAGGGTTTTAATTTTTTTATTGTAAATAGGGGACGGCTTGAACCATCCCCTACTTTATTTTTTAAATCAAGGAAGGTTAAAACCATCCCCTTAAATCGTAGGGACGGTTTGAACCGTTGCTAACCTTATGTACCCTTAAACCCTTCTGTAGTAGTATTCCATGCTTTTTGGTTCTGATGAATAGTATCTTATCCTCCTAATTCTTATTTTTTTGGGCAACTCCTTGAAAACAAAAAAAACCCTATAATTGTAAAGATAGTGGAGAGAAATATGTAACTCCAACCGAACAACCCCTCAATCTCTTTAGATAGCTCAAAATGTTGCAGATTTTGTAATTTTCACTGAACCACCAAATTCCTTTCTGCAAGGACCAAACTTGACATATGAAATGGTCCTACATGGGATCCCTTTTGGCCCTCATGCTTTGGTTTTTGGGAGATACTGCAATATCCTAAGGTACAACCTTTGGCAAGTTCACTTAGGCTAACAAATACTTCTAAAGTCATTGGAGACGATTGTCATCTCACTCTTCTCCCAGATAGAGAGTTTCTTTTGTTGGCTATAATGCCCTCAAGGTAATTATTGTAATTGCAGGTACACAATTATGATAATTGAAAGAGGGCCTATACAAGTAGAACAGTCTTGCTCGAGATGATAGTATAGTATCTGGTTTGCCTTTATCATTTATGTGTATGCGTTTTACTTGCTATTATTTGTCGCTATTACATAATGATAAATCCCATAGGATTCTTTCTTGACTACCAGCATTATGATGGAGATCATATACGTGAGAGATAGGTTGTCCATAAGCACATCCTTAAATGTCCCTAGTCGAGAGAGTATTGAGACTGGGAATCGATATTCCGGAGTAGACTAGTGTATACGTTTCTAGACCCCGATAAGGGACAGTGCCCGGTCTCACAAGACATTGGTGTTTTGGCATCTAAGATAGTATACAGGTGCTCACTGGAGGTGAGTACATCGGACAGACTCACCGAGAACTGCTAGATAGTATTATACATATCGCCAGATAGCAGTTCTCTGGTGACATGAGTACAGATTAGTCTGTTGACCTGAGATGGTCATTTGTCTTATGTGAGTTCCTACTGTACTTATATTACTACCCTACCATGGCTCTACTGAGTCTTGCAAATAAGTTTTAGTTGGGTACAGTCCCGAGCCATATGGAGGCAGTGAGCAATTGTTGGGGATTCGTCTCTCTCGAAATAGGGAGTTGATATCACGCAGTATTCGGTTGGCCAACACCATAAGTCCCTGCTCAATGCAAATAAGATTTACTGATAATTAGATCAATAGTTTCTCGGATGGTCTTGAGCCACATTGGCACGGCTTGTCGGGTTATTAAGGCTCTGACGTTATCCACCCTCTAGACCCGATATGCGATACTCTAAGACTAACAGATTGGACTGTATGGAGATTGTCACTCATAGGCTCAGTAGGGGTTCAGGATGAGCTTGCTCGTCGGACTTCTTTTCGATAGGTACCTGGGTAGCCATTACGTACAACTAGTGCCGCTGATTGAACTTTTTTAAAGAATAAGTGTTTTGTAAATAAAGTAACCGGAATCAGGACGATGTCGCTAGCAGCTAGCCGAGATGAGTACGGGTCGTCCACAGGGAAACGTGAACCTTTTCTTGTTTTAGACGAATTGATTGAAAAATGGGTTGATTGGTTGTAGATCTAAGATGCACGGATGTAGAATTTATAATAAAAATGCTCGTAGGGTTCATAGGATTTAGTAGTTAATGGATTACTAATTAAAAATGACTTCTTTTATCTTTTGATAGATTTAAAACTAGATCGATAGTGATGAATGAGGATTAGGGTTCTTGGAGAAAACTAGGGTTTCCCCACAATTAACCCTTGTCCTTTCATTGATCTCTATTCATGTCTATCCTTTAACAAAATAATTGTTAATCTAATCTCAAATCGCGGTCATGACTATCAATAAATTGATAGCGCACCCAATAAGGATGTTAACATTTATTTTGCTAAAGTTTATAAACATTAAAAGTTGTAGAAGAAGTTAAAATATTTTCTCATCCATTGTTCTACCCTAATTCTACGACCCTAGCAAGTTAGGAATTACTCGCTCATGGTTGAGATAAAAGAGAAGATGAAGAAAGAGATCATAATGTAAATACAGAAAGTAATGCAGAACTTAAATGCAAAAAGTAAATGCAAAATAATTAAACTAATGATCTACATTTATTAATCAACTTATCATTTACAAATCCTTTTTTAGAGTAGAATATAAAGAAGCTTATTTGCTCTCGATCGTATCTCGTTGGGATGTAGATGTTGAGTTGATTGATCACATCGATTGGTGGATCGTCTTGGATCTCTTGATCTTATCGGTGATCTATTCGGTGATGATCTTTCATATGAAACTCTCGGTCCTTTATATAGTCACAAAGGCAGAAACCTAGATCCTATGTGTGATGTTTGCTGTTGCAATGAAGAAATCACAGATCCAACGGCCACAAATGGGCCGTGGATCCACCGCACATATGGCAGTTTGGCCGCTGTTGGGAGGCATAGTAGTAGGATCATGCTTTGAAAATTCATCTGACGTTTGATGTTCACACGTGGAGATCATTGTGATGTCTGGATTCTTCAAATCTTTCTCTAAGTCTCTGTTGTTTATGATTTTTTGATTTGATTCAACTTTATCGGCAGATTTTATTCCCGACATCTCAGATCTCTCGATCTTCAGACCTGAGCTCATATCTGCACAATATCTCAATTCATAGTATTAGTAATATTTGTTATTATTTTTGAGATATTATCCTAACCATTAGTATAATACAATATTTTAAGAATACTGATTAGGATTATTTGATATGATATGCATATTTTAATTACTAAAATATTATATGCATATATTTTCTCTCATAATGTTAATTATAATGTAGAAACATATGATAACGAATATTTTACAGATAAACCCACATATGTTCTATATTTGCAATAAACACCTTTAAGCACTTAATAAAAGTTGAGAAAATGTTCCATTAAATGTGCAATATTTTCGACTAAACCAATACCCCCAAACTTAATTTTGATCGTCCCGAGTAAACTAGTTATTAAAGAAAGAAAGAAGAAAAGAAAAAGAAAAACCTAGCACACTTTCGTAGGCAACACGATTGCACTGAGCACGTGCAACAAGCCTTTAAATCTCTAGGTGTTCCTAGTAGGAGGAGTGTTGTCGCCTGAGGGATTTCAGCGGATTACACCCACAAAATCCCATAATAAAATAAAGATAATGCAAGTTACATACAAAGATAAAAAAAACCATATAAATGAAAGAACTTGAAAATAAGAGTTTCAAACTCTACTAGCTTTTTAGCAGTCATGAGCCCTATCTTAATAGTCATGAAAGATATTAGAAATCACATCATCTCTCAATAAAACATCGCCTTTAGTCTTCCTCTGTACCTTTCTTCCAAACATTGATTATATACCCATACGTGTGTGTAAAAGACATCTCTACACTCGGAGAATTCAATTCAAGCTATCATACTCTTGTCCATCTATCTTAGTACTTTTTAGTCGGTGAATATTTTAGATGGAATTGCCCACACATTCTTCATGCGACCGTTAATACTTCTTGAGGTACTAACCGACCGATTACCAAATGTACTCACCCATTTAGGCGTAATTAGCAATTTCCTCGTCTTGCAACACCTAAGGCTTAGCAGCCCCAAACCAGTTGATCTAAGTCACTAGGTGATAAAGCACCCTCGCTATATTTTTTTACCTTAAGTAAGTACAAAACCAGTATTCATTTTTCTTCATCATTTTTTTTATTTATATTTTTGTTCGTATATTTATTTTCTTTCATTTTAGACAAGAGCATTTTAAGATATCCTCTATTATCCCAAGTTTCAGGATGTGTGCAAGTGCATATAGCAGGGTATCAACGTTCAGAATTTGGACTTAAGAATAGGGACTATTTTTCAGACTTAGTTCTATCCTCACATTAGTGATTCCCTTCATCTTACTAACCCTTGGGACAACAGCTCATGATTACCTATTGCTAGCTTCGCTTTAAAAACATCTATTTTTCTTGCTTTTCTTAAACCTATTCCTATCTTTCATATGTAACTTTTCACTTTCTAACTTTTATTATCAAAAAAAAAATTCAGCTATAAAATAAATTATATAGTTCCTAGTGCCAAATGATATTTCAGTAAATACAAACCTCCCTCCCAAACCTGTCTTCAGCAGTGTCCTCACTGATATTGTTCTTTGAGTGCATAGACCTATAAACTTGGGAGGAAAATAATAGAGGAAAAATAATAATGAAATACTACCCCTAAACTTGTTTTAGGGCACGCACAGATATTCATTTATATCTTAGTTCACTCACCTCCATTCTTATATGAAACAGTATTACCAAAATATGGAGGTGAGGCAGAGGAAAGTTAGTTATGATAAAGCGGCTCCTATAAAAATGGAAGCTCCTACGCTGGGCCAGCGGAAAAGAACGGTTTTAATCTATGCCCATTGACATTAAAAATAGAACCGTTTTTAGCATTTTCTATATCCACTACGCCGTGCGGGTACATATACCGCACCACAAAAGATCCTTTCAAACGAGATTTAAGCTTGCCCAGATGAAAGTGGAGGCGGGAATCATAAAGAAGGACTTACTGTCCCGAGGTGAAAGTTTTTCTAAAAAGGATTTTGTAATGGAACACTTTAGCCCGGTTCTTTACTATAACCGCATTATCATAGGCATCATCGTGAAGTTCGCTAAGCTCATTTAATTACAGCTGCAGATAGCTGCAAGCTTGATCAAAATCAATGTTAAGCTCTTTAATAGCCCACATTGCTTTATATTCGATCTCGACAGGAAGGTAGCAAGCCTTCCCAAATACTCATGGATGCTTTCTACACTCTTCTTGACCTAACGATACTCACCCACCATTTAACCATGGATTACTTTTCTTTTTGGTTTTTAACTCAAGTTCAATAATTGTTCAACCATGGTTTGAGATAAGAGATAAAAAATATATAAAGATATATTTTCTATTTTTCAAAGAGAGGTTTTTCTTATCTCTTATGAAAAAGGCCACCATCTTCTTCCTCCCTCATCTTTTGCTCTCTAGATTTATCTAGTGAGCAAGTTATTCATCAAGATAGGATTTTGAAGTGAGAAAAGTCACCACAACACCATTCTACACAAGTCTAGCCCACTTGTTTAGAGTGTTAGCTTCATTTCATTCTCTTGATCGAGTGAAGTCGCAAGTTTGGACAAAGCGGACTCCGGGTGGATCATCGTGGACCTAGAGAAGTTCGAGCGGACCTTTTCCAAACCCCAAGTAGCCGAGGAGTCTAGCGTACGGAGATACAAAGGTTGTACTCTCAAAACCCTAGCTTTTCTTGCTTGTAAGATGTGCAAAATTTTGAAACCCTAATTTTCTAGGAACGATTCAGTGTATGCTTACTTAGCATCCTAAAAATTCCATCTTTGGTACATGTGATGCTTCCAATCCCTTCATGAGGTGCTAGGTATTCCCAACATTGGTATCAAAGCCGACCTAGAACATTAGGTGATGAGTTAACGAAGTTAAAACTCCGATCGAACCCGAAAACATCAAAACGACCCCCTCTCTGGACAATTTTTAAAATCTGGGATTTTTGGGAATTAAAAATATCTAAAAAAAAACATCAGGGTTTTATAAGAATTATCATGCAAAACGAGGACCTGAATCGAAAATTTGACCGCGGTTCCGCGACAAATCCTTGCTTGTGCCGCGAAACCGCGGCAGTATGGTGAAAGTTGGATCTTATTTTTGCACAGTAATTCTAGATTCTGTGATTGTTAATTTCTGGGTATTTTTAATTTGACTCAAGTGTTGAGTTTTCAGGGGTTCATTTTGTTACCATCGATTCAATCGGAGAATTTAATTTTGTTATGTTTCTTTTCCGGATAAATTAGAAAGTATTGAAGTGTTTGAACGAGTATCATTTGCTTACTTTTCACGGGGTTAAAATATTTTGGAGATACGTGCAAGTTTTGTGGTGGACCCTCTAGAAGATAACAAACCTTAACTCGATTATGTGACCGTCTTGAACTGCCCTTTGAACCTTAGGGTTTGGGGCAGTACGGCGTGCCACATGTGAGGCATTGGCTTTACCCTTCTACGGCTGGACCGCTACTACTGTGTCACACTCCGGGTTTTTGAACTCCGCTCAAGTGTTGAGCTTTAGCGAATCTTGGGTATTTAATCGTTCGTTCGAAAACTTTAATACTGTCTATTTATCTGGAATGTGATGCAATGTGTGGAATTCATATTACTAGACATGAAATACGAAGTATGTGATATTTCGCATTTACGATGTCTAAGGAGAATGTGGATTCCAGATATTGCAGTTTTACACTTTCTTTTCTGTGATCGTAAGTGTAGTATGTAGTGGTATTGCCGATTGTTGTTGCTATACGTCGACGACAATCGGTGTATGCATACTTACTTACGTTGATGATATGAGATATTATGTGTTGCTGAGATATGATGTGCAGGATTGTCGCGATTGAATAGCCGGGGGGTTTTATATGAGATGAGAGTTTTATATTTTCATTCATGTAAATTCAAATGTAATGTAATATTCTTTTATTTGGGGCACTTCCGGGTTGAGGTTGATGCCACCAGTGTTGTATATTATTTACTTTTCCGCATTAGGATGGACCCAAGGAGGGGAGCACAGGTGACCGGGTTCTGGGGTTCAGTGGGAGGCCATCTCGAGGAGTCGAGACCGGGTCTCCTAAACTTCAGAATTGGTAGGGCCGCTTGCCGCTCTCGTAGGGGTCCAGGGTGTGGGCTTGGCTATTCATCGCGACTGTGGAATCCGTATTTTCTATTGTTGGCTAAATACTAAATACGGACGTCCTAGTATATCCCACATTATATCTATATTTCTGCTGTGATATCTGTGATGTGATCATTTGATATGTTCTGATGGATACAGTATATAGTATATATGATATATTATATAGACGTTGCTTATGTTTTACACCCGCACTAGCCCTGCCCTGCTCTGTCGTTAGTTTCCTAACCTAACGGTGCACGAGGGGACATCGAGGCGAATGCGGATGGCATAAGTGTACGTCGTATTTATCTGTGATGTTTAGGTGACTTAAATGATGGGACTTCATTAATGTGATTAATGAAAGAAAAGAAACCTAAAAGATGTTGTAGAATCAAATTTTCAAATAAAAGGGTAGCTACAGTTTTGCTTTGCATAGCGGTGTATATGATATACCCTGCACCTTATTCGATGGGGAAAGAGCCGAGATCCCTTCACCGGGAGTGACCTCTTTAGCAAAACTGGCAGATGCTACAACACTCGGTTTGACTTTTGATTGCTTTTGGAGTTTTGCTTTGCATAGTGATATATATGATATATCCCGCACCTTATTCGATGAGGAAAGAGCCGAGATCCCTTCACCGGGAGAGACCTCTTTAGCAAAACTAATGAAAGCCTCAAAATCACTCCATTTCAAAATTCACTCGATTCTACAACGATATCAAGTTCATTACGCTCATGGTTTTTCTGAAAAAAACCTGCGTAGCCCTCCGTCATTTCAGATAAGTACTACTTAGTATTCATGCTGTGGTAGTTTGGCCTCCGTCAAGGCATAGTGTATGGTAGCTAACTAGTACTTATCTGCTAGCATATGATGCGATTGGATTAGGGTATTCGTACGGCGTAGTTTGGCCTCCGTCAAGGGTCGTACGGGTGGGTTTAATTCAATCAAGAAATAACGGGTTGAACTTGACTAGCGCCCTATGGGTAGTTTGGCCTCCGTCAAGCTCATGGGATGCTAGGGGCAAAAGTATTATCGGGAATTTCAAGTGTTGAAATTTGCAATGAGATTGCATACCTTCTATGAGATAGTTGGATCCCGATACCCACTGCGAGTAATTGTTACTCCCGGGAGAGTTTTACATAGGACAATTAGCCGATCAAGTAGGTGTCTAGAAAGGTGTCAACGGGGTTACGCCTCTGGGAAAACGAGGTTTACTTTAATTAGGTCCGTGCGAAAGCACGAGGAACCTCCCTCAAAGTACCGACACTGGCCTGGCTGAAAGATCGGCGAAGTTGTAGGGTGTAATTAATCCTGGCTAGTCTTTCCTTTTAGGGTTTGAAGGAAGATTTGATAAAAACAGTGGGAGCCATCCTGATTAGATAAGATAATAACCAATCTGATCTTGCAAGAGCATACGCTAAAGTGTTTTCTTCTCTCTCTCTCCAGGTAGCGACCATGTCATGCCTTAATCAAGATAATAATATGGATGTATTGACTGAACCCACTTATTATACTGAGCAGGGAAACGTTGGACCCGTTCTTTCTTATAAGAGTTATAAGACTGAACAGGGAATAAAAGAATATCTGGATTCTCAAGCCGCCCAAAAGAACATGCATGTTGATACATCTACTTCAGGTGTGTTAGTTATTGAGAACTGTTTCTCAGTTCACCCTACGTCCTGGGTATTAGATACCGGATCAGGATCCCACATATGTAAATTGTTACATGGGCTACGGAAAAGTAGAGAACTGGGAAAAGGTGATCATTCCGTTCAAGTAGGGAATGGGGCAAATATTGCAGCAAAAGCAGTTGGCGAATATCACCTAGTATTACCAAGTGGTGATACAATGATTCTAAATAAGTGCTATTATATACCGAACATGATGTGCAACATTATATCAGTTTCTTTATTAAGTAAAGAATGATATAATTTTGTAGTAAAGGATAATGTTATGAACATATTCCTACATCAAAAGTTGATTGCATCAGGCTCGTTACATAATGGTATATTCAATCTAAATCAAAATACAGTTCTCAATATACAAAACACAAACAAGAGGAAAAGTTCAGAAATGAACGAATCCTTCTTGTGGCATTGTAGACTTGGTCATATCAATGCGACACGACTGGCTAAGTTACATAAAGATGGATATTTGAATCCGTTCGAATTATCATCTTATGATACTTGTCATTCATGTTTCAAAGGAAAGATGACCAAAACTCCGTTTACGGGACACGGAGAAAGAGTTACGGAACTCTTGGGACTGGTGCATAGCGATGTATGCGGTCCCATGTCTACACATGCTAGGGATGGTTCTTCCTACTTCATTACATTCACTGACGATCTCTCAAAATTCGGTTATGTGTTCCTAATGAAACACAAGTCTGAAGCTTTTGAGAAATTCAGAGAATATAAAAACGAAGTAGAGAACCAAACGGGCAAAAGTATTAAGATCCTTCGATCTGATCGAGGAGGAGAATACTTAAGCAATGAATTTAGAGATTATCTAAAAGAGAATGGGATTCTCTCTCAGCTTACTCCTCCTTATACACCACAGCACAACGGTGTATCGGAGCGGAGAAATCGCACCCTATTAGATATGGTGCGCTCTATGATGAGTACAGCTGAGTTACATATTTCCTTCTGGGGATATGCACTAGAGACAGCTGCATACCTATTGAATAGAGTTCCAACCAAATCAGTGCCTACCACTCCATATGATATATGGAATGGTAAGAGACTATGTCTTAATTTTATTCAGATATGGGGTTGTCCGGCCTATGTTAAAACACAAAATCCGGACAAGCTCGAGGTAAGGTCTGTTCTATGTAAGTTTGTTGGATATCCCAAACATTCGCGAGGGTATATCTTCTACCACTCCGAGGAACAAAAAGTGTTTGTTTCTCGACATGCCACTTTCTTAGAAAAAGGTTTTCTTATGAAATAGACTAGTGGCATTGAGAAAGAACTAGAAGAAGTTCCAGCAGAACAAACTACAACAGATAATTTGGTAGAACCAGAGGATTCAGTAGTACCCGACGAACCCCAGCCTCTCCGCCGATCTAGCAGGGTTTCTCATCCACCTGAGAGATACTATGGTTTTCTCATTGATGGTGGAAGCGAGGATTGCATCATGGAGGATGATGACCCAACTAGCTTCGAGCAGGCCATCACGAGTAGGGACTCAGTGAAATGGCTGGATGCAATGCGGTCTGAGATGGAATCCATGTACACCAACAAAGTATGGACTTTGGAAATTGCTCCTGAAGGGGTAAAACCCATTGGGAGCAAGTGGATCTTCAAGAAAAAACTTGGTGTAGATGGGAAAGTGGAGACTTTCAAAGCTAGACTTATTGCAAAGGGTTTTCGTCAAAGACCAGCTGTGGACTATGACGAAACCTTTTCTCTAGTAGCTATGCTTAAATCCATCCGGATCATGCTTGCCATCGCTGCATATCATGATTACGAAATCTGGCAAATGGATGTTAAGACCGCCTTTCTAAACGGTGATTTAGAAGAGTGCGTGTATATGACTCAGCCAGAGAGCTTCGTAGACAGTGGGAGCAGCGGGAAGGTGTGCAAGCTGCTTAAATCCATTTATGGATTAAAGCAAGCATCGCGGAGTTGGAACATCTGCTTTGACGTCGTTATCAAAGAGTTTGATTTCGTCAAAAACGTAGATGAACCTTGTATCTATAAGAAGGTGGCAGAGAGTAAGGTTGTCTTCCTCGTATTGTACGTAGACGACATACTCTTGATAGGAAATGACATTCCTATGCTGCAATCGGTCAAGCTCTTCTTATCACAAAGATTCTCAATGAAAGATCTTGGTGATGCCTCCTGCATATTGGGAATTAGGATCTATAGAGATAGATCCAAACGGATATTGGGATTGTCCCAATCCAGGTACATTAACACCATACTAAAGAGGTTTAGTATGGAAGAATCCAAGCGTGGGAACTTACCCACGATCTCTGGAGTCACTCTCTCCAAAGAGATGTCTCACAAGACTGATATGGAGAGAGCTCGCATGCAAGGGATACCCTATGCTTCAGCTGTAGGCTCTATCATGTATGCGATGCTATGTACCAGACCCGATATAGCATACCCACTAAGTGTAGTGAGTAGGTATCAAGCTGATCCTGGAGAGTCACTGAACAGCTGTGAAGAGCATTCTCAAGTACTTACGAAGGACTAAGGAGATGCTCTTGGTGTATGGTAACGGAGAACTCCAAGTGGAGTCCTTTACCGATTCAAGCTTCCAGAGTGATAAGGACGACTCTAAGTCGCGGTCGGGATTTATCTTTACCCTTTACGGAGGGGCGGTTAGCTGGAAGAGTTCCAAGCAGGAAACCGTGGCAGACTCGACGATGGAGGCTGAATACATCGCTGCCAACGATGCTGCCAAAGAAGCTGTCTGGATCAAAAAGTTCATTACTGAACTTGGAGTGGTTCCATCCATTGAGCATCCAATACCTTTGTATTGTGATAACAATGGAGCGGTGGCTTTGGCCAAGGAACCCAGGTCCCATCAGCGATCCAGGCATATTCTGAGGCGGTATCACCTGATCCGGGAGATAGTTGATCGCCGGGAGATCGAGGTCAGGAGGGTTGACACGAAGAATAACACAGCGGATCCACTCACGAAGGCCATTCCCCAGATACAGTTTGATAGACTCTTCGGGATGCTCGGTATGCGATACTACAGCAACTGGCCCTAGTGCAAGTGGAAGATTGTTAGTTGTATGTATGCCCTAGAGGCCAGTATTATACAGATGATGTATATTATATTGGATGCATGGACATATATAGAGATGACTTTCTTGCTCGATATGATAGTATGCTATCTGGTTGCTCTTTATCTTAACATGTATACTTGTCTCTTTATACTATCTTATGGTTACATGTTGGTAAAGCCCTTAGGATGTGTACTAGACTACCTGGACTATGATGCGGATCATACTAATGGGGACATGGTAGTCCATAAGTACATCCTTCAAGGTCCCTAGTCGTGGGTGTATCGAGACGGGGCATCGATATACCAGTGTAGACTAGCGTATATGCTTCTCGACCCATGAGATGGGCGATGGATGATCCCATATCCACTGGCGTTTGACATCAGAGATGGTATACGGGTGCTCAGTGGAGACTGGGTACACTGGACGGACTCGCCGAGAACTCCCAGATGGTATTATACCTCACGTCAGATGGCAGTTCTCAGGTGACACTTGTGCAGGTTAGTCTGTAGACCCGAGATCGTCATAGAGTCTTGTGTGATTCCCACTGTGCTTTGATTTCCACCTTACCACGTCCATGAGGGCGTGCAAAACGGTGGTTTTTGGGTACAGTCCTGAGTCACATGGAGGCAATGAGCGATAGGAGGGGTTTCGTCTCTCCCGGTATTGGGGGTTGATGTTGCGCTGTGCTCGATTGGCCGTAACACGGAAGTCCCTGGCCATGGCTGTTTTAGAGATTTGCTGGTAAGTGTTACCAGTAGTTTCTCGACCCGTTATGGGCCTCACATCGGCAAGACTTATCGGTTATTGGGGTCTGACGTTTACCACCCCTAGACTTGATATGCGACATATCAAACGAGGAGACCGGACTGCACAGGTAGTGTTGCCGGTTGGCTCGACGGGAGTTGTAGCAGGTTCACTTGTTCTCTTCTGATCGTTCAATACCCGTGTGGCCGTTACGTTTAGCTGACCGCTTGCGGCTTGGGGGTGCTTGATATGATCATCACCCACTGCCGGCGTATTGACGAGTCTTAGAGTCCCACAAAGGAGTTACCTAGTCCAGGCGAAACGTTGTGGTGCGCGTATGCGATATGCGCATGGACCCGGTTAAAATGCGCGTATAGGATACCGTATATTGATCGGGCGGCTTGTTATTGGTGGGGTTGTATGTGATATGACCGGATTGATAAATCAAGTGTTGATTTATTATTTAACCATTAGCTTCTCACTTGAAATCCTTTCTTGAGTTTGATAGATGTATGCATGCATGTATGCTTTCTTTATAGATTCATGCACATATGGATGTACATACACACATACATACATACATACATACATCCTTCATGGTTATACATACATGAAAATGGTGTCAATATAAGACTCACACCATGGTTTGATTTCTATATAAATTATTATTGCATTTGATTTAAAAACAAAAGAAAAGAAAAGGATAATTCATGGATGCTTTCTACACTCTTCTTGACCTAACCATACTCACCTACCATTTAACCATGGATTACTTTTCCTTTTGGTTTTTAACTCAAGTTCAATAATTGTTCAACCATGGTTTGAGATGAGAGATAAAAAATATATAAAGATATATTTTCTATTTTTCAAAGAGAGGTTTTTCTTATCTCTTATGAAAAAAGGCCACCATCTTCTTCCTCCCTCATCTTTTGCTCTCTAGATTTATTTAGTGAGCAAGTTATTCATCAAGATAGGATTTTGAAGTGAGAAAAGCCACCACAACACCATTCTACACAAGTCTAGCCCACTTGTTTAGAGTGTTAGCTTCATTTCATTCTCTTGATCGAGTGAAGTCGCAAGTTTGGACAAAGCGGACTCCGGGTGGATCATCGTGGACCTAGAGGAGTTCGAGCGGACCTTTTCCAAACCCCAAGTAGCCGAGGAGTCTAGCGTAGGGAGCTACAAAGGTTGTACTCTCAAAACCCTAGCTTTTCTTGCTTGTAAGATGTGCAAAATTTTGAAGCCCTAATTTTCTAGGAACGATTCAATGTATGCTTACTTAGCACCCTAAAAATTCCATCTTTGGTACATGTGATACTTCCAATCCCTTCATGAGGTGCTAGGTATTCCCAACAAATACTAGTCGGTATAGAGATATACCAAGATCGGTCTTATAAGCGGTACGCAATGTCCAAAAAGCATCCGTCAATTTGGTGGACCAATCTTCACGGTTCTTAGAAACTGTTTTCTCCAAAATTTGTTTGATCTGTCTATTGAAGATCTCAGCTTTCCCGCTCGTTTGGGGATGATAGGGCATAGAAATCTTGTGGTTGATTGAATATTTCCGCATCAAAGTCTCGAAAGACCGATTAAAGAAATGTATCATGTTGTCGCTAATTATAGCACGAGGGTGTCCGAATCGTGAAAAGATATTTTCTTTAAGGAACCTAATAATAACATTGTTGTCATTAGTGCGGTACGGTACTGCTTCCACCCATTTAGAGACACAATCAACCGCAAGTAAGATGTATAAATTCCCAAAAGAGATGGGAAATGGGCCCATAAAATCAATTCCCCAAACGTCAAATATCTCCACACCCAAGATAGGCTAGAGAGGCATCTCATTTCTCCGTGAAATCCGACCAATGTGTTGATACCATGAACAAGTTTTGCAATGATCATATGCATTTTTAAATAATGTTGGCCAATAAAAGCCACAGTGCAAAACTTTCTCCGTCGTTTTACGTGGACCAAAGTGACCACCATATGCCTGATCATGGCAGAACGACAAAACACTCTTGTATTCATCATTAGGGACGCGTCGGCGAATGATTTGATCGGGACAATACTTAAACAAATAAAGGTTCATCCCAGTAAAGTGTTTTACTTGGGATAGAAATCGGTGATTGTCTTGTTTTGACCATTCGCTGGGTATAAGTCCCGTAGCTAAATAATTCACAATATCCATGAACCAAGGTTTGGAGGATATGGTCAAGAGCTGTTCATCAGGAAAGGAATCATTTATTGAAACGTCAACGTTGGCGAAGAAGAGAGGCGTAAAAGATGGTCTGCAACTACGTTTTCATGTCCACTATTGTCTCGTATGATAAGATCAAATTCTTGTAACAGCAGGATCAAACGTATTAGCCTGGCTTTAGCATCCTTCTTCGATAAAAGATGCCTTAGGACGGAATGATCGTGTAAACTACAACTGGAGAGCCAATCAAGTAGGGCCTGAATTTTTTTAATGCAAATACAACTGACAAGAGTTCTTTCTCGGTAATTATATAATTCATTTGGGCATCGTTCAAGGTCCTGCTTGCATAGTAAATTACATGTAGCATCTTATCAATGTGCTGTCCTAAGACTGCACCAATAGAAAAATCGGATGTATCATGCATAAGCTCAAACGGGTGATTCCAGTCCGGAGATGACAGAACGGGGGCTGTAGTGAGGGAGCTTTTAAGTGATGCAAAAACAGCCTCGCAATCTGAATCGAAGTGAAATGTTGTATTCTTGGCCAAGAGAAGTGTTAAGGGTCTAGCAATTTTGCTAAAGTCCTTAATGAATCGCCTATAAAATCTTGCATGACCAAGAAAGGATCGTACATGTTTGAAGCATTTAGGAGGAGTAAGGTTATGGATTACATCTATGTTAGCTCTCTCTACCTCCATGCCTTTTTGTGAAATGATATGTCCAAGGACAATACCTTCTTAAACCATGAAATGACATTTTTCCTAATTCAAAGTTAAATTCTTATCCTTACAGCGGGTAAGAAAAGAGTCAAGATGACGAAGGCATTTCTCAAAAGAGCCCCCAAACATGGAGAAATAGCCCATAAATATCTCCAGAAAATTCTCGACCATGTCCGAAAATATCCTCATCATACACCGCTGAAATATAGCGGGAGCATTGCTTAACCCAAAGGGCATGCGTTTATAAGCAAAAGTACCGAAAGGACAAGTAAATATTGTCTTATGTTGATCCTTTTTGGCGATGGGGATCTGGTTATATCCGAAGTATCCGTCCAAGAAACAGTAGTATTCATACCCGGCAAATCGTTCTAACATCTGGTCAATGAAAGGTAGAGGGAAGTGATCTTTCCTCGTTGCGGTATTGAATTTTCTATAATCAATACATACCCGCCACCCAGTTTGGATGCGTGTTTGAATCAACTCATTAGCCTCATTAGTTATGATCGGGATGCCTAACTTTTTAGGGACCACATGAATAGGACTTACCCATTGGTTATCAGATATTGGGTAAATTATACCACTATCTAGGCACTTGATGATTTCTTTCTTTACCGCCTCCTTCATCACGGGATTCAACCATCTCTGTAGGTCTTGGGTTGGTTTGGTTTCATCTATCAAATATATATGATGTTCAACAATCAAGGGACTAATCCCTTTAATTTCCGCTATTGTCCAACCAAAAACTTGCCGACTAAATCTCAAGACCAACAAAAGAGCGCTCTCTTGCTCTAAAGCTAGAGAAGCGGATATGATCACGAGTAAAAACTCATTCTCACCTAAATATGCATATTTAAGATGAGAAGATAGCGGCTTGAGATCTAGTATCGGCGGAGAGACGATAGAAGATAGAGTAGGGGAATTATACTCGGACTCCCTAAGAGGTTCATAACTAGCGTAGGATATTGACTCGGAAAGATCAACTGATTTTTGCGACGAGCAAAAGGATTCAAACTCGGGGGTGGACTCGTCAAAGGTGTCATCACTAGTAAAGTAATTTGCTAGATCAAATAATGACGCACTAGTGTCATCGAGATCATTGTCGCAAAGTCCCTCAACTTCACAGCTGTCGGAAGCTATCTCGTGACAGAACAGATATCGATTAGATTAGCAGAAGGTTCAGATGATTGACTTCCTAACTTGTAAATATTAACCTCGATTGTCATCTTCCCGAAGGATAAGTTCATAGAACTGTTACGATAATTAATTACAGCATTGGAAGTTGCTAGAAAAGGCCGACCGAGAATCACCGGAATTTGGTTTCGTAGGTTCGCCACAGGCTATGTATCTAAAACAATAAAGTACACAGGGAATATAAATTCCCCGGCTTTAATTAACACGTACTCTAGCTCACCCCTAGGTTGGGTGATAGATCGATCGGCCATCTGGAGAGTGCAGTATGCAGGTTTCAACTCTCCAATACCTAGCTGCTCATACACAAAATACGGGAGCAAATTAACACTAGCGCCTAGGTAAAGTAGAGCACAATTGATGCTTTTACCCCTAATAGTTATAGATATTGTAGTACAACCGGGTTCCTGTTCAGACCATAATATTGCATTTTTCATTTCCCTATTCTTATCCGTTTTATAAATAAACAGGTACTCTTGACACACTTTTGTTGCATGTTACAGGATACAGGCTCTTGGAGCAAATACAGTGAAAAAGACGAAAGCTGACACAGAAAAGGGACTTTTGACAAACAAGTAGACGGATCCTAGTCAAGCCTAGTCGAAGAACATTGCAAAGTCCAAAATGTCAAGTGAACGGTCAAAAGATCCTTACAAGTCTTCACTGGAGATCTGGAGAAGACCCAGAAGTCCAAACAGAGAAAGAAGTGTAAAAAGAGAAAGCCCAAGAAGCCAAGGAAAAAGCCCATAAATCACAAAGCCTAACTCCATAGTTTGGCCGCGGAACCGCGGCCAAACCAAGCCTGGAGCCGCGGTTCCACGGCCATATAGAGCGCACGTCGGTGCATATTTTCTGAGCTGTTGCGTCGGTGCAGATGTTAGGATTTTTCGAGGGAAAATCTGTAATTGCACATCTACGAGACTCTGAAACCCTAATTCTCCTGTTTGCTTATAAATTGTAATTTTAGATCTGTAAAAAGTATGCCTCTTTTCAATCAATAAAATTCAGAAGTTCTGGGAATTGTATTCAGATCTGTTCTTCTTGCTTGGAAGGAGCCGTCAAACTAGTAAGTATTTTTATTCCTTTAATTAAAATGTTTTATCATCCCCTAATGAGCGAGTGGTCTCCTCGCTTGTTAGGGTTAGCCTTAGGGAAAGGGTTGAGAGATGAGATCTCTCACCCCTTTCAATGCCCCATGTACCTAATGAATTAGAACTCTATGCATACGCGCACAACCGCTCCCTACGGCACCCTACCCCTCGAGCAAACGGTGAACCGTAGTATAAAGGGCCGGTTGCGCGTGTTTTCCATAGGGGTTAGGGTAATTATCAACAAAGGAAGGATGCGAATCTAGAGGAAGAAACATCTTCCCAAAAGATTCGGATTCACTTTATTGATAATAACCGTAACATCTAATAGATCTAAAAAAGAAGGCATTGAAAGCGGTGAAGAAAAACGTTAATCTCCAAAACTTCCCCTAAGCCTAACCCTAGCAAGACTTTTAATTAGATTAATTAGATCCAATTTTTATAGATTTTAGAAATCAACCAAAACGACACTTTGAATCAACTCGTTAAAACACATAAAAGGAATTTACCCATCTCTGTGGATCGACCCGTACTCACCGGCTAGCTGCAAAGCGACGCCGTTTCTGATTGCGGTAAATACAAGTTTTGAGACTAATCAAATGGCGCCGTTGCCGGGGACGGCGTAATATTTCTTTTTGTGAATTTTCGGGTTGATATAAAATTTAAAAATTATAAAAATCTGAAAATATAAAAAAATACAAAAATTATCAATTTTGATCTGTTTGAAGGGTGTATCTTTTGAATCTTGCAGGAATAGCGAGGAAGCTCGGATCTGGAATTTTACAGAGGGCAAATCAAAAATTGGAACATCAGAACAGAGGAGGACTGGAACAAGGGTGCAGTAGAAATTTTTGCAGAGCCTGATCACTCTAGCCGACCGCGGAACCGCGGCCAAGGAGTACCCCCGACCGCGGAACCGCGGCCCTTTGACCTCTTCTCTGTGTAAAAGTTGCATGGTTAGTTTTCTACTTCTCCCCTCTGCAACCTACCATATATCTCTCTGTAAAAATTTTCTGCAGGAATTCTTTGCGTAAAGAGTCTTTCTCCCCCTTCTAAATAACAGATTTTCTGCAGGTTTCTTTGCGCCGCGCTAAAAATTGATTGCAAGTGAAATTTTATTGTTTTGCATAATTTAACCGGACTCTAAGGGGCTAATTGACCAAACTCAGATTGGGTGGGGATTTCACCACCCTTCCCAGGACCCCAGAAAACACTTAAAGCATTTTGCATCGACCGCAATTAATTAAAAAAAGACTAGACTCAGACCTAAGGACATCGAGCTCAATAGGAAAAGGACTAGTATAGGCATCGACCGTTTATCCTAACCGACATTGCGGTGTCTAGGCTAGTGATTATTAATTAGGCCCACTGTAGTGGTGATTCCTTCCCACTTACCTGGCCGTACTTGTCCGTGAAGAGGCGGTTTGAGGTCCTATTTCTAGCCCTAGTTAGGAGCTGTCTAGCAGACCTAGGCGACCCTAGATCTAGGCCTGATTGTGCATGTGTGGTTGATACATTTGTGTCACGAGTCCCTTTTCAAAAACTTCTTTGCAAAACTCACACAAAAATAAAAAAAAATATAAATCTTTTCAAAAAACTTGCAACTTGCCGCTAAAAAACTTGCAACTCACTTTCACTCACTTCTTCTCATTGACGTTATCTTACCCCAACATTCTGTTTTTCTATTTTTTCTGACTACACTACTCCTTTAGTGTATGTCATTTTGGACTAGGGATACTAACGCCCGATTAGTCCGTGTTTCGTTGGTCCCGACCGACGAACCCTTCGACGAACCCTTCGTCGACATTCCGTCCATTTCCTTACCTCCACCTTCAAATTCTTCTTTCGAAGGTATGTCCGGATACGACCCCAACAATACCTTACCGACGGGAATGATTCCACCTCCATTAGGTGCGAATAACCCGAATCTTCAGCCTGTTGTAGCGCCCGCACGAGTCGCGCTCCAGGATCTCTTCTACCATGTCCGCACTTCTTTACCTACATGTCTTTCACCCCCACCGGCGAATGGGGATAATTTTGAAATAAAACCACATTTCATCAATATGCTGCCAAAATTTCATGGTTTGGAATCCGAAGATGCATATATTTTTATCAATAAATTCCAAAACGTTTGTGCCATGATGAAAACTACCCAATTGAGTGATGACGCTATAAGGCTAAGGGTCATTCCTTTTACCTTATGTGACCTAGCCGAGAAGTGGCTATATAGCACCGCATCATATTCTATTAGAAATTGGGACGAGTTTGTGAGAGCTTTTCTGAAAAAGTTCTATCCTCATCACAAAACTGCTAGAATCCGAAACGAGATTATACAATTTTCACAGCTTCCTTCCGAACCATTCTGGAAGTGCTTCGAGAGATTTAAGGACCTACTCGTTCAATGCCCTCATCATGGGATCGGAAGTTGGCAACTTTGCCAAACATTATACGAGGGATTGAACGCAGCAACGAAGCAGTTGTTAGAAACAATATGTCAAGGTCATTTTCTCTCCAAGTCTAGTGACGAAGCGTGGCAGTTTCTTGAGGATCTTAGTGAGCAAACAATTCAGTGGGAGAGTACCAAGACCACATCTTCTTCTTCTGTTGGTCAATCTAGGGCGGGCATACATCAAGTAGATATGTCGATTGCTATGAAGGCCGAGATGGCCTCACTTATGAAAAGGATAGAAGCCATTGAGACAAAAATCTCATCGTCTTCTCCTGCCCCTACTCTACCCACACGAACTGTTTGTGCTTGTTGTTCTAATCCATCACATCTAACCGAAGAGTGTCCTTATAATGCACCTATTCAAGGACAGGATCAAGTCAATGCTGCATTTCAGCAACGACAAACAAATGATCCGTACTCTTCGACATACAATCCGGGGTGGAGGAGTCACCCGAATTTCGCTTGGAACCAAAATCAACAAGTCCAAGGGAACAATAATTTTCAAAGACCTCCTCCACACCAACAACAAGCACCCTTACAAACTCAAAACCAGCAACCTTTCCAACAACAACCTTATACAAATCAAACGAACAACTTAGTTCAACCAAATGATGATAAGGTTAGCTCGCTCGAGAAGAGTCTGGAAGCATTTCTCAAGCAATCTACAGAATCCGCAGCAAGATTTGAAAGTTATGTTCAATCTTTAATGAATAATAATGCCTCACACGATCAAAGTATCAAATCTATTGAGGCACAAATTGCACAATTAACTGCTGCGTTGAGCGAGAGGGAAAAGGGAAAGCTTCCATCTCAACCATTGCCAAATCCCGGTCACCCACAAAACGCATATCACAATCACAATGTGAATGCGGTGACCACGTTGAGATCCGGAAGAGTGTTGCAAAATGATGTGGGAACTAGTGATGACATCCCCGCCGGCGGTTCTTCTTCTTCTTTTTCTTCTCCATCGTCACCTTCCCCTTCTTCACTTTCTTCTTCACCTTTTTCTTTAGAGCCTATTCTCCATCCTTCCCACGGCTCTACTTCTTCTACTTCGAACGGACCCATTTCTCACAACACGAACACATCTACACCGGGATCCGTTCCTAATCCACATTCTACTCCACAAACATGTGACTCAACAAATTTTCAAAATGCAACAATTCCAAATAGGTTGAGTCCTAATAAACCAACTGCACAAGTGGAGAAGATTGTGGAATTATTTAAGCAGGTTAGCATAAATATACCTCTCTTGGATGCAATCCAACAAGTCCCTTCATACGCGAAAATCTTAAAGGGCTTATGCACCTCAAAGAGAAAAGCTTCTCAAGTACCCAAGAAAGTGCTAGTGGCTAGTGCAGTGAGCAATGCTATTAACCACCATCAAACCTTACCCCAAAAACGAAAGGACCCCGGCTGTCCTACGATTTCCATCACAATTGGGGATAAGAAAATTAATCGAGCACTTTTAGATCTTGGGTCTAGTGTTAACCTGATTCCCTATTCCGTGTACGAACAATTAGGGGTTGGAGAGTTGAAACCCACTCGTTGCACTCTCCAAATGGCTGATCGATCAATCACCTATCCACGGGGTCAGCTAGAGGATATGTTGATCAAAGTCGGGGAGTTCATATTCCCCGTTGATTTTATCGTTATGGACACACAACCTGTTGCTAACCCAAGAAACCAAATTCCGGTGATCCTCGGTCGACCATTTTTGGCCACTTCCAATGCCGTAATAAATTGTCGCAATGGCTCCATGACTCTATCCTTTGGGAAAATGTCTAGCGAGTTAAATATTTATAAGATGGGAAGTCTGCCCCCCGTGCCTAAAACTAGTACACGAGAAGTTTGCTCTATTCACGAAATCACGCAGGAGGACTGCGAGCTTGAGAGATTTCTATTTGATGAAGACAGTTTTGACGCCACTAGTGCGTCCCTCCTTGAGCCTACCACCATTAACACAACCGATACTAATTATCAATGTTTCACTTTTTCGGATGATGACGACTCACAGCCCGAATATGAGTCGTTTGAATTTTTGGATGAGTCAGTCAAGCTATCCGAATCGGTTGTTTGCAGTGATTTCGAACCTGTGTTGGATTTCTTTGAGTTCGAGGTAGATTCCGCAATGATTCTTTCGCCTCTGAAACTCGAACCCACGCCCTTACCGTCTCACCTTAGATATGCTTACATAGGTGAGAATGAGACCCTTTCCATTATCATATCGGCTTCTCTAGCCCTCGAGCAAGAGAACGCCCTCTTAATGGTCTTACAAGATAGGCAGCAAGCTTTCGGTTGGACCATGGCGGACATCGAGGAGATAAATTCCCTCATAATTGAATATCATAAAAATTTGATAGATGATGCCAAGTCACTAGAGGACACACAGGAACATCTTGGAGGTATTGTGGTGAGTCAACCTCCTCCTTTAGAAGTTGAAATACCCCCATTTCTTTTAATAAGCTACGAGAATGCCAACACTCCACTGATTGCTGATCATTTACATTCTCGTGTTGATGCATCACCACCTCATGTATATTCGTTTCCACACATTCCATACCACCACTTCTATCTTCCCCAATTCTTTTTGGACCGCCACAACTTATTCTTCCACCAACCAATACTCTTTACTGATAAATTTTTCAAATGGTTGGTGTTGACGTTTGGTCGATGCAAAGTTTGGCAGTAATGTCTAACATAGTTTAAATGAAGTTTGGGGGAGGGCCTTTTTGTATATATTTTTGTTTTTCTTAACAACAAAAAATTATAAATAAATAAACGGGGAAGTGCCGGTATTTTGACCCTCTTGGTTTAGTATGACAGTGAGGACACTGTCAAGTTCAAGTTTGGAGGTATGCTCGGTACGTCTTCTTCCTTCGCATCCATTTGTATATATTTTTGCATTTGCATATTTATTTGAAAACCCATAAAAATTTGAAAAATTTCAAAAATTATAAAAATTATTGTATTCAATTTTGGCTAATTGACTTGAGTTTGACAAATAGGTTAACTGGCTAGGAACAACTAGATCTTAGACTTAGTGAATTAAAAACCCTAAAAATAACATTCCTTAAAGTTTAACGGTAGAAAGTATATGTCTTGTAGTTTATTTAGAAATAGGCAAATTTTGGGTTCACTTCTTGGGCTAAGTCTAAACAAGGGAAGAGTATTGATGTTCTTATTAGAGTATAAGTTTGAAAAATAGTTCCTAGCTTAAGTCGAGATTCTAAAAATGTATACCCTACAATTTGCACACTCACGCACCTTGAAACTTGGAATAGTAGAAGAGACCTTGAAATGCTCTTGTCTAAAGTCCTTAGTACGAAGAAAATTAAAAGAAAAAAATATGAATAAAGAATAAAAAAAAATGGACACTGGTTTTTGTGATTACTTAAGGCTGCAAAAATAGAAAAATATTTAGCGAGGGTGCTTCATCACCTAGTGCCTTAGACCAACTGGTCTGGGAGTCACTGCTAAAGCCTTGGGTGTTGCAAAACTAGGAAGTACGCTTTAGTGTGCGAACGCATCTTGTAATCGGTTGTTGGTACCTCAAGAAGTATTAACAGTCACATGAAGGATGTGTAAGCGAAATTCAAAATTCACGAATTAATAAGTGCTTTGGACAATGGACGAAAGTACGATTGCTTGATTTGAATTTCCAAATGTAGGGGTGATCTATACACACACGTAGGGGTAGGTGATTGGAATTTAGATAAGAGAAAGGAATGAAAGATAGAACTTGTATCTTTAGTAGAGTTGATAGAAATTCCTAAGTGGAGATGAAACCCTAGAAGGAAGACTTAAGAGATGCCGAAATCTAAGTAGGTCTACATAACATATATAATCTTAAGTTAAATGATGAGGAAGTGTGAAGAATGTGAGTGGATAATTTGCGGGTCAACGATAATAGAATTCCTTGTTAGAAGACCTAATTGGAAAACAAAAGTCAATGGGCCAAGTTGATAGGATTTTGTGGGTGTAATCCGCTGAAAACCCTCAGGAGACAACACTCCTCCTAATAGGGACACCTAGAGGTTTAACGGCTTGTTGCACGTGCTCAGTGCAATCGCGTTTCCCTGCGAAAGTGCGGTTAGGATTTTAGTAAATAAAATAATAAGTTTGCTCGAGGACGAGCAAAAGGTAAGTTTGGGGGTATTTGTTCAGACCATAATATTGCATTTTTCATTTCCCTATTCTTATCCGTTTTATAAATAAACAAGTACTCTTGACGCACTTTTGTTGCATGTTACAGGATACAGGCTCTTGGAGCAAATACAGTGAAAAAGACGAAAGCTGACACAGAAAAGGGACTTTTGACAAACAAGTAGACGGATCCTAGTCAAGCCTAGTCGAAGAACATTGCAAGGTCCAAAATGTCAAGTGAACGGTCAAAAGATCCTTACAAGTCTTCACTGGAGATCTGGAGAAGACCCAGAAGTCCAAACAGAGAAAGAAGTGTAAAAAGAGAAAGCCCAAGAAGCCAAGGAAAAAGCCCATAAATCACAAAGCCTAACTCCATAGTTTGGCCGCGGAACCGCGGCCAAACCAAGCCTGGAGCCGCGGTTCCGCGGCCATATAGAGCGCACGTCGGTGCATATTTTCTGAGCTGTTGCGTCGGTGCAGATGTTAGGATTTTTCGAGGGCAAATCTGTAATTGCACATCTACGAGACTCTGAAACCCTAATTCTCCTGTTTGCTTATAAATTGTAATTTTAGATCTGTAAAAAGTATGCCTCTTTTCAATCAATAAAATTCAGAAGTTCTGGGAATTGTATTCAGATCTGTTCTTCTTGCTTGGAAGGAGCCGTCGAACTAGTAAGTATTTTTATTCCTTTAATTAAAATGTTTTATCATCCCCTAATGAGCGAGTAGTCTCCTCGCTTGTTAGGGTTAGCCTTAGGGAAAGGGTTGAGAGATGAGATCTCCCACCCCTTTCAATGCCCCATGTACCTAATGAATTAGAACTCTATGCATACGCGCACAACCGCTCCCTACGGCACCCTACCCCTCGAGCAAACGGTGAACCGTAGTATAAAGGGCCGGTTGCGCGTGTTTTCCATAGGGGTTAGGGTAATTATCAACAAAGGAAGGATGCGAATCTAGAGGAAGAAATATCTTCCCAAAAGATTCGGATTCACTTTATTGATAATAACCGTAATATCTAATAGATCTAAAAAAGAAGGCATTGAAAGCGGTGAAGAAAAACGTTAATCTCCAAAACTTCCCCTAAGCCTAACCCTAGCAAGACTTTTAATTAGATTAATTAGATCCAATTTTTATAGATTTTAGAAATCAACCAAAACGACACTTTGAATCAACTCGTTAAAACACATAAAAGGAATTTACCCATCTCTGTGGATCGACCCGTACTCACCGGCTAGCTGCAAAGCGACGCCGTTTCTGATTACGGTAAATACAAGTTTTGAGACTAATCGGTTCCTTACATTTCTTAGGCAATTGTTGGGTAAAAGCCGTGCTCACATTGCTCGTTAAGAACACATTTTTCGGCACTTGAGTTTTCTTATTCCTAGTACACAAGTCCTTAAGGATTTTCGCATAAGACGGAACTTGTTGAATAGCATTTAGGAGAGGAATATTTATGTTAACTTTATTAAACATTTCCACAATTTTCTCCATCTGTGAATTAGGTTTGTTGGCCCTCAACCTGTTGGGTAAAAGAGCTTTATCAATAAGGGCTGGGTCCAACATTGGAGGAGAAGTTTGTGGGGATGAAATCGATCCCAGAATTGAAGTTAGAATCATTTAGGTGGACTCAAGGGAGTGGGCGGAGGGTTTGAGCCTGGTGGAAAACGGAGAATAGGCACAGAAGAAGATGGTGTGCTAGAGGAATTAGGGTTAGAAGAAGAAGCCGGGGTTTTATATTATTCAACATCATCAACCTATTCACCGACTTGATTGTTCAGCACTCTTCCCGATCTCAACGTGGTTACGGCACTCACATTATGACTTTGTGAGTGGCTAGGATTCGATAGAGGTCGAGATGGGAGTTTCCCTTTCTCCCTCTCACTCATCGTGGCATTTAACTGTGCAAGTTGTGCTTCTATCGATTTTATGCTTTCACCGTGGGAAACGGTGTGCTGTATTAACTTTTGGATAGAAGATGTTAAATTATCCATCGTTTGCATGGAATTTTTAATAAACGTTTCCAAGATTCGTTCGAGAGCAGAGGATTTTTCGGTACCGGCCGTTGGGAAAGAATTATTATAAGATGCAGAGTTGTTGGTCGGATTTTGAAAACTTTCCGGTTGAAAGGGGTGCGGACTCTGTTGTGGTGGTTGTTGTTGCTGTGGATGAGCTCTTTGATAGTTATTTTGGCTTGGAAACGTATTTTGAGTTTGAGTTTGGTTTCGGTTCCAAGTAAAATTAGGATGATTCCTCCATCCCTGATTATATGTAGAAGAAAATGTATCGTTTCTAGGTCGTTGCAGAAACGCTGCATTAGTCTGTTCATGACCTTGAAACGGAGGATTCAAAGGACATTTTTCTGTTAAATGTGATGGGTCAGAACGGCAACCACACACGGTTTTGGGAAGCGTAACTTGGTTTAGGGAGGTTGAAGAGACTTTGGTGTCTATAGCTTCGAGTTTCCTTTATATCGCGGCCATTTCGGCTTTTACTGCGATGGAAACATCAAGTTGGTAGATACTTCCCCTAGACAATATTGGTCTAACGCTTTCCTATTGCAAAGTTTGTTCGGCGAGATCTTCCAGAAATTGCCAAGCTGCACCAAAATCTTTAGACATGAAATGGCATTAACAAATGGTTTCAAGTATCTGTTTTGTCACTGGATTACACCCTCATATATAATTCGGCAAAGATCCCATCTATTGATTCCGTAATGAGGGCATTGGACAAGAAGATCTTTAAACCGTTCAAAGCATTTCCAAAACGGTTTGTTGGGAAGTTGGGTAAACTAGTTAATCTCGCTTCGAACATGGGTGGTCTTATAATTTGGATAAAATTTCTTAAGAAATGCTATAACGAATTCATCCCATTTGGCAATAGAGTGTGCGGCAATGTTATAAAGCCATTTTTCTGCTAGATCGCACAAGGTAAAAGCGAGAAGACGTAATCTCATAGCATCCACAAAAAGTTATGCAGTGCCCATCATTGCGCATACGTTTTCGAATTTGGTTATAAAAATGTATGCGTCTTCGAATTCAATCCCGTGAAATTTGGGCAACAGATTAATGAAGTGGGGTTTAATTTCGAAATTATCCTCATTGGCAAGTGGAATAGATAGACAAGTAGGAAGGGGACCGCATATCGGGTAGCATCTTTCTTGAAGAGAGATACGCGGTGGATTCTGCACACCTACGGGTGGTGGGAGGGTGTTGTTATGAAGATCTGATGGAGAACCGTCCATCTCGGTCGATATGGTGAGTGGAGGGAAAATAGAAGATGAAGAAGTACCGACTTCGGATTCGATAGCAGAAACACGGACAAGATGGGAACTAGAATCCTGTGTCCAACCGATCATGCACTAAGCAGGTTTAGCGCACGTGACAGCGTGTAAGAGAACGATTTTAAATTGCTTGTTTTGAAAATGTGTCGGACGTGAGGCTTGACTCAACAAATCACAAAATGCACAATCAACCCAAGAATTAAGGTCACCTAGGTCAAGCACTAGACCGCTCCTAGACTTTCAATGGACAAGCCACAGGATCAATCCTCTAACACCTCTTTATCACTCTTGTAGCCAGGTAAATGCCAGGTAAGTGGGAGGTATCCGCTATACGAATCACCGAAAATAGCGGGCATAATTAAGTAACCACTTTCCTTAGTCACACTTGCCTAGACACCACAAGAGAGATGCGGATAAGCGATAGATTACTCACGACCCTCCTCTATCCTAATTGATCACGACAGGCCTTAGAGACTTGGTCTAGATATTTTTTAACTAATGTAGGGTGAAAGTATGCTCGTTTTGTGATTTGTGGGGTAAGGAAGGGTGATGAAATCCCCACCTAATCTGAATTTAGGTTATTGCCCCTTAAAGTCCGGTTAAAATATGCACAAACAAACCAATATCAAAACACGCAAAAGATTTTTGAGCGGCGATATTTGCAAAGAATCCTGCAAAAAATATCAAATTATTGATTTTAGAGGAGAGAGAAGAATAAGAGAAAAATACCTGAAAATTTTGGGGGCCCAACTTGACAAAGCCGTCGCGGTTCCATCGCACTTTGATGTGATCTTCTGCTTCTTTTTTGTCAGTGCACCCCTTTGTTCCTCTGGACTTCGATGAAAATCTCTGAATCTCTAATTTCTCGTTCCCGTGACTCCAGATTCGCTTGTAAAATTCGCACAATAATCGTTAAATATACAATATGCAGTTTTGGTTCTCTTTGATAATATGTTTACTGGATTGTATAATAATTCAATATGAATAGCAAGAAAAAAAATTATGCATGTATCTCCGGCAACGGCGCCATTTAATTGATCTTTTTTTAAAATGAAGTGTTTTGTAAATGAAGTAACCGCAATTAGGACGGTGTCGCTAGCGGCTAGCCGAGATGAGTACGGGTCGTCCGCAGGGAAACGTGAACCTTTTTCTTGCTTTAGATGAGTTGATTGAAAGATGGGTTGATTGGTTGAAGATCTAAGATGCACGGATGTAGAATTTATAATAAAAATGCTCGTAGGATTCATAGGATTTAGTAGTTAATGGATGACTAATTAAAAATGACTCATTTTATCTTTTGATAGATTTATAACTAGATCGATAGTAATGAATGAGAATTAGAGTTCTTGGAGGAAACTAGAGTTTCTTCACTCCTTTCATTGATCTCTATTCGTGTCTAGCCTTTAACAAAACAATTGTTAATCTAATCTCAAATCGCGGTCATGACTATCAATAAATTGATAGCGAGCCCGATAAGGATGTTACCATTTATTTTGCTAAAATTTATAAACTTTAAAAGATATAAAAGAAGTTAAAATATTTTCTCATTCATTGTTCTACCATAATCCTACGAACCCTAACAAGGTAGGAATTACTCGCCCATGATTGAGATGGAAGAGAAGATAAAAAAAAAAGAGATCATAATGTAAATACAGAAAGTAATGCAAAACTTAAATGCAGAAAGTAAATGTGAAATAATTAAAGTAATGATTTACCTTTATTAATCAACTTATCATTTACAAATCCTTTTTTAGAGTAAAATACAAAGAAGCCTATTTGCTCTCGATCGTATCTCGTTGGGACATAGATGTTGAGTTGATTGATCACGTCAATTCATGGATCGTCTTGGATCTCTTGATCTTGTTTGTGATCTATTCGGTGATGATCTTTCTATGAAGCTCTCGATCCTTTATATAGTCATAAAGGCAGAAACCCTAAATCCTATGTGTGATGATTTGCTGTTGCGATCACACTGAAAAAATCGCAGACTCAACGGCCATAAATAGGCCGTAGATCCACCGCACATATGGCAGTTTGTCCGCGGTTGGGCGGCATAATAGTAGGATCATGCTTTGAAAATTCATCTGCCGTTTGATGTTGACACGTGGAGATTATTGTGATCTCTGGATTCTTCAAATCTTTCTCTGAGTCTCTGTTGTTTATGATTTTTTGATTTGATTCAACTTTCCGACATCTTGGATCTCTCGATCTTCAGAGCTAAGCTCATATCTGCACAATATCTCAATTCATAGTATTAGTAATATTTGTTATTATTTTTGAGATATTGTCCTAACCATTAGTATGATCCAATATTGTAAGAATATTGATTAGGATTATTTGATATGATATGCATATTTTAATTACTAAAATATTATATGCATATATTTTCCCTCATAATTTTAATTATAATATAGAAAAATATGATAAAGAATATTTTACAGATAAACCCACATATGTTCTATATTTGCAATAAACACCTTTAAGCACTTAACAAAAATAAAGAAAATGTTCCATCAAATGTGCAATATTTTCGACTAAACAGCCACTAACGTGCTTGTGGTTATGGATTTATCCAGTAACTCACTGTCAGCGTACTATCGAGTCTTTAGAGTACCACACAGAGGGTTTCTCCGGTTCAAGCAAAACAATTTAGAGGTCTTATATTGATACATGCAGAGTTCCGATTAAATACGTGTACTAAATACACGGACTCTAATCTAACGGATTGATAATATTAGCCAGTTTAGGATTAAGCCAGATTATTAAATAATTTATTGATTTAATATATATATATATATATATATATATATATATATTCAAGTTTATGTTTGTAGCATTTTTCTATCCCTTCAGTACTCGTATTTTGGTACGAATAAGAATATGTATATAAGGTTTAGTATTCTTGTATTTATACAAGATTGCTTTTAGAAGAAGAATGCCTCAAATTAAGATTTTCTATTTATAGAAAATTAGAAATGGGGTGGAGGGGTTATGTGGCATATAGAATGGTAAGAAGTATGGCTTTATATTTTTTAATTCCTTTTGTGGTTAGTATTGAAGTATGGCTACTATATTTTAATATAAAGATTTTTGGAAAAGAAAAATACATAGCAATTTCCTCTCTCATTCTTTTCTCATTCTCATATGAGTCTTCTTTCTCCTCTCAAGAGCTCCTTCTTCTTCATCTTCTTCTATACTCTCATGAGTTGAGAAACAAGAGAATTAAGAGATAGATTAATAATACAAACACTCTCTACATCACTATGCAAGCTATGATCTTTAGATACTTCATTAGTCCACTAGTTGAAGTAAGAGCTTGAACCTACACTCTCAGACGGATAATCTTCGATATTAAGAGGACCAACTTGCAAGCTTGATCAAGAAGACCTAGGAGCTAAAGAAGATGAGATTTGGAGACCCGAAAGACACGTCTACAAAGGTTGTAACATTTACCGAGTAGATTAGTTCTCTTCGTTTTGTTAGTTTAGGCCTATGGGTGAATTTTGGGTATACAGTTGGTTGTGCTTGCATTACTTTTGATTTTTACGCATTCCGCCTCGCTAAAACTATGATAGTATGAACACAACCCCTTTTCATCTTTTGATTCTCAACTTTATCATTTTATTTTTATTTTTGGTAATGGTGAGAGACCCAAATGTCATTGATAAAAGAAAGGTTACAAACGAGGTACATATACTGGGGACAACCCCAAAAAGAAACAGTAGAAAAAGAAGAAAGCTAGAAAGAATGCATATTAAGATAATGTATGGAGCTTGAGAACGAGGGTTGTGAATTAAATGTCAACCATAGTGACACGGGTCGTTGCTAGATGCTCTGTAATACGATGGATGCGGGTTTCAATAGCATGCAGATGTAGAAGAGAGCGGTTTCCGCAACTATGATTGTTCTCGAGTAGCCAGATTGTCTAAAGAGTGTGAGCCCAAATCATGTTACATAATTTCGTTATGGGCGGTATGGTTTGGCAGGGGTAAAGGGATTGTAAACATGAGACAAAGGTTAGGTTGTTTCTGATGCCAGTAAGTTTAAGAACTGCATACCATATAGTTTGACCAGACGGACATGTCCAAAACAAGTGTATGGGTGTTTCTAGAGCGTTCTATAGATAAAGAGAGCAAGTAGTTTTTTTCTGCAGACCGCGTTGTTGCAGGAGACTTTTGATTGGGAGTTTGTTCTGGAGAATACGCAATAAAAAAATTCACATGTGGATGATTCGAGCTATTACAGCGGATGAGTGGCCACGACACAACCATTGACTTGGGGGAGGTTGTTGTTGAAGCAGTAATTTATAGCAGTGGTGGACGGTAAAGAGGTCGGTAGGGGATGACATCCAAATTACTGTGTCTGAATTGTCTGCTTAAATAGGGATGTCGAGAACGAATTGTCTAAAGAATTTGTTAGTGCGATATGCCCTAGAGGCCATTATTGTACAGTACTAGTTTGTTTATTACATTTTGGAAGCTTGGGAAATATACACGGATTTATGACAGTCTTACTCGATATAGTAGTATGCTACTTGGTTTGTATCTATTTTAATATGTGTATATGTTTCTTTTAACGTATCGCTAATATATATTGATAGAGCCCTTAGGATCTTTGCTTGACTACCAGTGTTGTGATGACAGTCACACTAGTGGGGGCTGGGTAGTCTACAAGCACATCCTTACACAGGTCCCTAGTCGCAGGATTATCGAGACAGGGCATCGATACTTCAGAGTAGACTAGTGTATATACTTCTCATCCTAGGAGGGGAGATGGTCTGTCTCAAAGCCATCAGTACGTCGTGCTGGAGATAGTATGCAAGTGCTCATTAGGTTATGAGTTACACTAGACGGACTCGCAGGAAACTGCTGGTTGGTAATATACCTATCGTTAGGTAGCAGTTCCCAGGTGACATGAGTACAACTTAGTTCATCGACTTGACACTGCTACTGCACCTCAAATGTGTTCCTACTGTTCTTAGATTACTACCCTACCATGGCTCTGCTGAGTCTTGCAAACAGGTAGTAGTGGGTGCAGTCCCGAAGCACTTGGAGGCAGTGGCGGTTAGATAGGATTCGTCTCTCCCGGTATTGGGGGTTGATGTCGCGCTATGTTCGGAAAGCCATTACACAAAGTCCCTGTACAGGGCAAGCGAGATTTGCTGGTAGGGATTCTAGTAGTTTCTCAGGGTGTTTTTGGCCGCACTCCGACACAACTTATTGCACTATTAGGGGTCTGACACTTGCCGCCCCCTAGGACCGATATGCGATACTCTTAGACGAACAGACCGGACTATACAGAGATTGCCACAGACAGGCTCAGTATGGGTACGGATGAGATTGATCGTCGGCCTTCTTATCGACAGATACCTGAGTAGCCGTTACATACAGCTAGTGCCGCTGACGCGCTTATGGTTAAACCCACTGCCAGAGTACTGTCAGGTCTTTAGAGTCCCACACAGAGGGTTTCCCAGTTTCGGGCGTAACGTGTTGAGGTCATATGGTTTTACGACAGGGTTCGATCACATACGTGTACTTATGCGCATACGATGTTCGGGCAGATATTACTAGTGGGCTTTGGTTTAAGCCGGATCCTAGTATATGATTATTGGATTAGTTTTGTCTCATTGTATTCGTGTTTCTCCGAATACGGATACGGGTATGTATATACGGACAAGAGGGACATTCTTGTGATTTGATCAAGATTGCTTTTGGAAAATGACACCTCAAATTAGGGTTTCTATTTTATGATTAATTCTTTAGTGAGGTGGAGGAAATGAGAGATGAAACTTTGTAGTATTTTAGTGAAATGAGATTAGGGTTTTTCATTGACCATCTTGGACTCATTTAGCATTTGTTAACTTAGATATTTTTTAGATATTTTCTCATGGTTTAAATGCCAAAACTATAGCTCATTTACTTAATTCTTTTATCAAAAAGAAATCTACAGATACTTTTCCTCTCCTCGTTTCCTCAAGCTTTTCTCCATATCCTCTCAAACCCTAACCATCTCATGAGTTGAGAATCCTAGGGTTTAGTGAGACAACTTGATCCCTCATCACTCTCTACTTATCCTAGTAGTTATTTTAGCACACCAAGTGACCTAGTTGCCTCAAGATAGAGCTTAAGCTCAAAGTCGGATCTCTCGGGTGGATCTTCTACAATTTAGAAAAGACGATGATGAGGTGCATTCCATTCTCAGTTCAAGGTGTAGGGTTCCTAGGCACTCTAATGAGGTCTCACAAGGCATCAACCATGCCAATTTAACATTTTACGGGTGCCGAGAAACCCTAATATGGATCGTTAACTAGATGTCTAGGCGATACAAATGCGAATAGTTAACAACTTAACTACAAGAACGGAAATACAACCTTTGTAGATCCGGTTCTCCACCTCCATAGCTCCATGATGAAGTCCCTTCTCTGTACAAAACGGATCCCGGGCTCTAGAGTCGGCTTCATCGGAGAAATGGGCGGGCTAGGTCATCGACAACGATGCCGAAGATGATCTACGTCGAGGCATCACAAGATCAAGCTCCCACTTCACCAAGTCATGAAACTTGTGAAGAAAACACCCTATACTACTTGGCAAGAGGTAGAGGATGAAGAAATAGGAGGTGGGTTCACTTTAGATTTGGATTTCTCACTCTTTTTCATCAATCACCATTGATGGAAACTAGGTTTTCTTCTTCAAGAAGAAGAAGAAGAAGAAGATGAATATTATGATAAGTTTAAAAGAAAATAATACTTATCATAATTTTAACCATAGTCAAGTGTAGAGAATTAACCAAGGTTGTTGAATGGTTAGGGTTAGGAGAAGAAGACAAGAATGGTAGCTTTGGTCAAACCTTCATGAAGCTTCAACTACAAACAAAGAAAGCCACCATTCTTCTCTTTAATCTTTTCCAAAATAAATAAATAAATAGATAAGATAAGCAAAACCCTAATCATTAACTTAACCATGGTTTAATCTTTACACTTAACCAAGTTAACATGCATCATCAAACATGATACAAACAAGTGCACAAAAGTATATCACATATACAACTTATGCAATGCAAGCGAGAAAATCCATTTAAAGTGAACCAATACTAGTTAATGCAAAGTAATATATCATATATATATAATTATACATTAAATCATTAAATCAACACTTGATTCAATGATCCGGTCATGTCGCACATAACCGACTAGTATCCAATGTATCGACTTATCGAATCAACCCTTGATTCGATAACTAGGTTATATCGCATACAACCAGTCGATACATTCATCGCGAGAATAGAATACAGTATCACGTACATGAATTATTCTCGGTCCCGCACATATCTCATATGCGCTCCTATTTCGTTTCGCTTGAGCCAGGAAACTTCTGTGTAGGACTCTAAAGACTCGTCAATACGCCGGCAACAGGTGATGATCATATCAAACACCCACAAGCCGCAAACGGTCTGCTAAACGTAACGGCCACCAGGGTATTGAGAGATCAGAAGATCGACGAGCAAGCCCGCTCACTCTCCTGTGAATCCAACCAGTAACACTTACCGTACAGTCCGGTCTGATCGTCTGATATGTCGCATATCTTGCCTAGGGGTGGTAAACGTCAAACCCCAATAGCTCGATAAGTTGTATCGATATGAGGTCTATAACAGTTCGAGAAACTACTGGTAACACTTACCAGTAAATCTCAGCAACCCTGGCCAGGGATTTCCGGTTATAGCCAATCGAACACAGCGCAACATCAACCCCCTATACCGGGAGAGACGAATCCCCTCCTATCGCTCATTGCCTCCATGTGATTCGGGACTGTGCCCAAAAGCCACCATTTTGCACGCCCTCTTGGATGTGGTAAGATGGAAATCAAAGCACAGTGGGAACCACACAAGACTCTATGACGATCTCGGGTCAACAGACTACTCTGTACCAGTGTCACCAGAGAACTGCCATCTGACGTAAGGTATAATACCATCTGGGAGTTCTCGGCGAGTCCGTCCAGTGTACCCAGTCTCCACTGAGCACTCGTATATCATCTCTGATGTCAAACACCAATGGATATGGGATCATCCATCGCCCATCTATATGGGTCGAGAAGGTATACGCTAGTCTACTCTGGTCTATCGATGCCCCGTCTCGATACACCCACGACTAGGGACTTTGAAGGATGTACTTATAGACTACCATGTCCCTACTAGTATAATCCGCATCATAGTCCAGGTAGTCAAGTACACATCCTAAGGGCTTTACCAACATGTAACAGAGAGACAATCAGTATACACGTTAAGGTAAAGTGTAACCAGATAGCATACTATTATGTCGAGCAAGAAAGTCCTCCCTATATATGTCCAAGCATCCACTACAATATACATCCTATGTATAGTAATGGCCTCTAGGGCATACATATAACTAACAATCTCCCACTTGCACTAGGGCCATCTGTAGCAGTGGTTGTAGTATCTCATACTCAGCCATCCCATAAAAGTCTCTCTCTGGGAATAGGCCGTCGTGAGTGGATCCGCCGTGTTGTCCTCTGAGTCTACTCTCCTAACCTCGATCCCCTTGAGATCAACCATCTCCATGATCAGGTAATACTGCCTTAGAATATGTCTAGATCACTGATGGGACGGACGTTCCTTGGCATAAGCCACAACTCCATTGTCACACAATGGGAGGAACTCAGTTCATCTCATGAACAAATATACACCCAGACAGTCTCTTTGGTAGCATCTTGAGTAGCGATGTATCAAGCCTTTATCGTCTAGTATGCCACGGTATCTAGCTTGGAACTCTTCCAACATACCGTCCCTTCACTGAGGGTAAAGACAATGCCTGTGACTGACTTTTAGTTGTCCTTATCACCCTGGAACCCTTCCAGTGATTCTCCCCAGGATCGGTTGATACCATCTCACTACAACTAGTGAGAATCCTATCATCCAATCAGATCTATCTCATAGATCCAAAACCCATGATTTAGGAGGTATCACTTTGATCCTATATGGAGAATCATTGTGATGAGCGGAGATTGACCGAGTGTAGCATAGGAAACTCCTTCCCCATCAAGAGCATGTCATCCACGTACTCTACGAGGATCATCACTATACTCCCTACTACCTTTTTGTTTATACAAGGTTCATCTACCATTTTGATGATGTCAAACTCTCTGACTAACACATCAAAACAGATGTTCCAACTCCGCGATACCTGCTTTATCCTATAAAGCATCTTGTACACGTTTCCGCTGCTCCCACTGTCTATGAAGCCCTCTGGCTGTGTACTTATAGACGTTCTCTTCTAAAACACCATCTAGAAAAGCAGTCATGGCACCCAACCGCCAGATATCGTAGTCATGGTATGTAGCCGTGGAAAGTAGGATCTGGATGGACTTAAGCATAGCCACTTGAAAAGGTTTCATCATTATCCACGCCTGGTCGATGACGAAAAGCTTTAACAAGTCTAGCTTTGAAAGTCTCAACTTTTCCATCTACACCAAGTAATCTTCTCAAGATATACTTGCTCCTGATGGGGATTTAACCCTTCAGATATAGCAACCAAAGTCCATACTTTGTTGGTGTGCATGGATTCCATCTCAGATCGCTAAGCATCCAGCCATTCTTACAGAGTCCCACTCCTGATGGCCAGCTCGAAACTAGTTGGGTCATCATCACATGATGGAATCCTCTCTCCCACTGTCATAGAGAAACCGAAGTATCTCTCAGGTGGGTGAGGAACCCTACTAGATCGGCGGAGAGGCTGAGGTTCGTTGGAATCTACTGAATCCTTTGGTTCTACCAAATCATCTGCTGTTGTTTGTATAGCTGGAACCTTTCCAGTTGTACATAACAGACCTTGCCTCGAGCTTGTCCGGATTTTGCCTTTCAGACATAGGCTGGACAACCCCAAATCTTAACTAACTTAAGATATGGGCTCTTCCCTTTCCATATCATATATGAAGTGGTAGGCAACAGATTTGATTTGAACCCTTTTCAATAGGTATGCAGCTTCTTAAGTGCATAACTCCCAAAAGGAAATAGGTAACTCAGTAGTACTCATCATAGAGCACACCTTATCATATAGGGTGTGATTGCTCCACCCCGATATACCATCGTGCTATGGTGTATTCGGAGGAGTAATGCTGAAAGAGAATCTCATTCTCCTTCAGAAAAGTCCAAGAATTCCGTGCTCAAGTATTCTCCTCTTTGATCTCATCAAAGGACATAATACTTATACCCGTATTGGTTCTCTACTTCTAACTTATATTCTGTGAATATCTCAAAAGGTTCTGAGTTGTGTTTCAACAGGAACATATGTCTGAATCAAAAGAGATCATCAGAGAATTTAATGAAGTACAAAGAACCGGTCTTGGCATGTGTAGACAGGGGACCTACATACATCAACATGTATCATCCCAAGAGTTCACTAACTCTTTCTCTGTTTCCAGTAGACGGAGCTATGGTCATCTTATCTCTGTGACATGACTGGCAAGTTTCACAAGATGTAAATTCAAACTGATTTAAATATGCATCTAAAATGTAACTTCAGCCAGTCGGATCGCATTGATATGACCTAGTCTACAATGCCTCAAGAAAAATTCGTTCATTTCTGAACTCTTCCTCTTGTGTGTGTTCCGTATACTAAAGAACTGTAGTTTGATTTAGAACATCAATGCTTTTAGATAACGTGCCTGAACCGATCAACTTTTGATATAGGAAATGTTCAAAACATTATCCAACAATACAAAATTTTATCATTTCTTTACTAATAAAGAGATTGATATGATTTTGTATATCAGGTTCGGTATCTAATAACATTCGTTCAGAATCAATGTATTTGTAATACAGGGTGACAGTGACCAACAGACTTGGCTGCAACACTTGCCCCGTTTTCTGCCTCATGAAACTTATCACCCGTTCTCAGTCCTCTACCTTTCTATAGCCCTATGTAACAGATTACATATCTGGGATCCTGATCTGGTATCACATACCCAGGACGTAAAGGATACTGAGAAACAGTTCTCTGTAATGAACACACCCGAAGATGATGCATCAGCATGCACTCTCTTCGTTTGGGCGGCACGGGAATTCTGGTAATCCCCAATTTCCTGCTCTGTCTTATAACAATTATAAGTTGGAGCGGGACCAACGTTCCCCAGCTCAGTATAACAAGCGGGTTCGGTCAATATTCCGTATTATTATCTTGATTAAGACGTGATATGGTCGCTACCTGGAGAGAGAGAGAAGAAAACACTCAGCGTGTGCTCTTGCAAGAATAGATTGGTTATTATTTTATCTAATCAGGATGGCTTCCACCGTTTTTATCAAATCTTCCTTCAAACCCTAAAAAGAAAGACTAGCCGGGATTAATTACACACAACAAGTTCGCCAATCTTTCAGCCAGGCCAGTGTCGGTACTTTGAGGGAGGTCCCCCGTGCTTTCGCACGAACCTAATTAATGTAAACCTCATTTTCCCAGAGGCGTAACCTCGTTAACACCTTTCTAGACACCTACTTGATCGGCTAATTGTAATGTGTAAAACTCTCCCAGGAGTAACTCTTACTCGCAGCGGGTATCGGGATCCAACTATCTCATAGAAGGTATGCAATCTCATTGCAAATTTCAACACTTGAAATTCCCGATAATATTTTTCCCCTACCGTGCTATGACCTTGACGAAAGCCAACAAACCATAGCCCGCTAGTCAAGTTCAACCCGTACATTTCTTGATTGAATTAAACCCACCCGCACGACCCTTGACGAAAGCCAACAAAACCGCACGACTACCCTAATCCAATCGCATCGTATGCAGCAGATAAGCAGCATATAGCTACCGCACACTGCACCTTGACGGAAGCTAACAAATGCAGCACGAATACTATATACAACTTATCTGAAATGACGGAGGGCTACGACAAGTTTTTCTCAAAACCTATTGCGTAATGAACTTGATATCGTTGTAGAATTAAATGATTTTAAAAATGGAGTGCTTTTGAGGCTTTTCTAGTTTTGCTAAAGGAGTCACTCCCGGTGAAGGGATCGTCGGTCCTTTCCTCTTCGAATGAGGTGCGGGATATATCATATATATCACTGTGCAAAGCAGAACTCTTAAAAGCAATCAAAAGACAAACCGAGTGTGTAGCACATGCCAGTTATTGCTAAAGGAGTCACTCCCGGTGAAGGGATCTCGGTCCTTTCCTTATCGAATAAGGTGCAGGATATATCACATATACCGCTGTGCAAAGCAAGAACTGTAGCTACCTGTTTTATTTTGAAATTCGATTCTACAACATCTTAGGTTTCTTTTATTTTCGTTAATCACATTAATGAAATCCCATCATTTATATACCTGAACATCACAGATAAATACGACGTACACTTATGCCATCTGCATTCGCCTCGATGTCCCCTCGTGCACCGTTAGGTTAGGTAACTAACGGCAGAGCGGGGCAGGGCTAGCGCGGGTGTAAAACATAAGTAACGCCTATATAATATATCATATATACTATATACAGTATCTATCACAGAACATCACATGATCACATCACAGATATCGCAGCAGAAGAATCATATGAAATATTGGATATACTAGGACGTCCGTGTTTTCAATACGAGCCAGTATAAAACACGGATTCCACGGCCGCGATGAATAGCCAAACCCACACCCCTAGACCCCTACGAGAGCGGCAAGCAACCCTACCAATTCTAGAGTTAGGAGACCCGGACTCGACCCCTCGAGTTGGTCTCCCACTGGACTCCAGAACCCGGTTACTTGTGCTCCCCTCCTTGGGTCTATCCTAGTGCGGAAAAGTAAATAATATACAAACGGTGACATCTTCCGCAACCTGGAAGTACCCCAATAAAAGAATATTACATACAAGTTTTTACATGAATGAAAATGAAAAACACTCATCTCACATAAAAAAAAACCGGCTATTCAAACACGACGATCCAATATAACATATCCAGCAACACATAACATCACATGTCATCAACGTAAGTAAATATGCGCATCCCAATTGTCGTTGACATATAGCAACGAAACCGGCGATATCACATATTACACTTACGGTCACAGAAAAGAAAGTGTAAAACTACAACAGTTGGAATCCGCAACCTCTTTAGACATCGCATGCCTAATCAAATGAATTCCTTAGACATCGCATGCCTAACAATTATAAACCCCGCATTTTAGTCTCAAAATCGAAAACACTTTTCAATATCAAGTCGGGCAATTCAACAAGATTCCCGACAGCCTGATCGAATGCTCGTCGCAAACTTTAGTAGGCGGCTGCACCCCCGACGCCGTCGACCAAGTGCACCAAGGCGGAACACCGCTGCCGCGAGCATCCGAACGGATGCTTTCGGCGACGGGGTTCTCCTACAGTCACTTGGTCGGGGCTATGGAGTGAGGCTGTCTATTAAGTTTACCCGGCGAGTATCCGCGTACGCTACGTGATTGCGACGGACTTTTGATCACATCAAAATTCCGTGGCAACCGATCAAGTGAGACTAAACTGCTATGTTTATAACATTCATTCAGTTATCTCATAACTGCTTGTGAATTCCAATTATTGTATCAAATTCCGGATAAATAGAAAATGTTAAACTTTCCGATCAAACAATCGAACACCCAAGTTTTCCCGAAACAGCTCAACACATGAAACAAGTTTAAAAACATCTAGTTCATGCCTCAGTACCGACGGTCCAGCCGTAGAAGGGTCAAGCCAACACCTCACATGTGGCACGCCGTACTGCCCCAAACCCGACGGTTCAAAGGGCAGTTCAAGACGGTCACATAATCGAGTTAAGGTTTGTTGTCTTCTAGAGGGTCCATCGCGTTACTTGCACTACTTAGAACGTTATTAAACCACGGAAAGATCCAACACTTGGAAATTTCCCGACAGGGGAAAAGGTGGGTATTTATATCCGATCGAACTTTTTAACATATTCAAAAAATATCCGGAAAGACACAGACAAGATTAGATAATCCGATCGAAACTCCGAGTCCCCAATACAACTCAGAAAATTCAACTCTTGAATAAATATTAAAAATTCCCAGAAAACTCAGCACCTGAAAACATGAATTACTGTGCAAATTTTAATGGCTGACGTCATCATATGGCCGCGGAACCGCCGCAGAATCCAGGCTTCTACCGCGGTTCCGCCGCACTTTAAACGTAACTTTTGGAAAATTTTGCACCGTAATTCTTAGTTTTTCCTGCTGAATTTTTTAAGAATTTTTAATCTGGAAAAAACCCATTTTTTAAAAAAAGTCCAGAGAGCATGTTTTGAATTAGGGTTTCGGTTCGATCGGGTTTCAAACGTCGTCTAGGCATCGCCTAAGGCTCTAGCTAGGCTCTGATAGCACTGTAGGGTTCCTAGGCACTCTAATGAGGTCTCACAAGGCATCAACCATGCCAATTTAACATTTTACGGGTGCCGAGAAACCCTAATATGGATCGTTAACTAGATGTCTAGGCGATACAAATGCGAATAGTTAACAACTTAACTACAAGAACGGAAATACAACCTTTGTAGATCCGGTTCTCCACCTCCATAGCTCCATGATGAAGTCCCTTCTCTGTACAAAACGGATCCCGGGCTCTAGAGTCGGCTTCATCGGAGAAATGGGCGGGCTAGGTCATCGACAACGATGCCGAAGATGATCTACGTCGAGGCATCACAAGATCAAGCTCCCACTTCATCAAGTCATGAAACTTGTGAAGAAAACACCCTATACTACTTGGCAAGAGGTAGAGGATGAAGAAATAGGAGGTGGGTGTTGGATATATATGCCCTAGAGGCCTACATTGTATATGATGCTTGGGATATGTATGTACATGACAGTCTTGCTTGATATGATAGTACGCTATTTGGTTTGACTTTGTTTTAACGTATAATATATTTTACTTGGTATTTATATATATATGTTGATAAAGCCCATAGGGTGTTTGTCTGACTACCGGCGTTGTGATGGCAGTCATACTAGTGGGAGATGGATAGTCAATAGGCACACCCTTAGATGTCCCTGGTCGCAGGAGTATAGAGATTGGGCATCGATACTCCGGAGTAGACTAGTGTATACATATCTAGACCCTGACGAGGGGCAATGCATTGGTCCCGCAACCATTGGTGGTGTTCACCTAAGATTGTATACAGATGCTCACTGGGTGTGAGTACACCGGACAGGACTCGCCGAGAACTGACTGGATGGTATTATACCTAACGTCAGATAGCAGTTCTCAGGTGACATGTGTGCAAATAGTCCGTTGACTTAAGGTCATCATTTGTCTCGTGTGAGTTCCCACTATGCTTTGACTGTTACCCTACCACGGCTCAAAGGAGTCGTGCAAACAGGTTTCAGTTGGGCACAGTCCCGAGCCACGTGGAGGCAGTGAGTGACTGTTAGGGATTCGTCTCTCCCGGTATAGGGAGTTGATATCGCACGGTGATCGGTTGGTCATTACCATAAGTCCCTGGCCAAGGCTGATTGAGAATTACTGATAGGATTGATCAGTAGATTCTCGGATGGTGATAGAGCCATACCGACACGACTTGTACGGTTATTAGGGGTCTGACGTCTACCACCTCCCTAGACCGTACATGTGATACTCTTAGACGAACAGACCGGACTGCGCGGATATTGTCACAGACAGGCTCAGTAGGATTTCAGATGGGTTACCTCATCAGCTTTCTTATCGACAACTACCTGGGGACCGTTACGTACAGCTAGTGCCGCTTGCGGTCTGTGGTTAAACCCACTGCCAGCGTAGTAGTCGAGTCTTTAGAGTCCCACACAGAGATTTCCCAAACCCAGGCGAAAAGATATAGAGGTCGTATGGTTTTTACGACAAAGGTTCGGACGCATACGTGTTTGATCGCACGTGCGACATTCGGACAGTTTTTACTAGCCGGCTTTGGTTTAAGCCAGATTCTAGTATCAGGTTATTGGATTTATACAGTCTAAAGTTTTTCCGTGTTTTCACGGATGAGAGGGGCATTCTCGTAATTTTCCGAGAAGCTTCTAGAAGGATGTGACATAAAGAGAGAGGTGGCATTTTCATTTAATGTTTAAGTGACTCATTGTGAGTGATTCATCATATGATTAATGCATCATTAATTGCTTAATGACTCACATGATGAATCACCCACTTGATTAAATGAAACATGATGAATATTCACTTATTATTCATTTCTTTTATATTCATTATGTTTCATATATATCAAGTGAGAAGCTTTATTCATTATAATAATATCATTATCTTCTTCTCACTCTCTCTCTTCAAGTTCTCTCTCCTTCACCAAATCCTAATCCTACCCCTCATGAGTTGAGAACAAGGATTAGGAAAGACTAATTACTCCATAACCTATCTCTACATCATCTTAGCTACTCTATTTGGCAACTAGAGAAACTAAGTAACCTCAAGTTTAGAGGTTATAGCTTGGATTAGGGTTCTCGGGTGGATCGTCTATCACGGGAGAAAGCCGAAGAGGACGTGGAGATCCAAAGAGGCCGTAGACAACATCAAGACGAAGGACTAGAACCGTTTGGTATAATCTCTTCGCATAGTAGATTAAAACTCTAAAGCTTTTGTTAAAACTTGTATAGCAAACGATTCGTACGGTTAATCGATGTTTGATCATAGAACTTGATTGTTATTCATATTTCCGCCTCCCCACAAGTATTGGGGTGTTGAACATCGACTTACAGTGGTATCAGAGCCTAGCTAAACAAGTTTTAACTTAATCGCAAATTTGTACGAATTTCGAACGGAAAAACGAAGCCGGAAAACCCCAAAAACATCAAGTTTCTGTCGAATTTAAAATGATGTCCTAAAATTTTTCAGGCATGTTCAGAAAGCTTGTTATGACACCAGAAGAACACCCAAGAAATTTGGGGCCATGACTCGACCAAACGACCGCGGTTCCGCCGCGGATCCCACCGATCCGCCGCGCTTCCGCGGCCGAGTCGCCGAGTCATGATCCCAGTTTTCATGGGTGGGTTCTCTGTTATATTTGGGATTTTCTGGAATATTTAATTATTGCTCAGGTTTCAGTTTTACAGAGCAGTTTTTGGAGCAATATTAAAGATGTTTAATCGATCGAAATTGTACAGTATTTGCATATTGGATTATATCTGTGATTGCTTAATGTGTTCGTAAACCTCCCCTAACTGCTAGTATGTCGGTTGGCAGGGGGTTGCACATTTCTGAAATGGATTTTATCTGTTTGTGCATATAAACTGTATTGGACTGTTGTGGTGATTAGCCGGGTTTTGTGATGGGTTATTGTATTAATTCATTTGATGTAATTGTAACAAGTTGTAATATTATTTTGCGGGGCACATCCAGGTTGCGGTTGTAGCCACCGTTGTATTATTTCTTTTTACTGTTTTTGCTCCTAGGACAGACCCAAGGTGGGGTGCACAAACTGCCGGGCGGGTAGTTTGCCGCACCCGTAGGGGTCGTGGGTGGGGTAATGGCTATTCATCACAACTGTGTAATCTGTCTTTTCTTGCAGGCTCAAAAGAAATACAGATTGCTTGCAAATCCAATATTGTTTATCTGTGTTCTGGAATGTATATCATTGCGTCAGACGAATGTAAAATATCTATATATATGATAGCTATTTAGACGTCGCTTATGTTTTTCACCCGCGCTAGCCCAGCCCCCGCTCTGTCGTTAGTTAAGTAACCTAACGGGTGATGACGGGACCCAGTGGCGAATGCGGATGGCATAAGAGGACGTCATATTTTCGTTGTTATCTGTAATGATAGGTTAAAGATGGGACGCATTATTATTAATGCAAAGAAAATAAAACCTAAACTGAATCGTTGGAACAATTTCTAAAAACCACTCGGTTTTCTTGAAAAAGCAAATTTTAAATGCGGAGCTTAAACCACTCCTTTTAATAAAAGCTATCTTAGTTCCTTCGATCAAATCAAGTTCATTACGTTAACGTTTTTTTGCCAAAAACCAGCCGTAACCCTCCGTCGTTTCAGATAAACAGCACATCGTATTCATGCTATGCTTGTTGGCCTACGTCAAGGCATAGTGTATGGTAGCAGTGTGTGTGCCTATTTGTTGCATAGATAGATGCATTAGTTTAATACAGACGTACACCTTGTTGGCCTACGTCAAGGGCTTGTACGATGTATTTAAATTGATCAGGACAACGACGGGTAGAACTTGACTTGCGTCTTATGACTTGTTGGCCTACGTCAAGGTCTATAAGAGCTTGGGGTAAAAATCACATCGGGAGTTTCAAACATAAAGGAAACTTGCAGATTTAGCTTACCTTCTGGAGTGTGGTGACTAGAGTGGCTTCCATCTAGGGCATCATGCAATGATAGTTGGATCCCGATCCCACTGATGAGTAAGATTACTCTCGGGAATTTCTCTCACTTAACAATCAATGCTATAAACCAAGTAGGTGCCTAGAAAGGTGTTAGAGGGGCTACTCCTCCAGGGAAAAGAGGTTCTTTAATTAAGGAACTTCGCGAAAGCGTTGGAAAACCTCCCTCGAAGTACCAACACCAGCTTGGCTGAAAGGTTAAGCAAGTATTGTGACGTGTGATTAAATCCTGACTAGTTCTTCTTTTAGGTTTTGAAGAAGGATTTGAGGAAACAGTGGGAGCCATCCTGTTTAGATAAATTAATAAACCAATCTAAACTTGCAAGAGCATATGCTGAGTGTTTTCTTTTCTCTCTCTCTGGCAGCTACCATGACTGGACTAAAACTATTACTCGAAAAGAATATACTAACCGGGCAGAACTATAAAGACTGGCTAAGAAACGTCAATATTGCGCTGACTTATGACAAAGTTGCATATGTTACCACCGATGTTCCTCCCCTTATCCCAGGACCAGATTCCTCAGTTGCGGACAAGGAAGTTCGTAAAACCTGGGATCTAGACTGTGAGCGAGCTAAGTGTATCGTGCTGGCGTCCATGAATAATGAACTCCAGAAACAGCACGAGAGTATGGATATTGCATCCATATTCCTCCATTGCAAGGAATTGTATGGTGAACACTCCCGTATCGCGAGGTACGAAACCTCAAGGAAACTCTTCCAGATGAGGTTAGCTCCAGGATCGCCTGTTGGAGAGCACGTCCTCAAAATGATCATCCTCATTGAGGAACTCGCAAACCTGGGATGCGTGCTAGAGAACGATTTGTATATCGACTTAATTTTGCAGTCCCTTCCCCACACCTTCTCTCAGTTCGTGCTGAACTTCAACATGCACGAAATGGAAGCGGATCTTCCAAAGCTCCTCAATATGTTGAGGGTAGCAGAGACCTCCTTGAAAAAGGAGAAGACCCCCATTCTGTATGTTGGCCAATCATCCTCTTCTAAAACTAAAGCGAAAGCTAAAGGGAAGAAGAAGATGAAAGCCACCAAACCGAAGGGTGGGGTCAAGAAGGTGCAGGGAACGAACAAGGCAGGAAGGGTGAAGGCAGAAAAGAACGAATGCTTCTATTGTCACAAACAGGGGCACTGGAAGAAGGATTGTCAGGCCTTCAAAGCCAAGGACATGAAGCAAGCAGTTGCTTCTACTTCAGGTGTGTTCGTAATCGAAAATTGTCTTTCAGTAAACTCTACTTCATGGGTACTTGATACCGGTTCTGGTTCTCACATCTGTAATTCTTTGCAGGATCTGAGAAATAGTAGAGTACTGGGGGCAGGTGATATGACTCTCCGGATGGGCAATGGAATGCATGTAGATGCAGTTGCAATAGGGGAATATCACCTAGGGTTGAATAGTGGAAACATTTTGGTATTGTATAACTGTTTTTGTATTCCCAGTATGTTGTGTAATATTATATCAGTGTCTTTATTGTCTAATAAAGGATATAATTTTGTGCTTGAAAGAAATGTCATGAACATTCTCCTAAATCAAGAACTGATTGGGTTTGGCACACTGGAAAACGGCATATACATACTTAATCAACCACAAATTTTCAATATTCAAAACACGCGTAAAAGAAAGGCTCCAGATTCGAATCAAGCCTTCCTATGGCATTGTAGACTTGGTCATATAAATGAAACAAGGTTGACTAAGTTACATAAAGATGGATATCTAGATTTGTTTGAATATTCATCATATGCAACTTGTCAATCATGTATCAAAGGAAAAATGACCAAATCTCCGTTCACCGGACACGAAGAAAGAGCCACCGAACTCTTGGGACTAGTACACAGTGATGTATGTGGTCCGATGTCTATACATGCACGAAGTGGTCACTCCTACTTCATCACTTTTACTGATGACTTCTCTAGGTATGGACATGTGTTCTTAATAAAGCATAAATCCGAGGCTTTTGAGAAGTTTAAGGAGTATAAAAATGAAGTAGAGAAACAAACTGGTAAAAGCATCAAGACACTTCGATCTGATCGAGGTGGAGAATACTTAAGTACCAGTTTCCTTGAATACTTGAAAGCAAATGGAATACTCTCTCAGCTTACTCCACCTTATACACCTCAGCATAATGGTGTGTCAGAAAGAAGGAATCACACGCTATTAGATATGGTACGATCAATGATGAGTAGTGCTGAGTTGCCACTTTCCTTCTGGGGATTTTCTCTAGAATCAGCCGCATATCTATTAAATAGAGTTCCAACTAAGTCTATACCTACCACTCCATATGAAATGTGGTGTGGGAAGAGACCATATCTCAAGTATATAAAGATATGGGGGTGTCCGGTATATGTTAAAAAGCATAATCCGGACAAGCTCGAGGCACGATCGGTTTTGTGCAAGTTTGTAGGATACCCCAAGCATTCAAGGGGGTACATGGTCTACCACACTGAAGAACAAAAGGCGTTTGTCGCTCGTCACATTGTCTTCTTAGAAAGCGAATTTCTTGCAAAAGAAATTAGTGGGAGCGCGGTAGAACTGGAAGAAATTCCAGAACCTCAAGCTGTAACCGAGGACTTAGAAGAATCTCAGATTTCAATAGAACATGACGAACCAACGCCACTCCGCAGATCTAGTAGGCTTTCTCATCCTCCTGAAAGATACTATGGTTTTCTTCTGGATGGGGATCGAGAGGATTGCATCATCGATGATGATGAGCCTACTAGTTTTCAGCAGGCTATCACAAGTTGCGACTCAGTAAAGTGGCTGGATGCAATGAGATCCGAAATGGAATCCATGTATACCAATAAAGTATGGACTTTAGAAGTTGCTCCTCCTGGGGTAAAACCAGTGGGGTGCAAATGGATCTTCAAAAAGAAGATTGGTACATTTGGACAAGTGGAAACGTACAAAGCTAGACTAGTAGCAAAAGGTTTTCGTCAAAGACCAGAATTGGACTATGATGAAACTTTTTCGCCAGTAGCTATGATTAAATCCATTCGGATCATGCTTGCCATTGCTGCCTTCCATGACTATGAAATCTGGCAAATGGATGTAAAAACAGCTTTTCTAAATGGACATCTAGAAGAGAGTGTTTACATGGATCAACCAGAAGGTTTCTTGGACAGTGGGAGCAGCAGAAGTGTGTGCAAATTGCTTAAATCCATTTATGGGTTAAAGCAAGCATCGCGGAGTTGGAACATCTGCTTTGATGAAACAGTCAAGGAATTTGACTTTATCAAAAATGTAGATGAACCATGTGTTTACAGGAAGATTGTAGAAGGAGCAGTAGTCTTCCTCGTTTTATACGTCGACGACATACTACTAATAGGGAATGATATCCCTATACTACAATCAGTAAAGCTCTTCTTGTCACAGAAATTCTCTATGAAAGACTTGGGAGATGCATCATACATTCTGGGCATTAAGATCTATCGAGATAGATCTAATAGAATATTGGGACTTTCACAGTCCAGGTATATAGACACTATACTAAAGAGATTTAGTATGGAAGATTCCAAGCGCGGCAATATGCCCGCTTGTCATGGAATCACCCTCTCCAAAGAGATGTCTCCAAAGACTGATGAAGAGAGGGCTCGCATGGGCATTATACCCTATGCCTCGGCGGTAGGATCAATAATGTATGCGATGTTATGTACCAGACCAGATGTAGCTTACGCACTTAGTGTGGTAAGCAGGTATCAATCGGACCCAGGTGAGAAACATTGGATAGCGGTGAAGAACATTCTCAAGTACCTGAGAAGGACTAAGGAGATGTTCTTGATTTACGGCAATAAGGACCTCCAGGTAGAGGCTTTTACCGACTCCGGCTTCCAAAGTGACAAGGATGATTCTAAATCTATTTCGGGTTTTGTGTTTACCCTCAATGGAGGAGCGGTAAGTTGGAAGAGTTCCAAACAAGATACCGTCGCAGACTCAACTATGGAGGCTGAGTATATAGCTGCTAGTGAAGCCGCAAAAGAGGCTGTCTGGATAAGGAAGTTCATTTCTGAACTTCAGGTGGTTCCATCCATTGCCAATCCAATACCTTTGTATTGCGATAACAATGGCGCTGTAGCTTTAGCGAAGGAACCAAGGTCCCATCAGAAATCCAGGCATATCTTAAGGCGGTTTCACCTGATCAGGGAGATCGTGGATCGTCGGGAGATCGAGATACGGAGAGTAGACACAAAAGACAACACGGCAGATCCATTCACCAAGGCCATTCCTCAAGTACAGTTCGAGAGGCTTTTTGAGATGTTGGGCATGCGGTACGCAAGCAACTGGATCTGGTAGAGACAGTGGGTACTCATTGCGCCAATTATAGGCCTTAGTGCAAGTGGGAGATTGTTGGATATATATGCCCTAGAGGCCTACATTGTATAGGATGCTTGGGATATGTATGTACATGACAGTCTTGCTTGATATGATAGTACGCTATTTGGTTTGACTTTGTCTTAACGTATAATATATTTTACTTGGTATTTATATATATATGTTGATAAAGCCCATAGGGTGTTTGTCTGACTACCGGCGTTGTGATGGCAGTCATACTAGTGGGAGCTGGATAGTCAATAGGCACACCCTTAGATGTCCCTGGTCGCAGGAGTATAGAGATTGGGCATCGATACTCCGGAGTAGACTAGTGTATACATATCTAGACCCTGACGAGGGGCAATGCATTGGTCCCGCAACCATTGGTGGTGTTCACCTAAGATTGTATACAGATGCTCACTGGGTGTGAGTACACCGGACAGGACTCGCCGAGAACTGACTGGATGGTATTATACCTAACGTCAGATAGCAGTTCTCAGGTGACATGTGTGCAAATAGTCCGTTGACTTAAGGTCATCATTTGTCTCGTGTGAGTTCCCACTGTGCTTTGACTGTTACCCTACCACGGCTCAAAGGAGTCGTGCAAACAGGTTTCAGTTGGGCACAGTCCCGAGCCACGTGGAGGAAGTGAGTGACTGTTAGGGATTCGTCTCTCCCGGTATAGGGAGTTGATATCGCACGGTGATCGGTTGGTCATTACCATAAGTCCCTGGCCAGGGCTGATTGAGAATTACTGATAGGATTGATCAGTAGATTCTCGGATGGTGATAGAGCCATACCGACACGACTTGTACGGTTATTAGGGGTCTGACGTCTACCACCTCTCTAGACCGTACATGTGATACTCTTAGACGAACAGACCGGACTGCGCGGATATTGTCACAGACAGGCTCAGTAGGATTTCAAATGGGTTACCTCATCAGCTTTCTTATCGACAACTACCTGGGGACCGTTACGTACAGCTAGTGCCGCTTGCGGTCTGTGGTTAAACCCACTGCCAGCGTAGTAGTCGAGTCTTTAGAGTCCCACACAGAGATTTCCCAAACCCAGGCGAAAAGATATAGAGGTCGTATGGTTTTTACGACAAAGGTTCGGACGCATACGTGTTTGATCGCACGTGCGACATTCGGACAGTTTTTACTAGCCGGCTTTGGTTTAAGCCAGATTCTAGTATCAGGTTATTGGATTTATACAGTCTAAAGTTTTTCCGGGTTTTCACGGATGAGAGGGGCGTTCTCGTAATTTTCCGAGAAGCTTCTAGAAGGATGTGACATAAAGAGAGAGGTGGCATTTTCATTTAATGTTTAAGTGACTCATTGTGAGTGATTCATCATATCATTAATGCATCATTAATTGCTTAATGACTCACATGATGAATCACCCACTTGATTAAATGAAACATGATGAATATTCACTTATTATTCATTTCTTTTATATTCATTATGTTTCATATATATCAAGTGAGAAGCTTTATTCATTATAATAATATCATTATCTTCTTCTCACTCTCTCTCTTCAAGTTCTCTCTCCTTCACCAAATCCTAATCTTACCCCTCATGAGTTGAGAACAAGGATTAGGAAAGACTAATTACTCCATAACCTATCTCTACATCATCTTAGCTACTCTATTTGGCAACTAGAGAAACTAAGTAACCTCAAGTTTAGAGGTTATAGCTTGGATTAGGGTTCTCGGGTGGATCGTCTATCACGGGAGAAAGCCGAAGAGGACGTGGAGATCCAAAGAGGCCGTAGACAACATCAAGACGAAGGACTAGAACCGTTTGGTATAATCTCTTCGCATAGTAGATTAAAACTCTAAAGCTTTTGTTAAAACTTGTATAGCAAACGATTCGTACGGTTAATCGATGTTTGATCATAGAACTTGATTGTTATTCATATTTCCGCCTCCCCACAAGTATTGGGGTGTTGAACATCGACTTACAGTGGGTTCACTTTAGATTTGGATTTCTCACTCTTTTTCATCAATCACCATTGATGGAAACTAGGTTTTCTTCTTCAAGAAGAAGAAGAAGATGAATATTATGATAAGTTTAAAAGAAAATAATACTTATCATAATTTTAACCATAGTCAAGTGTAGAAAATTAACCAAGGTTGTTGAATGGTTAGGGTTAGGAGAAGAAGACAAGAATGGTAGCTTTGGTCAAACCTTCATGACGCTTTAACTACAAACAAAGAAAGCCACCATTCTTCTCTTTAATCTTTTCCAAAATAAGTAAATAAATAAATAAGATAAGCAAAACCCTAATCATTAACTTAACCATGGTTTAATCTTTACACTTAACCAAGTTAACATGCATCATCAAACATGATACAAACAAGTGCACAAAAGTATATCACATATACAACTTGTGCAATGCAAGCGAGAAAATCCATTTAAAGTGAACCAATACTAGTTAATGCAAAGTAATATATCATATATATATATATAATTATACATTAAATCATTAAATCAACACTTGATTCAATGATCCGGTCATGTCGCACATAACCGACTAGTATCCAATGTATCGACTTATCGAATCAACCCTTGATTCGATAACTAGGTTATATCGCATACAACCAGTCGATACATTCATCGCGAGAATAGAATACGGTATCACATACACGCATTATTCTCGGTCCCGCACATATCTCATATGCGCTCCTATTTCGTTTCGCTTGAGCCAGGAAACCTCTGTGTAGGACTCTAAAGACTCGTCAATACGCCGGCAGCAGGTGATGATCATATCAAACACCCACAAGCCGCAAGCGGTCTGCTAAACGTAACGGACACCCGGGTATTGAGCGATCAGAAGATCGACGAGCAAGCCTGCTCACACTCCTGTGAATCCAACCAGTAACACTTACCGTACAGTCCGGTCTGATCGTCTGATATGTCGCATATCTGGCCTAGGGGTGGTAAACGTCAGACCCCAATAGCTCGATAAGTCGTGTCGATATGAGGTCTATAACAGTTCGAGAAACTACTGGTAACATTTACCAGTAAATCTCAGCAACCCTGGCCAGGGATTTCCGGTTATAGCCAATCGAACACAGTGCAACATCAACCCCTATACCGGGAGAGACGAATCCCCTCCTATCGCTCATTGCCTCCATGTGATTCGGGACTGTACCCAAAAGCCACCGTTTTGCACGCCCTCTTGGACGTGGTAAGATGGAAATCAAAGCACAGTGGGAACCACACAAGACTCTATGACGATCTCGGGTCAACAGACTACTCTGTACCAGTGTCACCAGAGAACTGCCATCTGACGTAAGGTATAGTACCATCTGGGAGTTCTCGGCGAGTCCGTCCAGTGTACCCAGTCTCCTCTGAGCACTCGTATATCATCTCTGATGTCAAACACCAATGGATATGGGATCATCCATCGTCCATCTGTATGGGTCTAGAAGGTATACACTAGTCTACTCTGGTATATCGATGCCCCGTCTCGATACACCCACGACTAGGGACTTTGAAGGATGTACTTATAGACTACCATGTCCCTACTAGTATGATCCGCATCATAGTCCAGGTAGTCAAGTACACATCCTAAGGGCTTTACCAACATGTAACAGAGAGACAATCAGTATACACGTTAAGGTAAAGTGTAACCAGATAGCATACTATTATGTCGAGCAAGAAAGTCCTCCCTATATATGTCCAAGCATCCACTACAATATACATCCTATGTATAGTAATGGCCTCTAGGGCATACATATAACTAACACAAGGAGCTCACGACTTGGAGAAGGACAGCGGGGAGGTGAAGGACAGCGAGAACTTGAGGTATAACACTCACACATAGTAGTTAAACCTCTTTGCTAGATTGTTAGTTAGGGTTTAGTATCGATCCTGGAGTTTAGTCTATATTATGAAACTTATAAAAATCGTTTTTTGCAAACTCCGCCTCCCCGCGAACACGTGGGGTGCGTGGCATTGACTTACACTGGTATCAGAGCCGACTAAACCATAGCTAACAGATTAAACGACAACTAAAACTACGAAACCGAAATAATCCGTAAACATCAAAACGTAGATCCTAGTTTCTGTTGAATTTTTCCGAGGCTCTAAAAATTATTTTAGCAACTGCAAAGTACTCCTTGAACTGTAAAATGAACACTCACTAAAAACGAGACAATCCCCTTGGATTTTGGCATGCCACATTAAGGAAATTTCCGAGCTCACCGGTTTAATTGAATAAGATTGCTTCATGTTTTGGTCTGTGGCTTTGTGACTTGGATCTAGTGTTCCAGGAGTTGTTTATTTTTACCAATTTTGAATATACGGTCAATTCTTCACTGTGGCAATACGGGGTGTTTCGAAGTCGCAATTTAACGTCGTTTAATGTTTCAAGTTGTGATATATGTATTCGTAAACTTCCGCTAATTGCTATATGTCGGTTAGTTGGGGGTTGCACATTTCTGTGATGTTTGGTTTATGTATATAAACTTATTGGATCGTCGTGAATGAATAGCCAGGGATGTGAGCTGTTATATTCTTTCATTCAAATGTAAATTGTAAATTGTTGTAATATTTTTTCGCAGGGCACATCCGGGTTGAGTTTGTAGCCACCGTTGTATTATTTCATTTATTATTTATTGCTCCTAGGATAGACCTAAGGTGGGGTGTATAAACTACCGGATATTTTGAAGTGCCGAGTGGCCTACTCACGTTGTTGAGGTAGGTTGCTTCGCTTCGGGTATTTGGCGGGTAGTTTGCCGCACCCGTAGGGGTCTGGGGTGGGGTTTGGCTATTCATCACTACCATGGAATCCGTCTTTCGTTACAGGCTTAAATAAAACGCGGAATTCCTAGTATATCCAATATATTCATCTGTGATCTAGAATGCTTATTATTGCGTATGACGAATCGATATTATTATTATTATATATATATATATATATTAATAGACGTTGCTTATGTTTTGAATCCGCGCTAGTCTAGCCCCCAGCTCTGGCATTAGTTATCTAACCTAACGGTGTAAGAAGGGGCCCCGTGGCGAATGCGGATGACATAAGCGTACGTTATATTTTCGTCTTTTTCTGCAATGGTAGGTTAATTAATGAAACTGCATTATATTAATGCAAAGCAAACAAACCAAAACTGAATCGTTGGAACAATTTTAAAACCACTCGGTTTTTTCAAAACAGAAAAACTTCTAAAAAATGCGGAGTTTAAACCACTCCTTTTAAAAGCTATCAGGTTCCTTCGATTATATCAAGTTTACTACGTTCACGGTTTTGCCAAAACCATTTGTAGCCCTCCGCCATATCAGTTGGACATTCGGTAGTATTCAAGCTATGTATTTTGACCTTCGCCAAGACATAGTGATTGGTAACTGCTAAATATTCATCTGTAGCATAGATAGATGCGTTGGTTTGGGACAGTCGTACTGCTATTTTAGCATTCGTCGAGGGTATATACGGGTGGGTTCAAATTAACCCAGACAATGACGGGTAGAACTTGACATGTGACTTATGGTATGTTGGCCTTCGTCAAGGTCATAAGAGCATAGGGCAAAAATCCACATCGGGAGTTTCTAAAGAAACTGAAACTTGCTAGAGTTGCATACCATATAGAGTGTGATAATTTTAGTAGGATTCCTTCGACTTTATCACACGATGATATTTGGATCCCGATCCTACTGTGAGTGTATGCTACTCCTCGGGAGATTTTTTTACTTAACGATCAATGCTATAAACCAAGTAGGTGTCCAGAAAGGTGTTAGTGGGGCTACGCCTCCAGGAAAAAGAGGTTATTTAATTAAGGAACTTCGCGAAAACGTCGTAAAACCTCCATCGAAGTACCAACACTGGTATGGCTGAACAGTTAAGCCAGTATTGTACAGTGAGATTAATCCTGACTAATTTTTTTTTATGGTTTGAGGAAGGATTCGAGAAACAGTGGGAGACATCCTGTTTAAATAAACTAAAAACCAATCTAAACTTGCAAGAGCATCATGCTAAAGTGTTTCTTCTCTCTCTCCTAATTGCAGCAACCAAAGATGACGGGCCTTAAATTACTATTAGATAAAAATATATTGACAGGGCCAAACTACAAAGATTGGTTCAGGAATGTTAAGATGGCAATAACTTATGACAAGTTGGGCTATATCCTCACTACTAAAGCCTCTGCCGTCCCAGGTCCAGAATCCAGTGTCGCAGATAGGAAAATCCATAAGACCTGGGAGATTGACTGCGTGAAGGCCAAGTGCCTCGTGCTAGCCTCTATGGACAACGAACATCAGAGGCGGTACAAGAATATGGATCTTGAATCCATATTCCTCCATACCAAAGAATTATATGGAGATCAATCTCGTATCGCAAGATACGAGACCTCGAAGAAGCTTTTTCAGGCGAGGTTGGCCATCGAATCATCTGTAGGGAAACACGTCCTTAAGATAATCGGCTATATTGAAGATCTCGCGGACCTCGGGACCATGTTAGAGAATGAGCTGTATACAGACTTAATTCTGCAGTCCCTCCCTCCCACCTACGCCCAGTTTATCTTGAATTTTAATATTCAAGATAAAGAAGTTTAACTTCCAGAACTCCTCAACATATTGAGAAGTGCTGAGGGCACCCTGCAGAAAGCAAGGAAAACACCCGCTCTACTTGTTGGTGGAGCTTCCTCTTCTAGATCCAAGATAAAAGCGAAAGGAAAGAAAAAGAAGGCCCCCACCAAGCCGAGAGGCGGTGTTAGTAAGGTGGAAGCAAAGGGCAAGGCAAGAGTAGCGAGGCCGACAGTAGGAAAGGAAGAATGCTTCTATTGTCATAAAAAGGTTCATTGGAAGAAAGATTGCAGGGCTTGGAAGGCCAAGAACCAGGACCCAAAGTAAGTTGTAGTTTCGGCTTCAGGTATGTTTGTAATTGAAAACTGTTTGTCAATCAACTCTACTTCCTGGGTATTGGATACCGGATCAGGATCTCATATCTGTAATTCTTTGCAGGCACTGAGAAGCCGTAGGGTTCTGAAGACCGGTGATATGACCCTCAGGGTTGCTAATGGAGCGAGCGTGGATGCTGTGTCCGTAGGAGAATATCACCTTGGATTGACGAGTGGACATATTTTGGTTTTGCGCAACTGTTTTTGTATACCTAGTTTGACTTGTAATATCATTTCTGTATCTTTATTATCAAAAGAAGGTTATGTTTTTACATTTATAAGCGATGTCGTAAACATCCACCTTAATCATAGTCTGATTGGGTCAGGTACTCTAAACAACGGTATATACGTATTAAACCAACTACAAATTTTCAATGTCCAAAACACACATAAAAGAAAGGCTCCAGAAATAAATCATGCTTTCTTATGGCATTATAGACTAGGTCACATCAACGAAACAAGGTCGACCAAGTAAAATAAAGAAGGATATTTGGATCCATTCGAATATCAATCTTATGCAACTTGTCAATCATGTCTCAAAGGAAAAATGACAAAGACTCCGTTCACTGGACGCGGGGTAAGAGCAAGCGAGCTCTTGGGACTAATACACAGAGACGTGTGTGGTCTAATGTCTTCACATGCAAGAAGCGGTTATTCCTATTTCATTACTTTTACAGATGATTTCTCTAGTTATGGGCATATTTTCTTGATGAAACATAAATCCGAGGCCTTTGAGAAATTCCAGGAATATAAGAATGAAGTGGAAAAACAAACCGGCAAAAGTATTAAGACATTGAGATCTGATCGAGGTGGTAAATACTTGAGTGCCGAGTTCCTGGATTACCTAAAAGTGTTGGATATATATGCCCTAGAGACCTTCATTGTATAGAATGCTAAGGATATGTATGTACAGGACAATCTTGCTCGATATGATAGTACGCTATTTGGTTTGTCTTTATCTTAACATGTAATATATATTTACTCTGTGTTTCATATATTGTGAACATGTTGATAAAGCCCGTAAGATATTTGCCTAACTACCAGTGTTGTGATGGCAGACATACTTATGGGAGCTGGGTGGTCAATAGGCACATCCTTAAATGTCCCTAGTCGCAGGAGTATTGAGGCTGGGTATCGATACTCCAAGTAAACTAGTGTATATATATCTAGACCCTGACGAGGGGCGATGGATTGGTCCCGCAGCCATTGGTGATGTGCACCTAAAATTGTATACAGATGCTCACTGGGTGTGAGTTCACCGGACAGGACTCGCCGAGGACTGACTAAATGGTATTATACCTAGCGTCAGACAGCAGTTCTCTGGTGACATGTTTGCAGATAGTCTGTCGACCTGAGGTCGTCATTTTTCTCGTGTGAGTTCCCACTGTGCTTTGATTACTACCTTACCACGGCTCAAAGGATTCATGCAAATAGGTTTTAGTTGCGTGCAGTTCCGAGCCACATGGAGGCAGTGAGCAACTGTTAGGGATTCGTCTCTCCTGGTATGGGGAGTCGATATCGCACAGTGATCGGTTGATCATTACCATAAGTCCCTGGCCATGGCTAATTAAGAATTACTGGTGGATGGACCAGTAGATCCTCGGATGGTCTTGAACCACACCGACACGACTTGTACGGTTATTAGGTGTCTGACGTTTTCCACCCCCTAGACCTTACATGTGATACTCTCAGACGAACAAACCGGACTGCACGGATATTGTCACGGACAGGCTCAGTAGGGGTTTCGAATGAGTTCGCTCGTCGGCCTTCTTATCGACATCTACCTGGGGACCGTTATGTACAGCTAGTACCACTTGCAGCCTGTGGTTAAACCCACTGCCAGCGTAGTGTCGAGTCTTTAGAGTCCCACACAGAGGGTTGTTCGTCTTTGGGCGAAATGAGGTAGAGGTCGTATGGTTTTACGATAGGTTCGTTCGCATACGCGTACTTGTGCATGTTTGGTGTTTGGGCAGTTGATACTAGTGGGTTTTGGTCTAAGCCAGATCCTAGTATCTAATTTTGGGTTGGTTCAGTCTCATTGCATTTCGTGTTTTTCGGAACACGGATGCGGGTATGTATATACAATTGACAGAGGCATAGAAAGAGACACCTCATTAGAGTTTTGACCAGAAACTTGATTAAAACCTTAATTAGATGGGGAAATTGATTATTAATCTTTTATTAGAGATAATTGTGTAATGGCTAATTTGGTTTGACCATGTTGATCCTTGTTGACTTAGATATTTTTTTGAGCAAAAGATATTTGTGCTTAGCATTAATTGTGACATGATAATGGTCAAATCAACATCAACCATGATAATTATCTTAATAAAATTTTGATTATTCTTTTTCCTTAATATGAGAACTCACCCTTCATTTTATCATAACACATTCTCTCTTATAGTTGGTCTCTCCTCTTCCTCTCTCAAAGCTCAAGTATTTCATGAGTTGAAAATCAAGAGCTTTTGAGACCAAACCACCAAAACACTTCTCTACTCACTCTAGAGCTCTTAGTCTAGCACACCAAGGACTCTAGTTATTTCATTGTAGAGGTTGGAGCTCAAGGTAGAGGCTTTTGGGTAGATCTTCTTTGATGCGGAGAAGCCGGTGAGGAGGAACCATCCACAACCACTCAAAGGAGCTCACAACAAAGAGGACCACAACAAGAAGAAGAAGGAGTTCAAGCTTTTGGTAAAATCTTCTAACATAGTAGTTAACACTTCTAGTTAGTTTGTTAGTTAATGTTTAGCAAAGATCCGAGTGGCTAGTCTATGTTATCTTGCAAAGATTTTTTCTTATTCCACCTCCCCGTGAACTACTGGAGTGGGTAACATAGACTTACAAAAAGAGAATGGAATTCTTTCTCAGCTTACTCCTCCATACACACCACAACACAACGGTGTATCGGAGAGACGGAACCAAACCCTATTGGATATGGTACGTTCCATGATGAGTAACGTTGAGTTACCGTGATCATTCTGGGGCTATGCACTAGAATCAGCTGCATATCTTTTGAACAAAGTTCCTACCAAGACTATGCCTACCACACCATATCAGATATGGAGTGGGAAGAAACCTATCTTCGGTATCTGAAGATATGGGGATGTCCAGCTTTTGTTAAAAAATAGCATGCGGACAAACTCGAGGCACGCTCAGTACTGTATAAATTTGTGGGATATCCAAAGAACTCCAAGGGGTATCTTTTCTATTACACAAAGGAACAAAAGGTTTTTGTTTCTCGTCATGCCCACTTTTGGAACATCAATTTTTAGAAAAAGAAACTAGTGGGAGCGCAATAGAACTGGAAGAAATTCCAGAACCAAAAGCTATTACTGAAAGCTTGGTGGAACAAGAAGTTTCAAAAGAACAGGACATTCCCGTGCCACTCCGCAGGAGTAGTAGGCTGTCTCATCTGCCTGAAAGATACTACAGTTTTCTCGTAGACGGAGATAGAGAGGATTGCATCATTGATAATGATGAGCCGACTAACTTCCAGCAAGCCATTCAGAGCACTGACTCGGTAAAATGGCTGGATGCAATGTGGACCGAGATAGAGTCTATATACACCAATAAAGTATGGACTTTGGACATTGCTCCAGAAGGGGTAAAACCCATAGGCTGCAAATAGATCTTCAGAAAGAAGATTGGTGTAGATTGACAGGTTGAAACCTATAAGGCTAGACTTGTTGCAAAAGGATTTCGTCAAAAACTCGGTTTGGACTATGATGAAATCTTTTCTCCAGTGGCTATGCTCAAATCCATTCGAATCCTTCTTGCCATTGTTGCCTTCCACGATTATGAGATTTCGTATATGGACGTAAGAACCGCTTTTCTAAATGGAAATTTGGAAGAGTGCGTCTATATGGATCAGCCAGAAGGTTTCATTCAGAGTGGGTGCAGCGAGAAAGTGTGCAAGGTGCTTAAGTCCATTTATGGACTAAAGCAGGCATCGTGGAGTTGGAACATCTGTTTTGATAAGACGGTCAAAAAATTTGACTTTATCAAAAACAAAGATGAGCCATGTATTTATAGTAAGATTGTAGACGAACTGTTGTATTCCTCGTCTCGTACGTGGATGACATTCTCTTGATAGGAAATGACATTCCTATGCTACAATCTGTCAAAGGGTTCTTGTCACAAAGGTTCTCCATAAAAGACCTGGGTGATACCTCTTACATTCTGGGGATCCGGGTCTATCGTGATAGATCTAAGAGGATGTTGGGACTTTCACAGTCCAGGTACATCGACACCATACTGAAAAGATTCAGTATGTAAGATGCGCGGTAATTTACCGGCTTGTCACGGAATCACCGTCTCCAAAGAGATGTCTTCCAAGACTGATTTGGAAAGGTATCGCATGTCTATTATACCCTACGCTTCTGTGGTGTGCTCTATAATGTATGTGATGTTGTGTACCAGACCAAATGTAGCTTATGCACTAAGCGTAGTAAGCAAGTATCAGTCAAACCCTGGGGAGAAGCACTGGATAGCAGTAAAGAACTTTCTCAAGTACCTGAGAATGACTAAGAAAATGTTCTTGGTTTACGGCGGAAAAGACCTCCAGATCAAGGCCTTTGCTGACTCCAGCTTCCAGAGTGACAAGGATGACTCCAAGTTCATGTCAGATTATGTCTTTACCCTCAATAGAGGGACGGTCTGTTGGAAGAGTTCCAAGCAGGACACTGTTGCTGACTCGATGATGGAAGTGGAGTATATCGCAGCTTCAGATGCCACAAAAGAAGAAGTCTGGATAAGGAAGTTCTTAACAGAACTTCAGGCGGTTCCGTCCAATGTTGATCTAATACCTCTGTATTGTGACAACAACAGAGCTATAGCTTTAGCAAAGGAACCCAGGTCCCATCAGAAGTCCAGACACATCTTGAAGCGGTATCACCTGATCAGGGAGATCGTGGATCGCCGGGAGATCGAGGTTCGGAGAGTTGCTACTGAGGACAACACTGCAATCCATTCACAAAGGCCATCTCTCAGACGCAGTTCAAGAGACTATTCGAGATGATAGGTCTGCGATATACCAGCACATGGCCTTAGTGCAGGTGGGAGATTGTTAGTGTGATGTGCCCTAGAGGCCATTATTGTACAGTACTAGTTTATATATTATATTTTGAAAGCTTAGGATATATATACGGATTTATGACAGTCTTGCTCGATATAGTTGTATACTACTTGGTTTGTATCTATCTTAATATGTGTATATATTTCTTTTAATGTATCGCTAATACATATCGATAGAGCTCTTAGGATCTTTGCTTGACTACCAGCGTTGTGATGGTAGTCACACTAGTGGGGGCTGGGTAGTCTACAAGCACATCCTTACACAGGTCCCTAGTCACAGGATTATCGAGATAGGGCATCGATACTCCATAGTAAACTATTGTATACGCTTCTCATCCCAGGAGGAGAGATGGTCCGTCCCACAACCATCAATACGTCGTGCTGGAGATAGTATGCAGGTGCTCATTGGGTTATGAGTTACACTGGATAGACTCGTAGGGAACTGCTGGTTGGTAATATACCTATCGTCAGGTAGCAGTTCCCACGTGACATGAGTACAGCTTAGTCCGTCGACTTGACACCGCTACTTCGCCTCAAGTGTGTTCCCACTGTTCTTAGATTACTACCCTACCATGGCTCTGCTGAGTCATGCAAACAGGTAGTAGTTGGGTGCAGTCCCGAAGCTCTTAGAGGTAGTGGCAGTTAGATAGGATTCTTCTCTCCTGGTATTGAGGGTTGATGTCGCGCTATGTTCGGAAAGCCGTTACACAAAGTCCCTGGCAAGGGCAAGCGAGATTTGCTGGTAGAGATTCCAGTAGTTTCTCAATGTACCACTACTACAAATAAGGGTTGCCCCTACGGATTTATCGGTAGGGGCAACCCACTGCCCCTACGGATATATACGTAGGGGCAAAAAAAGACCCCGTAGGTGCAAAGGCCGCAGGTGCAAGTTGAGGCCCTGAACGTGCCCCTACGGACAAATTTAAGCCCCTACGGATATATCAGTAGGTGTTATAGCCCCTACGGAGTACCCCGTAGGGGTAATAAAATCATAAATGTAATTTTTTTTTTGAATATATTGTATATACCTACGGATATACCCGTAGGTCCCCTTTATATCCCTACGGATATATCCGTAGGGGATATACAGTAGTTCCTACGGTTATGTCCGTAGGGGCTTATCCCAACACCCTAGCCTGATATCAGGTGGGAAAATATCAGGAAACCTGATATTTTCCCCTACGGATAAATTCGTAGGGGATAAACACTGGCCCCTATGGACATATCCGTAGGGACAACCCCAACACCCTGCGCTGATATCAGGTGGGAAAATATCAGGTTTCCTGATAGTTTGCCCCTACGGATATATCCGTAGGGGCAACATATGTACCTGCGGCTTAATCCGTAGGTACATATTGTCTGTGTTTTTTTTTTAAAAATGGGCTGCCAGATTTTTTGCCGCCCTGTGCACAATACTATATACATCAATCAAATCATATATTGCAGTATTCATAATCACATCTCACGCATATATATAATATACAAAAGAAACCCAAAAACTGAATATGATATAAATACAAACCAATATCAATATCGTTTCAAAATGTAGTACAATGTGATATAAATAAATACATGTTTCAAAAAATAAGAACCAAAAAGCTACCCTAGTTCGGTCCAGCTCCACCTCCGAATAACGTTCGAATAACGCGCGCATGCTCCTCGGTAAATACACTCTCCAATGCTGCATATAAGGGAGTTTGAGCGGCATGTGGAGCTGGCGATGTGGTCTGCGCAGCCGCCGTCGAGGTAGTCGCTTGCGGAGCCGCGGCTGCGGGAGTCTGAGTGGGCTGTGGAGCTACAGGAGCTGTCTGCGGAACCGCAGCCGATGTAGTGGCTTGCGGAGCCGCAGCCGAAGGAGATGCATATGGAGGCTCGGCCGATCTACCCTGTCGCGTCTGGACATAACGTGTGTAAGAAGCGTCTAAGAACTGTGTATTATTCGAATTCGTTTCATTATTAAGTTATTTCGAAACCCTGTTTGGATATCTAGTTTGGAAAAGCGTTGTTTATTTTAATTACATATGTATGTATGATTAATCAGACTTAAGTCTAAAACCAAATAAGCTCAACCTACGTACTAATTATGGATATGTTGATATGTATATAATATGAAATGATATTTTACTATAAAGTAGTATACATACCAGCATCTCCTTCAACTCCTGAACGGTGGCCCTCAAGCTATCCAGTTCCTGATGGACATGCCGGCCACTGGAGACGGAGGAAGTAACCGCCGGGGTGGAGTCCAACCTCATATGGGCCCTGCTAGGGCCCAATCCCCGGCCTCTCTCCCAACCTCCGTGGTGCCCTCCGTGTGCGGCGTCCAGAACTGGGGTCAGCAGCCTCGGATCGTTCTGTCCGGTAAAATCGATCCCCGAGGCCTGGGCCTGCTCAACCACCCGCTCCTACACCCACATTAAGCAGTAAAGTATAAGTATAAAATTTAAACTTGAACCTTCCAAAACTAAAATTTCAAATTTGGGTAGAAAAAATATTAACACTTACGCAGTACTCCTGGGTAGCGACGTCGGGACATCGAAGCTCGCCCGTGGCGGGATCTGTCGAGGTGCCGTGGACGGCAAGATATGCGGACAGCACTCTCGGTGTACCACCTGACGCCACGGTCCGAGATGTCTGCAATATTAGAAAGTAACTCTTAATATTAGAAATATTAGAGAATAACTATTAATATTGCAGAATATTAGAGAATAACACTTAATTTACCGATAACTCCATGGCTCGAGTAATGTTCCTCGAGCCACCTGTGTAAGTGGGGCGACCCCTCTTCGCCGACTTCCTGTTCTCCGTATTCTGAGCGGCCTGTTTCTGCACAACGCATTAACATTTAGTTTTCTAATTAAGAAACACAAAGAAATAAATTATATCATAAATAATGAATTAAATTTAAAATACATACTTGTTTGCGTTCGGAGTCGAAATAAGCGCACAATAGAGGCCATGTCTCTACGTCGACTCTCGCAAACGCCGGAGTAGATAGGAGGGCCGCTCTCTCTGCCTCGGGGGTCGCTATCCACAGGGAGTAGCAGTCGGCCTTCAGCTCATTCCTGTTGTATCGGACCTTGGCCTGCATGTTCTTCATCAGGCCATTGTACAGAGCATGAAGGTCGAGCACCCTCCCCGAGTGATCAGGGTCGGCTACAGGCTGAAAATCGTAATCCAACTGAAAATACAAAAAAAAACATTGTTATTAGATTGCAAGTGTTAATAATAAATATATTGGATAGATCAAATGAAAATATATATTAATACATACCCGAGCCTGTTCAAAGAAGAGGGCGAATGAGCGCTGGTGCTGCTCGCCCCACTCAACGTGAAGTGGATAGTTCTTCACGATCCGGCTCTCGTCCCCCAAATACCGGCCGAACCTCTCGGCATGAGGACCGGTATAGCGATAGTCAAGGGTAAAAAATAGGGGGAATGCTGCCTCCCCCCTAGCTCTATTAGGCCTCAGCCTATGGGACTGATTCGGGCCTCGAGTCCCCCTCTGGGGATGGAGAGGCCCTGCGTCTGCACGAAATATCAAGACAATCAATAATAATACAAAGTTGTATTAAGAAATCAAGGTTAAACAAAAATTCAAGTGTGATATATACCTCCGGTGAATAACGCACGAGCCTGGGCCCGAGCAGCAGCACGAGCGGGACGATAGTTCCTCCGGTGAGGAACAACCGGGGTCCCGGACCCGGACGCATCCCCTCCAACTATAAAATAAACATCGACGCTAAATCTCCATGGAGTTCATATTTATTCTATAGAGCATATGTAAAATAAATAAATATTTTAAATTTATTCATACTAACCTGCAGACGATGCGGAGGGTACGGAAGCGGCAGGAGTGGCCCCTGTGGAAGGTGTGGACGCACCACCTATAATTAGACAATTAAAAATAGATTTTATAAGTAATTGCAAAAAGAATGTGTAGATCAATAATATAACGTTCTAAATCAATATGCATGAACTATAGGACATATAAACATACCCGCAGGTGCGGTGGTGTCACCACCTACAGCTAGACAATAATAAAAATTGCTAAGTAAGAGCAAAAGGAATGTGTATATTTATGATATAGCATTCTAAATCAATATACATACACTATATGATATATGAACATACCTGGAGGAGCGGGGGTGGCCTCTGTCCCAGATGTGGACGCAGGACCAACAACTAGACAATTAAAAATAGATTTGATAAGTAATTGCAAAAAGAATGTGTAGATCAATAATATAACGTTCTAAATCAATATGCATGCACTATAGGACATATAAACATACCCGCAGGTGCGGTGGTGTCACCACCTACAGCTAGACAATAATAAAAATTGCTAAGTAAGAGCAAAAGGAATGTGTATATTTATGATATAGCATTCTAAATCAATATACATACACTATATGATATATAAACATACCTGGAGGAGCGGGGGTGGCCTCTGTCCCAGATGTGGACGCAGGACCAACAACTAGACAATCAAACATTGACAATATAAGTAATTTTGACATAAACAGGCATGAATATCTGTAATATTAAATTGAAAATGGATATGCGTGCAGTATACCTGGAGGTGTGGCAAAATCCACACGGAAGGAGGCATCCGAAGGGGTCTCCGATCTGGGTGCAAGACCGGCCCTCTGAAGCTCCCTACGGAGCTCTCCGGGCGGCAGAACCGCTCTGCCTCTGCCTCTGCCTCTGCCGCGGCTGGAGCTCCTGCCGCCCCTCGCTGCTCCCGACATCGTCATCCAATCTAGATAAACGGTTCGTGGACGCATTAGACAATCATTAAAAGTATTGACTATATATGATCTAGAGCGTAAAATGTGAAGTAATAATATAACATTACTGATAACCTTTTTCGTTTCGTGGGCGCATCATACATATCTACTTGGATTTCATCGTCGATGTCATTTCTAACCCACGTAACTTCATGATCGGTCGAAGACAACCCGTCCTTCGAAACAGACGGTCGGAGCACTTTAAGCCTTCTCTCTTCTTCGTCCTCATCGCTGTCCTCGTATTCTGGGACATCGTAGACATCTCTAGGTTTCCATCGGCATACAACACTCCACCCCGGATGCTTCAAACACTGTGAGTAGTATACTTGGAACGCTTGGTTCGGAAAGATAAACGGATCGTCTTGACCGTAAAATCGAAGTGTGTTCACACTGGTCAATCCATATTCATCTTTCCAAGTCCCAAGACTGCTTCTCCACCTGTCTGTATCGGTTCGCGGATCGTACCAAGTACAGTGGAATATATAAAAGGGTTCTGATCGTCCGGGATAGTGGATGCCGAGTATACAATTTAAGTACCCATAGTAAATCACACCGTCCGATCCTACCGTCGCAATACCACTATTCTGAGTGATTCTAGATGTTTCTATGTCCTTAATTTCGAATTTGTATCCAAGGACACCAAATCCTTTGTAATGTGCAACCTCTATACTAGGAAATTGAGCTAAACATCTTGAATCACTCTCAAATGATGCAGACAAGTTCGGATCGTGGATCTAACAAAACAAATTTTACGATAAATACATAACGATACAAGTTTAGATTAAAACTGATAGCAATAAAATGTAATTCGAATAACTTACATGCTCTGTGACCCAATCACAAAAATTATCCTGATGGTATTTTTCCAAACGCTCTTCGTTCCAATCAGGATGCCCCTCACGTACCTCGTTAAAATGAGTTCTGTTTTCGACAAATAATTGTGACATTAATATTATGTCATTTCATACACACACAAACACAGATATAACAATTAATCCAAAAGAACTTACTCTCTAATTTGTTCAAGACATTCGTAATTAAGCAAGATAAACCGGTATATCTTGTTGATAAACATAGTGTCTACCCTCTTATACTCGGCTTTACCATATGGCCCGTCTTGAATTCTTCGAGGTCGGTTAAGCCTTGTCTCAATGTTCTCGTCCAGATAGCGGGAACAAAATGTGGTTGCTTCATCAAGAAGATAACCTTGCATGATAGAACCCTCTGGTCGATTTTTATTGCGTATATACTTCTTAAGAGTGTAAAGGTACCTAATGAGAATATGTTGAATAAATAAACACGGGCATACATGACAAAAATAAATTTATAAATTGCGCGAAACGAAAAATTACACGTACCTCTCGACGGGATACATCCATCGATATTGTACCGGTCCGGCTAACTTCGCCTCAGTTGCAAGATGAACCGTCAAGTGTATTATGATATCGAAGAATGACGGTGGGAAAATACGCTCAAACTTGCAAAGTATCAACGCAATAGAATTTTCTAGTTTATCCAGCGTCGCAACCTCCAGCGTTTTAGCACACAACTCCCTGAAAAAACAACATAGGTCGTTGATTACTAGACCAACCGAGTCGGGGAGAGAAGTCCTGAGGGCTAATGGAAGAAGGTGCTCTACGATAACATGGTGGTCATGACTTTTCAGCCCATCGATCTTGCCCTTCACAATTTTTATTTTCTTGCTGAATGATCCTGAGAAACCTGTGGGGACTTTCAAATCATGCAACACCTGCAGGAATCTTTTCTTCTCCGGTTGTGACATATGATAAGCGGCATTGGGAAGTACAAACTTGCCCGGTTTACCCGCTACCGGTTTAGGGTGCAGTTCACTTCTTATTCCCCACTCTTGTAGATCCATCCGGGCATTCATGTTGTCTTTCGATTTCCCGTCTTTACACAGAAGCAAGTTAAGTATGTGCTCTGATACTCCCTTCTCTATATGCATGACGTCCAGACAATGACGCACTGAATTTGTAGACCAGTACGGAAGCTCGAAGAAAATGCTTAACTTGTTCCAATATTGTGGTTTGACCTGTCTCGTCGGATCCATCCCGAAGGTCACGTTATTATAACCATCCCATTTAGCAGTCACGTCCTCTCCGGACAATGGGGATGGAGGCCCAAGAAGCTCCTGATGACCATCAAAGTGAACCGTGTCTAACCTGTAGGGGTGGTCTGGAGGCAGAAAACGTCGATGGCCGCAATAACAAACCTTCCTGCTAAAATTCAAAATTTTTGATGTTGTGTGTTCATGGCAATGAGGACATGCTTTGTGACCATGTACGGACCAACCTGAAAGCATTCCATATGCAGGAAAGTCATTAATTGTCCACATTAAAGCCGCACGCAGTATGAAGGTTGTATTTGTGTTTGAATCATATGTCTCTACACCATCAATAAACAAAGTTTTCAGCTCCTCAATCAGAGGTCGGAGATAGACGTCGATATTGTTCCCCGGTGAGTTTGGTCCGTCGATAAGAAGAGGCATCATAAAGTATGATTGGTCCATAGCCAACCAAGGCGACAGATTATAAATTATCATTACAACGGGCCATGTACTGTGACTTCCAGCCATATAGTTGAATGGGCAGAAGCCATCGGCAGCCAGTCCGAGCCGGACATTGCGGGGATCGCTACTGAATATTGTGTGCCTCCTATCGAAATCCTTCCATGCCGGTGAATCTCTTGGATGGCTCATTTTTCCATTTTCGCTTGGAGGAGCACGATGATGCCAAATCATTGCCTCGGCTGTTTTCTTGCACCTGAATAGCCTCTGTAGCCTCTGTGTTATGGGAAAATATCGTGCTATCTTCACAGGTATATCAGGCTTCTTATCAGAATCTTTCGGCTTATACCTGGCCTCTCCGCATGTTGGACACTCTTTCAAATCTGAATTCTCTTTCCGGTACAACACGCAATTTTTAGGACATGCTTGAATCTTCTCGCACTTTAGACCCAAATCAGACATCATTTTCTGGGCTTCGTACCAGCTTTCGGGCACATTATTTCCCGGAGGCATAGAATCTTTCAAGAACGAAAGAAGCATTGTGAATGACTTGTTGCTCCATCCATTTAGGCACTTAATTTGGAAAAGTTGGACGAACCATGAGAGGGTGGAATACTTCGCATTCTCATAAATTGGTTTCCTAGCATCATTCATGAAATTTTCATATTTATCCGCACGCGGTCCTTGACCGGAAGGAATGTCATCTTCGGTACGAATAGATTCACCTAGGGCAGCCTCTACCATATCCTCCATTTCTTCTGATGGAAATAAATTTCCGTATCCTGCCGTATTACCGAATTCTTCTTCTTCTCCTGCCGCATTATCGTGTTCTCCTTCTTCTACCGCAGTACTGCATTCTTCTCCTTCCCCGTGATATTTCCAAATTGAATAAAGTCTAGTAAACCCATGTTTTACAATATGAAGCTCTGCCAATTCTACCTTCTGCCAGTACTTATTGCCACATCTATCGCACGGACAGAGAATCTTCTCTATTATGATCTTATTATGTGCTCGTGCAAATTCAAGGAAAGCAGCAACCCCTGCGACAAACTTAGGTTGCATACGTTGTTTCCAATCCACATACATCCAGTCCTTAACTCTGACGTACTCATGGGCCATGTTAGACTGAATAACATATAAATTGTAGGTTATGCTGACTATATTGAGAAATATAAGAACGGGATAGTTACTGACAAAGGAGAAAATCCATGTATATGCTTTGTGTGTGCGTTTGTCGTTGAAAAGAATAAATTATCGCACGTTATGTTGACCGATAGACGGGGACTAAGTGGCGCTTTTAATTAGTTTCATATATGGGTATCGATGGGAATATGAAGGTTTCATATTATCATATATTGGTTTTAACCCGAACATCTCGAGTCGCTCTCTGATTATGCGTTTGTATGTATGTGTTCCGGCTGTCGGGGGTAGGCTTCTATCCCATTAAGAATGTATAGAGCGAACGCCCATCACTTGTGCTTTCAACCGTTTCAAGTAAATTTCGGCAGCACCTCCCCGCTGTTCTCCGAGTACACTGTAATAGAATAGATAATCATTTCAAAGCTGTGAAACAACGTTGAAATGAACATCTAATCTATCTTTGTACACGGAGAACCAGCGGAAAGGTACCGACGAAATATCTCGAAACGGATGAAAACACAAGTGAATGAAGGCGTTTGCTTTATACATTCTTAATTTGTCCACACGGGACAAATCTATGGGTTACCATACGATTGAATTTTCTCGTCGCGCAGACTATACGACGGTTGTTAGTATCGAGCTATACTGTCCGATATTTAACAACCTTCGTATAGTTCTAGGTCACGACGAGCATCGCACGTATGTTAACCGATAGACGGGGACTAAGTGGCGCTTTTAGTTTCATATACGGGTATCGATGGGAATATGAAGGTTTCATATCATCATCGAGTATCATATATTGGTTTTAACCCGAACATCTCGAGTCGCTCTCTAATTATGCGTTTGTATGTATGTGTTCCGGCTGTCGAGGGTAGGCTTCTATCCCATTAAGAATGTATAGAGCGAACGCCCATCACTTGTGCTTTCAACCGTTTCGAGTAAATTTCGGCAGCACCTCCCCGCTGTTCTCCGAGTACACTGTAATAGAATAGATAATCATTTCAAAGCTGTGAAACAACGTTGAAATGAACATCTAATCTATCTTTGTACACGGAGAACCAGCGGAAAGGTACCGACGAAATATCTCGAAACGGATGAAAACACAAGTGAATGAAGGCGTTTGCTTTATACATTCTTAACTTGTCCACACGGGACAAATCTATGGGTTACCATACGATTGAATTTTCTCGTCGCGTAGACTATACGGCGGTTGTTAGTATCGAGCTATACTGTCCGATATTTAACAACTTTCGTATAATTCTAGGTCACGACGAGCATCGCACGTATGTTAACCGATAGACGGGGACTAAGTGGCGCTTTTAGTTTCATATATGGGTATCGATGGGAATATGAAGGTTTCGTATTATCATCGAGTATCATATATTGGTTTCATATTATTTATAGTTTACTTTATTTTATTTAATATATATAATTAAATATATTGATAAATAATATTTGCAACAGAGAATCAAATTACCGAAATGCCCCATTTCATCTCCAAAGCTATTTATTTCCCCCAAATTAAAACCCCTCCAAAATCCCAAAAGAACCTTATATGGATTGTATGTAAGCTGAAGTAGAGGGGAGCAACAGAGCATTCTCCATTTTATACTAACTTTCTTGATCTAGTCTTGTATGAGCCATAATCCTATATACCATCGGATCTTTTGAAATTAGATGCCTGGTGTGCGTATGCAAGCATGGACCTAGTCTGTTTTCTATTTGACATGAGGTATCCAATTCCCCCTAAATTTTAACTCGGAGAACTAATTATCTATCTATATCAAAAAATTGAAGCAGCAATTAAGCAGTGCCATTTCCTTCTCTTCTCCCAAAACCCAGCTCGCCTTCAATCTCTCCAACTCATCCTAACCCCAACCCAGCCCCAGCCGAACCCCAACCCAACACCAAACCCTAACCCGGCCTAACCCTAACTCCAACCCAGCCCCAGCCGAACCCCAACCCCAACACCAAACCCCAACCGAAACCCTAACCCTAACCCTAACCCCAACACCAGTCGTCGAACCCCAACCGCCGATCGAACCCGTACCCTAACCCTAATCCTAACCCTAACCACAACCGATACCTAATCCTAACCCTCATTGATCGCTACCCTAACATCATTATAATAATGTTTAAGTAATTACCTGTAGGCGACGACGGAGACGCAATCGGCGACGACAAGGGCGGTGGCGACAACGAGAACGGAGCACGGTGGCGACCACGAGATCACTGCGCAGGTGTGGCGACGACGATTCGGCTTGGATTCGGTGACGACGAGATCACTGCGGCGGCGGCGGCGGCGACGACGATCTCGATTTGGGAAATTTGGTTTCGCGCGAGAATAGGAAAGAGAAATAATCAGCGTAGGGATCGATCTATTAAATCCCTATTTATATACCCCTACGGATATACCCGTAGGTGCTTGGTTTGCGCCACCGTAGGGGCAAAAAACACTTTAAGATTTAATAAATTTTAAATAAATATTGAACGACCGTAGGGGCAACCACTTTGACCTACGGATTAATCCGTATGGCCAAACTTTTATTGCCCCTACGGATGATATTATCCGTAGGGGCAACCCCTTATTTTACTAGTGGGTGTTTTTGGCCGCACTCCGACACAACTTATTGCACTATTAGGGGTCTGACGCTTGCCGCCCCCTAGGATCAATATGCGACACTCTTAGACGAACAGACCGGACTGTACGGAGATTGCCACAGACAGGCTCGGTAGGGGTACGGACGAGTTTGCTCGTCGGTCTTCTTATCGACAGATACCTAGGTAGTCGTTACGTACAGCTAGTACCACTGAAGCGCTTGTGGTTAAACCAACTGCCAGAGTACTGACGAGTCTTTAGAGTCTCACACAGAGGGTTTCCCGGCTTCGGGTGAAACGTATAGAGGTCGTATGGTTTTACGACATGGTTCGATCACATACGTGTACTTGTGCATATATGACGTTCGGGCAGATATTACTAGTAGGCTTTGGTTTAAGCCGGATCCTAGTATATGATTATTGGATTAGTTTTGTCTCATTGTATTTGTGTTTCTCGGAATACGGATACGGGTATGTATATACGGACGAGAGGGGCATTCTTATGATTTGATCTAGATTGCTTTTGGAGAATGACACCTCAAATTAGGGTTTCTCTTTTATGATTAATTCTTTAGTGAGGTGGAGGAAATGAGAGAGGAAACTTTGTGGTATTTTAGTGAAATAAGATTAGGGTTTTGCATTGACCATCTTGGACTCATTTGGCATTTGTTAACTTAGATATTTGTTAGATATTTGTTAGATATTTTCTCATGGTTTAAATGCCAAAACTCTAGCTTATTTCGCTTAATTCTTTTATCAAAAAGAAATCTACAGATACTTTTCCTCTCCTCATTTCCTCAAGCTTTTCTCCATCTCCTCTCAAACCCTAACCATCTCATGAGCTAAGAATCCTAGGGTTTAGTGAGACAACTTGATCCCTCATCACACTCTACACATCCTAAGCTATTTAGTTTAGCACACCAAGTAACCTAGTTGCCTCAAGATAGAGGTTGAGCTCAAAATCGGATCTCTCGAGTGGATCTTCTACGATTTGGAGAAGATGGCGAGGAGGTGCATTCCGTTCTCAGTTCAAGAAGCTCACGACTTGGAGAACAGCGAGGAGGTGAAGGACGGCGAGAACTTGAGGTATAACACTCACACGTAGTAGTTAAATCTCTTTGCTAGATTGTTAGTTAGGGTTTAGCATCGATCCTAGAGTTTAGTCGATATTACGAAGCTTATAAAAATCGTTTTTCGCAAACTCCACCTCCCCACGAACACGTGGGGTGTGTGGCATTGACTTACAGAATTTAGGTAGAGTTATCTGTAATTTTAGGACATTCGAGGACATAGCGTTTCCCAAGGCAAAAATGAAGGAGTTTACAGGAGAATCGTTGATGTGTGAGACGTTAAAAGTTAGGGGGGTGTTTGCTAGGAAACAGATGAAAGACATAACTTAATGATTATTGGATCAATTTAGATTTTTGAATTTATGAAATTTATTGTTTTATTAATCATGGATGAAAACTTAAGCCGTCTATCTATCTATCTATTAGTCTAATATAAAGTTGGGTTGGCCAAAAAATCTTTTACACGTAAAAACATTAATTTTGGCTTTTTCACTTTTGTCCTTAGATTTATTCATATTCCCTTAATCTATTCTAGGTTCATATGGCTAATAATAATTGATAGGTATTTGGAATTAAAAAAAAGGATAATGAATAATATTTGTATCTTAAAAAAACAACTAATATCATATATCTTTTTTCAAACATATGAAATCAAGAATGAATGTTTAAAATAGCAATAGTTGTTTTATATTTGCTTATAAAAACTTTACTTACTTTAAAATAGATGCTAAAATTTCACGGTTCAAATAACTAACATTATTTTTTAAAAATTGACGGGTACTGAATTCATGGAAATAGAAAAAAATTTAGCTAAAATATTGATATAATTTATTATTTATTTTGGTTCATAGCCACAACAGTGCATGATATAACTTGATATTTATATTAGTAAATTATAAATCGAAAAACATTAAATCATGGTATTTAATTTAGGCATCATGATTATTCTTGGTATCTACTTATAATTCATAAAATATATGGTAATTATATTTTGAATGCCAAAAGATTTTAGTATTTAAGTGAAATTTAGCGCAATTGTGAAATGTTAAACTAAGATCTATGTTGTCCAATAATATTTCTTATAAAGAAAGAAATCAAGTACTATCCTGATATTCATATAACGGGACAAAGTATTTAGAAAATTAAAAACTAATGAAGAAGAAATCATGTATAAATTAGAGTAAGATTTGAAAATTATCAATGTCATTTAGAAAATACCGATATTTTCTTCAATGCTTACATTCTATATATTAATGGACTATTACTCATTTCTATAAAATGATATAAAAAAAAATGAATCATTTAAGAAGATTTACTAAAATTTTATTATATGGATATTCACAAACAATTTTAAGATTTTTAGTTTAAATATTAGATTATTTATAATGTATAGTATATGATTATTTATAGAGAACAATGGAGGAAACATGCCATAGGAAGGAATTTTCTCCTATGTCATCGAAAAAATACACCCTCTCTTATTTTTTACGACGATCGGCATCCACCATCTTCATCGTTATCATCTAAGATGTGGTTACACCAAATTTCATGTGTTTCTACAACCTTTTCACCGTTGATTTAGCAATGTAAAAAGTTCTATTGTCGGTAAACCGTTAATTTTGAATCCACTAAATCAACGGCGATCAAGTTGTAGGATCACATGAAATTTGGTATACCCACATTTTAGATGATAATGATGAGGATGGTGGGTACCGATCGTCGGAAAAAACGAGAGAAGGTGTATTTTTTCGACGCCTTATGAGAAAATTTCCTCTTATGGCCTCTTTCCTCCATTATTCTCTTATTTATAATGCATAGTATATAGGTATATAATTATTTTTGTTAAAATTACAATTCGATAATTATTTTTTTCCTTCGAATACTAATAATATACTTATGATATATACGAAACTAAATATAGATAAATATAGATGTAAACTTTATTAATTGTTCCAAAACTACATTAGTTATGAAGAAATATCAAAATTCATATAAATTTTAATTCATGAAAATTATTTTGAGCTAGAAAAAACTGGGTTTATATTTTTTTTATCCCACATTGCTTACATATTAAGTCGTAGCGATTGGGTGCAGGGACGGAGCGAGAATTCTAGGTTCACGGGAACGAGCTAAATTAGAGAAAACGGTCATGAGATTATTCAAGTTATATAAACTACCACAGTTATAATACGTTAAGTTATGTAAATATCATACTTTGATCAACTTAATGTCTTTCATTTAAAAGAATGGATTTGATTACATAATTTTCTATGTTAAAAAATTGTTAAGAGATCTTTAAAATATTCGAATTCCTTTCGAATTTTTAAATTAGAACAAGCATACATATCAAATAACAATCATCCCGTACCATTAAGACGCAAGCTTTGATGCGCAACTATATTCTAATGGTAAATAAAGTAAAATAGAGGTCCTTCAAAAGATGATAATAGAAAATGTATCTTATGCAATTTATGATGAAAATGTGACGATTAGACCATCCAATTAAAATTATGATCTTTTGAATGCAAGAGATGGGAACCAATAACATGCAATCAGACAAGTCATACTTCGATTTTCCTTTTTCTTTTGTACTATATGTGTGTGTGTGTTTTTGCAAATAGGTTATGTTTCATAAGGATTTTAAAGTTTTTATCATCATTTTGTCTATATTATTGATTGTAATTAAATATGACCTTGAATAACAGGGATATATAAGTATTAATATTATAAAGAGATTTAGTATCCAATAAGATAGTTATTAGATTTTTATAATTAAATAACTAAACTGAATATATTATCTCCGAAGAGACAGGGTAAGTGATTGTTAGTTAGGATTTTTTATAGTTGGTGCAGAAATTATAAGAGAGCATCGTTACCACTTTGGGGTATGATTTATAGGAGAATTTTGGGGACGCAGAAACTCTTAAGGGGGGGACAACCGCCCCTGTGCCTTAGTTATGTGTAATGTAGAGATTTAGGTATTAGATTGTCTATAGTCTCACCCGTTGGAGGTAAGGTCAAAATCTAGTAACTTAATAATTATTGGATTAAAACTAGATTGATAAAGATAAAAAGGTATATAATTAAGTATGTCGTTGGTATTTAATGTCTCGGTTGCTGCACCAAATCTTATTCCGGAGGTTGTGAGAGTTGAGAGATATATACTTTTTGTATTCTGGCATGCCTATGTAGACTGAGTGTTCTTTTCTTGAACGAAACCTTGGCTTTTGCACAACCATTTTTGTTTGGAGTCCATGTCGCCATGCGAAAACTTTGAATGCTGAGGACTGAAGGATCGATATACTGTCATACAGTACCGATCAGCATAATCTGTTTGATAGACTCATGGAAATAACAGATAGCAAAAACCATTAATTAATAATATCGTGATAAGAAATTTCTGTACTAATATTCAGATTGGTGTAGCTGGTCTCCCTTCCTCTCGAAAACACACCATCTTATTAGTTGCTTAATGCCCGCATCTAGTGTAGAAATGCAGTACTCCCTCTGTTGCATATATAATACTCACGCACATACATTTTTTTCAGTACTCCCTGTGATTTTCTCAATACATTGATATCAAGAATCATATTTTATTCTAAATTTAATTTAACAATGCATTTTAAATATGAAATTCTAAATTTAACTGTAGAAAATGATTAATGAAGACGGTGATAGGATTAAAATAGAAATTTCACACCTATAGCATTTTAAATTATATACTCTTTTAAAAATGTGTCCATGCAAATGAAGACATTATTAAATAACAATAGTAACAATTTACCACCCAAATTTTTTGAGTCTGTCTTTTCTCAAATTAGTCCAAGAACAAGTCAAAACGTTTAGGAGATCATATTCTTGTAATTCCATATCGTAGATTAGCAGTTATAAAAGTGATTATCATTTTACTCTATATCTTCACACTCCAAATAAATAAATATGTGAAGCTGGGATAACTGAATTTATCTAAAATTTATTACAATGTCATTAATTTAAACTATTTTTTGGAGGGAGAGGAGGGGGGGGGGGGGGGCGGGGGGGAGATATGCTGCTGCTGCATGATTTCTTGAAGTCAAAACTTGCTTTAATATTTTAAAGCTACTATCGGAGTTAAAAATATAGTAGTGGGGATTGAGATAACTACAGCACGGCACCATTAAAGATATTGATTGTTGTTAGCACTAATAATATCAAATCGTTAAAAGGACATCACACCATTATTAATATATAAATCCCATGTGCTCTGGGTCCTATATTTTGGATAAAACTGCTCGTTTGATGGCCAAAGTTGCAGCTTTTAATGATGGCACGTTAATTTGTCGGTATTAGCCTAATATATGCTAGGCTCTTAATCCATGCTATGACCCTATGGTGTCCGTGTATAAACTTTACATTATATTTTGCATTTTTCGCTATCAAAACACAATACAAGGTCCAATTAAAACAAAGGATCTATGTAGACGGTAGGATGCATCCTACAAGATATTGGCCTTTTACCCTATTATATGCTTTGGTATGTTAAGCTCTATAGAATGTAATTTCAGAGAAATTACTAAATCTGATAAGCATATATACAACAAGTTTTGTGATGCATTTATGTAGACTTTGATCAAATACAAAAAAAATTGTTTGAATCTAGTTTCATTTATAGTGATACCAGGGGAGGAGCCAGAAATTTGGGCTTGGGAGGCCAAGATTATTCATAAAAATATTATTTGTTTTCTCGAAAGACATATTTATATATCGAAATTAATGCTTACAAAAGACATAAAAAAAATTTATAAAAATTATTGATCGCATGGTATGAAAAAAAGAATGTTAAGTCTTCATATGTATTAAAAACCGAAGTTGTTTAAAAAACTTCCAAGTTTATTTTATAGGAGTTGAAGGATAGAAAAAGACAGGATATACATTTCATACACGGTACAAATAAACATATATAACATAAAGCATTTATTTGTTCAAAGGACATGCTGCTTTATTTGAACATTTGAAATCCAATTGATCCAAATTTCAATTCATAAAATAAGATCCGGCAATTGAAAGGGAAGTTAAAAATGAAAAAAGAAACGAAAAATTCTTCATTTTTATGGTCAAGCTTCAAAAATCCTTTATAAAAATCATATAAATTAAACATGTAGAAGAGGGACACCTCATTTATTAATGAAAAAGAAAAATAAAATGTGCCACCTTAGAATAGTAAGAGGTATGGGTGAATGAGTACGGTTGCTTATTTTAAAAGGAAAATGTTTTTCACAAAACTAATGCTTCATTATCATTCCTCCTCAGTCTACCATTTCACATTCTCTCTCCTCCTCTTCTTCTTAATCTAGTAAAGAGTAAAATGCATGAGAGAAAATTTTGATGAGCTTGTTATATCTCTTGATTTCATAGACTAGCAAACTATAAAATCAAGTTGCTTTTTGCTTTGCATCGGTGGAGTTGGAGCTAGAGCTTAAGTTGGGGTTTTCTCAATGTGGATCATTTTCGACAAGAAGAATGGTTTATAAGCTCGATCTGGATGCGATAGAGTTTAGCTTAAGGCTTCCACGATTGGATGGACATGCCACAAAAGTTGTAGTCCCCTAAACTCTCTTCCAGTTCTTTTGTTTTTGTCAACTACAAGTATTTGATATGATCTTTTATTTTGATCGGTGCTATGCTTGTTCAAAATTTTTGTATGTTGTCCCACCGCAGTCCCCAATCCTTGCGGCCCTAGCGTCAATCCCTACAGTGGTATCAGAGCCGAATCAAATACTAGTAGTTGTATTTTTAGCAAATTGTTCCTCAAACCCATTTTTAAAACCAGTTTTTCAAAACCTTGTGGCTGTCCAGAAAATTCAGCCACCAAAATCGATTCGTTTGGCATTTCCTGAGCTCCGGGGGGTCTATGGTTCGAACCAAGACTCCCTGAGGACTTAGGGGTGACCCCGAGGATGTCCCCGGAAGCCTGGGTGGGCCCCTATGTTCCCCTCCGAATGGCGGCGCACAAGACTGCGAAGTCCTGGCGCTGAGATTCGGGGCAGATGCTAATTGGTGTTATCCGTCCACCTCTCCGAAAATGCCAAGTTGATTTATGGTACCGTGTATCGGAGGTTTAGACGGATGCGGCCGATATAGCAGACTTCGTCAGATTCCACCTCGCTTGAGGGGTTTTTGATTGTGGGGACGCTCTTCCCTGCAGGTGCAAGCCTCTGCAATTAATTACGCTACCGCATCGCGGTAACCACTTTCTCCTTCTCCAGAAATTTCACTTCGTGTCGTATGCGTTTGTTTTGCTTGTGGATGCCCGTGGATTGTATACGGAGACAAAGTTATGCAGTCGCCCGTAGGACGTGGATTAGTCCAAATCCGTATTTACTTAGATTTGGGTTTGGGGTTTTTAGTTTAAGAATATGTTAGCCGTATTGAGGCTAAGATCAACTTAAACGTTCGTTAAGGATACGTTAGTCCTGTTTGAGACTAAGATCGACTTAACGGAAAAGAGCGTTTGGGGGCTCTTTTGTTCCAGTTTAGGAACGTAGTGGTCCGTTTAATGTATGGCCTTCGGGACCCATCACCCCTCTGACGACGTTGAAGGATTACAACGACATATGTCAGAGGAGTTCAGAGATGTACCCTTGAACCGGATGTAAATTGGGGGTTTTATAGTCCAATTTGGGACTAAAATCTGTTTGAATGTTTAAGAATACGTTAGCCACTTTTGAGGCTAAGATTAACTTAAACGGGATCGTTTAGATCCGACAAAAGAGCGTTTGGAGGCTCTATTGTTCCAATTTAAGGACGTAGTGGTCCATAGGCAGTTTAGGGACATTGCGGCCCATTACTAGTTTAGGGACATGGTGGTCCACTGCCAGTTTAGGGACATGGTGGTCCATGTGCCAGTTTAGGGACATGGTGGTCCACTGCCAGTTTAGAGATATGGTGGTCTATGTTCCAGTTTAGGGACATGGTGGTCCATAGGTAGTTTAAGGAAGCATAAGTCTGTGGGTTTAAAGACCCCACAATCCGTATCTTGGTTTAAGGACGGATAAGTCCATGATTTTAAGGACCCCACAGTCCGTGTTGATGTGTGGTTGTCGGGACCCGTCACCTCTCTAACGTCGTTGAAGGATTACAACGATAGGTGTCAGAGGAGTTCGGAGATGTACCCTCGAACCGGATGTAAATTGATTTAGGAGAGTAGTCTTTCTCAGTCAATTTAATTTGAGAACTTACGGCTATGATTGGGCTAAGTCCAGTTGAGAATATTCAACGTTTTTCTTGATTTTTGGCCTATTAGGCCTGTGCTAGGGCTTTGCCCATGTTCGATAATGCACTGCATTTTATTCTGGCCTGCTAAGCCTTTTTATTTGGGCTCAGTCCCTTTATAAATTATGCAGAGCATCTGTTCTTATTTGGGCTTTGCCCTTTTTTAAAATAATGCATAGCATTTTATTTGGCCTGTTAGGCCTTTTTTTAATTGGGCTTGGCCCTTCTGTAAGTAATGTATTGCATTAATCAAACTGACAGTGATCATGTGGCCTGTCAGGCGTTTTGCGCCAATTTTTGAGCGCAAGCGCATGTGGAGGTGACACGTGTCACTCTCTGATGAGCGCAAGCGCAACAGCGCAGTGCGCTGTGTCAGTGCGCTGCGCTGTTGCGCCGCGGACACGTGGCGCTCTCTGGTGGCTTGCGCTAACCCAGGAGTGCAACAGTGCAGTTTTTGCAAGTGCAAGGCACTGTTTCAATAAGTTGATCCAATTTTGGATTCAAGAAAAGAATTTTTAAGATTCCAGAACCAATGGTTCATAAAAAAGTGCAAGGCACTGTTATTATTTATTTATATTTTTTTTATTGAAGATCATTGATCTTGTTCTTAGATCAATGATCTATTCAGAAGAAATTCTTCTATTTTATAAAGGTTTTTACCTTTTTCTTGAGTTCTCTTCAAAATTCTTCAGAGTTCTCTCTGTTTTGAAGTTTTTGATGTCGATGTGTTTTGAATTGGGGTCTATGGCCTTTATATAGTGCCCATAAATTTGTTAAATTTATTAAAGAGATCTCTCTCTGAGTGATTTGGGGAATTTCCCCACCGTTGGGTCTTTGATCCAAGAGATTCTGTTTTACAGAAGACAATCTTCTTGTTTTAACAAGAACAGAAAGATCTTACTAGAATTTTAATTCTGTTTGGCGCAAACGCCCCAGCGCTTGACACGTGTCGCGCAGCGCACAGCGCAGCGTAACTGCGCTTGCGCAACTGCGCTGACACGTGTCGCGCAGCGCAGCGCTTGCGCAACTGAAGCGTTGCTTCCTTTAATTTTTGTTTTAAATAGAGCCTTGCTCTGATTGGGCGCGCTGCCTTGGGCGCTGCGCTGACGTATCAGCTTCTGACATGTGGCGCGTTGCATGCAGCGCGTGGGATTTGAAGCGTTGCTTCAAATTTTGAATTTTTGAAATTCAAACAGGGCATTTCTCTGATTGGGGGAAACAAATGCCCCCCACCATTGCGCTCACGTGGCATGCACGTGAGTGCAGCGGAGGCAAGATCTTGGCCGTTGGATCAATCAGGTGAGTTGAAGAGGCGCAGGCGCCTATAAATAAGACCCTTGGTCCTTGGTAAATTTTTACCATTTTCAAGAATTTTGAATTTCAGAGCCTTGCTCTTGCTTAAGAACTTTAGAGTCTTGCTCTCGTTTCTTCCCAAGAACTCCAGAGTTCATAACTTAGAATCATCTTAGGTAAAATTAAACAAAATTAAATTAAATTAAATTTTATTAACAGAGCCTCGCTCTCATAGATCTTTGATCTAAATAAAACTCTTTTGGGGTTTCATCAACAGAGCCTTGCTCTCAAAAGTTCATAGATCTACAGAGATCTTGTTCATGGGTTTTAACTCATGAACAGAGCTTTGCTCATGGATCAAATGTAGATCTTTTTTGATCTGAAAAAGAAAGGAGAACATTTTATAAGTCTTCATGGATTTTTAAGATCCCAATTTTTTAATCTTTAGGAGTTCAATTTTCTTTTAATGGATCTTTTCCTCATTTTTACAGATCTAAGCTCTATTTTAGGAAAGCTTTTTTCCTTGATACTAGAGTTTGACAAATGTCATTCTGTGACAGAGCTTTGCTCTGAAAAAGAAGATTTTCTTCTTGTCTTTAGGGATTTCCCATTAATGAGAATATTGTCTTGGGGATCTCTTCATTAATTGACAGTCTCATCCAATGATGGGGCTGTCTTATTAAATAATGCACTGTCATCCAGATTTTGTGGGTCCCCATTTGGTCCCCTACCCACTGCATTGCAGTGTGGTGTAAATTTTTTTTTAAAAATGTCAAGCATTGAAATTACAACACTGACGGCTGACTTTTGTCCTTCTGCAGGAAACATGTCTTTCGATACCTCATCCCCGTTTGTTCGTTCAGAAGGAGGATTTCCCGGAGCACCCGTAGACCGGAAGGTCTTGGCTATGATCAGGGACTATGATCTAGACTATAAGAACCTTCACCTTTGGGGGTCGTGGTACAACCAAATCATCATGGGTCGACAGAGTTTTTCGTGCGCAGTACCCTCAGAGCCTATTACGACGATCTAGTATGCCAGCCTACCCCCGGTGAAGTATGCCGTGGAGATGGTCGACTGGACTTCAAAGGGTCTTCTTCATCCTGCTACGGATGCAATTCCGGTTCAGCGTCATATGGTTTTGGATATCCTAGGACGTCGTATTTGTCAAGGCGAGGCGTGACCTTGGGGGCAATCATATAACATAGGTCTGAACCCCCGCCATCCGATCGGCTATCTGCCATGGGCTCGCTACATTCTGTCGGCAAAGAAGTCGCAGTTGATAAGGCTAGGGTTGTACACCGCAGTTTATGTCTCCCTCTTCAATATCCCACGCTTCCCACTTGGTGGTTCAAGGCCTTTTTGGAGCAGTGGAACATCCCTACTCATACTTTCCTCACAATAGACCGGGAAGTGTCGATTTTTTTGGAGGAATTCACAGAGGTCTCCGGCTTATCGGTTATAGGGGAGCACTATAAGGAGCTGCTTCCTACAGACGAATATGTCTTTGGTGCTAAGCCGGCAATAAGGGGCCTCACTCCGGAGAATGTTGTTCAACATCAATTTCCAAGTTTGATCAAAGTGTTGAACATCTATGAGACCCTTTTTATCGAACGTGGGAGCCGCGGAGTTAGCTTCGAGGATTTCATCGCTCAATTCCTTCATCCAGACGTCCTCTCGGCAGAAACTGCTAAGTTTGCCACACTTGATGACCCTTTCGGTCTAGGTTTGGACAACTTGCCGGCGAAGGAGATAGACCAAAAGGGTTTTTTCCTTCCTAACTCCCCAATTGTGTCTTTTGCGGAAGTTGCAGCCCCCGGGATGGACGAAGAAGCCTTCTTCCTAGGATTTCTTGGGCTATGGCTGAGTTGGTTTGCGCTCCCGATGCATTCTCGCCATATGAGGCCTTCCGTCTTTTACCCAGCTCATCGGATGACCATTAGGGTGAAAGTGGCCGTTGGGATCGCCAGTTTGGCACACCTGTATCACGGCCTTAGTCAAGCAGCGGATGCTAATGAGCCTGGAGTACTGCACGTGATCTTCCCGATGCATTACTTCATATCATGGCTTGAGCTACACATACTGGGCGTCTTTGGTATGCACAAAAGGCCATCGTTTTATGACAGGTGCAGCTTCCCTCGAATTATACGACTGATCGGCGCTTCAATTGTGACTCCGTCACCACGGAATGCCAGGGGTCTGCTCCTTCGTCCCCACACAGTCGGAGATGGGATGTCTTTTACTGACAAAGTGCTGACCATTAAAAATGCGTCTACCACCACGGTGCGGCCATTGCAAGACACTTTCAAAGATGGATCCTCAGTTCTGACGGCCCGGGAGACCCTTCATCTATATTCCATCAGACCGGGTTTCCTGGTGTTTAGGCAAAATGGTGCGGCGCTTTTCATGAGATACAACCCGCATCGTTTTGCCCAGCAACTGAGCTACAATCAAGGGGTGCCGTTGGAGGCTTTCCTATTGGAACCTGTCGCTACTGAAGAAGGGATGCGGAGCGCGCTTCACCACTTCATGCGTCTTAATACGGGCTCTTATTTTTTCATTAGCGAACCGGCTTGCCAACCCCACATCCTTAATACATATACGGCATGGTACACTCATTCGACGGGCGCCGTTATAAAGGAAGAAAAGCGATTGTTGGTCGACCGTAAGGGTGTGCCTCCCGGCAGCGACCGCAAAGCTCCCTTGGTGCCCAGGACCCCCGTAGTCGCTCCACTGAGAGATGCTGAGCCGAACCACCGCGTATGCTGAGCCCTCCACGTGGATTACCGCCTTCTGATACTGCGGAGTTGCCATCAGCGCCCCGTGCTCCAGTGGAGACGGTAAATGTGGCTTCGCCGGAGTCCAGTGTGGGCGCGGATATCGGGACCCGCCGCCCTAAGGTGCCCGCAAAGTGCAAGTCAATCTCAGGTGCGCCCAGGGCTGGCGGGCAGAAGAGGAAGAAGAAGTCGCTCCTCTCCCTCGATGCTATCCTCGGTTTAGAGCCACAGGCCCCTCTTACCGAAGGTATAAGCGAGTATGGCAGTAATGAAGGCTTCTCAGTACACCCCGCAGACACTGACCTGGCGGCCGCCATTACGGCTTCTGAGCGATTAGCCCGACTTGAAGCGTGGTTGGATAAACTCGCTCGAGCAGGTAATTATTAGTTGCATCCTTCATCATTTTGTCGCATTTCATCATTATTTTTGACTAATGCTTCCCCTTTTTTTAAACAGGTGTCACTACCGAAGAAGCCATCGCTACTTTTTTGAAAACCTTCCAGGAGGAGGAAAATAAGCGCGCTTTAATGGGCGCTGGTACGTCTCGGCTTATTGAGTTTTTATCCTCTTTTCTGATGACTAACCTAACCTTTTTTTCCTTTGTTTCTTTGCGGGGGCTACGCCAACTAATGCGGGGACTCTCCCTGGACCCTCTACTGAAGTCCCAGCTTCTTCGGGGCTGCCGCGAGAGCCTTAACTTGACAAATCGACGAGGGATGCCTTGAAGGATTTGGAGGCATCCCTGTTCACGGATGAGGACGCCTCGGGAAGCCTTAGAGAGCTCCGTCTTGATAGCTCGAGAAGAGAGAAAGCGGCTAAGGCGCGAGGCGAAGGCACGCAGGGCTGCCTTGGCTGCGGGAGCGGGCCCAAGCACCGTCCCCCGTACTGATACCCCCTCAGAAAAGCCTCCGGTCGCCTTGTCCACTGCTCGCAAACAGGTGGCGCGTGCAGCTCGGAGCGCTAACGATAAGTCTACCTCAGGTGACGCATCTTTCAAGATTTTGTTGTAAGAATTGTAAATTCATCGGTTCTTATATGTCTTGTCCTGCAGGGCCAAGTCCAACCGAAGGGGAAGCGGAAACCGTCGAACCTAAGGGGCAAGAGGAAGAAGCACGGACCGAACCCGAGCCGACCGTGGGCAATATCGCTGGGGTTGCTGAGCTTGAGCTGGGGGCTGAGAGAGCTGCACCTGAGAAGGTCGTTGATGTCGAGCCTGAGGTGGCGGCAAATGAGACGACCGCTATAACTGAGCCTGGGGTAGCGGCGGACGAGGCGCTTGAGACCGGTAACCCTATGGTAATGGCGGATGAGACAATGGAGACCGCTGAGCCCGAAGAAGTAGCGGGTGAGATGGGCACGACTCCTGGGGACGAGCCAGCCGCTCTTTCTCAAGAGTCTGGGAATGCTCCGATCATTGCTCTCCCCGTCTACGGTCTTCCGCCGTCTCCTGGTCGAGCGAGTACGACGACAGCCTCCGTCGAGTCCGGTGATGAGGCCACGGGAGGTGGACTCATATCGATGGAGGAGGGAAACGCCTTTGTTTCGGCCGGCAGCTCATCAAGTAAATCCTGAGTTGCTGACCCTTTTTTTTCTTGCAATCCTTTCTGACAAGTT